>SJYT01018242.1:6957-20227 GCA_006410635.1 Cephalophus harveyi
GTGCTGCAGTTCATGGGGTCGCAGAGTCGGACACGACTGAGTGACTGAACTGAACTGAACTAACTGAGTGTAGCACTTTCACAGCATCACCTTTTATGATTTGAAATAGCTCCATTGGAATTCCATCACTTTCACTAGCTTTGTTCATAGTGATGTTTCCTAAGGCCCACTTGACTTCACATTCCAGGATATCTGGCTCCAGGTGAGTGATCACACCATCGTGATTATCTGGGTCATGAAGATCTTTTTTGTATAGTTCTGTGTATTCTTGCCACCTCTTCTTAATATCTTCTACTTCTGTTAGGTCCATACCGTTTCTGTCCTTTATTGTACCCATTTTTACATGAAATGTTCCTTCGGTATCTCTAATTTTCTTGAAGAGATCTCTAGTCTTTCCCATTCTATTGTTTTCCTCTATTTCTTTTCTCAAGTGCTGAGCAAAATGGATAACAGCGCCACCCAGTGGCCCATCCTCATTAAAGCAGCATCGCTTCTCTCTCAAGAGGCAGTTATCTAGGTTGGCAGCCACTGGCCACACGTGACTATGAATTACCTGAAATGTGGCTAGACAGGAAGCAAATCCAGGCGTAGAGTGGGACCAGTTCTAACTGTTGCTTCCTGACCTGCATACAGATTTCTCAAGAGGCAGGTCAGGTGGTCTAGTATTTCCATCTCTTGAAGAATTTTCCACAATTTATTGTGATCCACACAGTCAAAGGTTTTGGCATTGTCAGTAAAGCAGAAATAGATGTTTTTCTGGAACTCTCTTGCTTTTTTGATGGGTCCATCGGATGTTGGCAATTTGGTCTCTGGTTCCTCTGCCTTTTCTAAATCCAGCTTGAACATCTGTAAGTTCACGGTTCACGTACTGTTGAAACCTGGCTTGGAGGATTTTGAGCATTACTTTGCTACATGTGAGATGAGTGCAATTGTGTGGTAATTTGAGCATTCTTTGGCATTGCCTTTCTTTGGGACTGAAGTGAAAACTGACCTTTTCCAGTCCTGTGGCCACTGCTGAGTTTTCCAAATTTGCTGGCATATTGGAAAAGACTCTGATGCTGGGAGGAATTGGGGGCAGGAGGAGAAGGGAACGACAGAAGATGAGATGGCTGGATGGCATCACCAACTTGATGGACATGAGTTTGAGTGAACTCCGGGAGTTGGTGATGGACTGGGAGGCCTGGAGTGCTGCAGTTCATGGGGTCGCAGAGTCGGACACGACTGAGTGACTGAAAGCATTGCCTTTCTTTGGGACTGAAGTGAAAACTGACCTTTTCCAGTCCTGTGGCCACTGCTGAGTTTTCCAAATTTGCTGACATATTGGAAAAGACTCTGATGCTGGGAGGAATTGGGGGCAGGAGGAGAAGGGAACGACAGAAGATGAGATGGCTGGATGGCATCACCAACTTGATGGACATGAGTTTGAGTGAACTCCGGGAGTTGGTGATGGACTGGGAGGCCTGGAGTGCTGCAGTTCATGGGGTCGCAGAGTCGGACACGACTGAGTGACTGAACTGAACTGAACTAACTGAGTGTAGCACTTTCACAGCATCACCTTTTATGATTTGAAATAGCTCCATTGGAATTCCATCACTTCCACTAGCTTTGTTCATAGTGATGTTTCCTAAGGCCCACTTGACTTCACATTCCAGGATATCTGGCTCCAGGTGAGTGATCACACCATCGTGATTATCTGGGTCATGAAGATCTTTTTTGTATAGTTCTGTGTATTCTTGCCACCTCTTCTTAATATCTTCTACTTCTGTTAGGTCCATACCGTTTCTGTCCTTTATTGTACCCATTTTTACATGAAATGTTCCTTCGATATCTCTAATTTTCTTGAAGAGATCTCTAGTCTTTCCCGTTCTATTGTTTTCCTCTATTTCTTTTCTCAAGTGCTGAGCAAAATGGATAACAGCGCCATCCAGTGGCCCATCCTCATTAAAGCAGCATCGCTTCTCTCTCAAGAGGCAGTTATCTAGCTTGGCAGCCACTGGCCACACGTGACTATGAATTACCTGAAATGTGGCTAGACAGGAAGCAAATCCAGGCGTAGAGTGGGGCTCAGGGAGTGATGCGACTTTCTTTTCTGCTTTTGAGCACCCCGATGCTCCAGGAAGAACTGACCCAGCATCAGTGAGCCAGGGCTGCAGTTCCAGCTCTTCCCTTGCTCCGTAAGGAAAAGCACTACCCTTGCCGGCATCAGTTTGCTTGTCTGTGGAATGGAAAGTATTTAATAAGCTGAACTCAAGGTCCTTTTGGGGCAAGGGGCTTTCCTGGAGATGCAGTGGTTAAGACTACACGCTTCCACTGCAGGGAGCACAGGTTCAGTCCCTGGTCAGGGAACTAAAATCCCGCATGCCCTGCAGTGCTGCCATAAATAAACAAACAGCCCTATCGGGGCAAAATATCACAGAATCTCTACTGTCTCTTCTGTCTTCTCCTGACCAAGTGAATGGGGAACCTGTAACGAAGCAGCTGGCTTCCTGCTCATCGAGGGTTCCCACCGTTTCCTAGGGGCTCAGGGGCCCTGAGGAGATAGCAGAGACGTGCGCTCAGCATCTCAGCACAGCTCTCTCTTCGCAGCATGCGGTCGCAGCAGCCCTGCTGGGAAGACTAGCCAGGCGGTTTTGGTTCTCCCCCTTCTACAGATGAGAAAACAGTTGAAGGGCTACTTGACTCGTCCAGAATCCGACACGGGCTCACAGGATATTGATGCTGGAAAAGACATCAAAGATTAAAGGAAAGTAGTCCGCACCCTCATTTTACTGATAAGGAAACTGAGGCCTAAGATCATGTGACCTGGCAGTAGCCTTGATTAGTGACCACAATGGGATCCTCAGGTTCCAAGCCTCCTAGTCCTTCTTCATCTGTAAAGTAACACTAGTGCCCAGCTCATAAGATGGTTATGAACATGTAGCTCTCAGAGGTAAGTTCCCAGTAAATATAGGTAAAACGTCTGCCTGCAATATGGGAGACCCGGGTTCGATTCCTGGGTCAGGAAGATCCCCTGGAGAAGGAAATGGCAATCCACTCCAGCACTCTTGCCTGGAAAATCCCATGGACGGAGGAGCTTGACAGGCTACAGTCTATGGGATCGCAAAGAGTCGGACACTACTGAGCAACTTCACTTCACTTTAGGTTATATTTTCAGTGATGGACCAAGAATGAGTTGCGTGATAAGATCAGTGAAGGACAAAATTGTTGAAAACATATTGTGTGGAGGGGGCGGTGGTGGCTGTGATTTGGGAAACAATTCTCCTGCAGGTGTAAAGGAATAAAGAAACTGGCAGTCCTCTACTGAAGAGATGAACACAATGGAGAGAGATATCCGGGTCTAGCTGGAAGCTCACAAAGAGTTACTGTCACTGTGCATCTGACTTTGCCCGAAGTCCCCAGAAGGAAAGGCAGCCAAGCCCTCGCGGCAATGGATGCGAGTCATCAGAGCACAAAACGAGCTCTGTGTGTCCCTGCTTCTCTCCTCACGGTATCATCTCACACTGCACGGCTCTTTACAGCTGATCAAGGGGAGACTTGGGTACATTTTATCTTTGCTCATCCTCACAGCATCCCTAAGCAGGGGGCAGAGAACGTCTGTCTTTGTTTCACAAGGCTTACCTCTCATTTTACAAGGTGACACCGAGATGCCGAGATGGTTGTGCAGCTTTGTGTAAGGTCACACAGCAAGGACACGGCTTAACCAACACCCAACTAAACAGGGTCTGAGTGTATCTTTAGTCCTATCCAAGTATTTACTCCCGAGTTCTGCACTGACCGAGTGATTTCAGTGTTTTCCATTGCTCTGTTCAAACCGTAAATGCTCTCAGACACTTCATACAGTTCTGTGAGGTCATACTCTTTCTTTGTTCTTTTTTCTGAGCCCTGAATACACTGCCTAGTGTACCAATTAAAGGAACACAAAGCATTCACGCTCCAGGAAATTCCCAGGCCCTAAGATAACGATGTGACGTTTAAGTGGTCACATTTCTGAAAAATATTTTTTTCTAACCCTTACAAAGGACTCTGGGTACCAAAGAAAATAGCCTGACACAGCAATTCCACTTGTAGGTATTTACCCAAGAAAAATCATTAGCCTACAAAATCACCTGTACATGAAGAATTCATGTCCATCCCAAATATATATTGATATTTGATATATATATTTCCTAGAAATAATATATCCACACAGTGAATACTACCTCAGCTATGAAAAGTATGAACTACAGACAACATCATGGATGGACTCAGAGACAATTAGGCTTACCAAAAGGAGCCACATACAAAAGAGTATATACTGTATGATTCTATTTAGCTGACATTCTATAACAGACCAACTAAACTATAGTGATAAAAATCAGAGCAATTTTTGTAAAGGGCAAGGAGTGGGAAGAATTAACTAGAAAGCGTACAGAGTAACTTTTTAGAATGCTGAAAAAGTTTATATCTTCTTTGTAGTGATGGTTTTATAGGTATATGTATTTGTCAAACTCATTGAAGTGTACACTATGCCTCATTGAGTAAATTAATAACACCTTATTAAATTATGTGTTATTTCTGAAAGTCAAAATTGAGGAAAGACTGAGAGTTGTTTTAGGAAAATGTGTTTTCCCCATAACTCTACTTACACATTTTGTTTTATATATATCATTCTGTGGGTCAATGGTTTTATACATGTTGATTATGTGGTCCCTTCGGGGAAATTTTCAGAAATGATCCTTGGCTTTTTACTAGTCAGTCAACCCAGGATTAATTGAGCACTGTTCAGTTCAGTTCAGTCACTCAGTTGTGTCCAACTCTTTGTGACCCCATGGACTGCATCATGCCGGGCTTCTCTGTCCATCACCAACTCCCAGAGCTTGCTCAGACTTCATGTCCATCAAGTCAGTGATGCCATCCAACCATCTCATCCTCTCTCATCCCTTTCTCCTCCTACCCTCAGTCTTTCCCAGCATCAGGGGCTTTTCCAATGAGTCAGCTCTTCGCATCAGGTGGCCAAAGTATTGGAGTTTCAGCTTCAGCATCAGTCCTTCCAGTGAATATTCAGGACTGATTTCCTTTAGGATGGACTGGCTGGATCTCCTTGTAGTCCAAGGGACTCTCAAGAGTCTTCTCCAACACCACAGTTCAAAAGCATCAATTCTTTGGTGCTCAGCGTTCTTTATTGTCCAAGTCTCACATCCATACATGACTACTGGAAAAACCATAGCTTTGATTAGATGGACTTTTGTTGGCAAAGTAATGTCTCTGCTTTTTAATATGCTTTCTAGGTTGGTCATGACTTTTCTTCCAAGGAGCAGCGTCTTTTAATTTCATGGCTGCAGTCACCATCTGCAGTGATTTGGAAGCCCCCCAAAATAAAGCCTGTCATGGTTTCCATTGTTTCCCCCATTTATTTGCCATGAAGTGATGGACTGGATGTCGATTGAGCACCTATCATGTGCCTAAAAACTTCTAAGTAGTGGATTGGAAATACAGAAGTAGGTAAGATGCAAGCCCATCCTGAAGGAGTCCACAAAGGCCTGTAGGAAGTAAGTTAGAGATCGCTAAGGTAAGAATAAGGAAAAAGCATCAAAAAATGTTCAGAAAAAAAGGTATCCACAAGACAGTATCATGTCCTTATTATGAGGCAGGAAAACTGAGCCCTGAAAAGGGATTTGACAGACTGGGAGTGGGGAGGCATTCAGCTGCAGGGAATAGCTTCTTTTACTCAACCAGTGTTTAATCCTCATTTATTGAGCACCTTAATATGCCTCCTAAGGAAGGCAAGTTTGATTTTGCCCAAGAGGGAACTTCAGGAATCAGACTGCTTGGGGTCTTCCCTTTAAAAGCTGTGTGTCCAGAGCAAGCTGCTGGGCCTCTCTGAAAAGACAGAGGCCATCACGGATCCACATCACCGGTTATTGTGCTGGTTAGAAAAGGTAATCCACGGGAAGAGATCAGCGTAGAATCGGGCGCAGGAAGTGTACTGTAACTGTTAGGTTCCTTTATTGCTATTGCCATCCTTAATACGGGGCTTCCCAGGTGGCTCAGTGGTAAAGAATCCGCCTGTAATGAAGGAGACACGGGTTTGATCCCTGGGTCAGGATGATCCCCTAGAAAAGGAAATGGCAACCCACTCCAGTATTTCCTGGGAAGTCACATGGACAGGAGACTGGCGGGCTGTAGTCAGCGGGGTGGCAAAAGAGTCCGACATGACTTAGCGACTTAATAACAACAACAACAACATGCTTAATATATGCCGGAAGCTTGGGCAGCTCCTGGAAATACTGAAGAAAGCTCCACATATGCATCAGTCAGCTCGGACCGCTGTATCAGAATACCACAGACTGGGCTTTTTAAACAACAGATTTTTTTTATTTCTCAAAATTCTGGAAGCTGAGAAGTCCAAGCTCAAGCCAGCAGATCTGGTTCCTGGTGAGAATCCGCTTCCAAGTTTGTGGACAGCTGCTTTCTAGCTGTGTCCTCACATGGCACAGGGAGAGAGAGAAAGAGCTCTGTAAGTCTCTCTCTTCATATCATTACATTAACCCCATCGTAGGGACCTTACCCCTCAAAACTTCATCTAAACCTGATTATCTCCCAAGGGCCCCACCTCCAAAAGCCATCATGTTGAGGGTTAAGGCTTCAACATGTGAATGGGGATGAGGGGGACAAAAACAGTCCATTGGGTTCTAGTCGGGGAGCCAGAACAAGTTTACTGATCATTAAAATACTGTGTGCTAACCACTTGGAAAAAAAGAAAATTTAGAGATTCTGTGTTTTAGATTATCTTTATCCCTTCAGAGGCCCAAGGAGGGAAACAACTTCCTAGTTCCTAACACAATAGCACGGTCTGGACTCAGGCCTCCTGAGTCTCAGTTCAGAGGGGACATCCTCTGCTGTCGATCTCTCTGAAAGAAAAAAACATATCCTTGCTCCTTCAAATTCCCTAGAGCTCTGATTATAGTTGTCTGGAAACAGAAATCTCTCTGGGACTGAAGAGACAGGCCAGGTGACCTCATTACCTGGTTCTTGTGCTCCATCCATTTATACAGAAGCAACTCTAGGCTGCTTTCTGGAAGGTAACAACCCCGTCTTCCCCTTTGAAAGCAGGCCAGGGCCTGCAGACGGAGACTGTCTATCGAGGAGGGGGTTTCAGGGCATGAAGAAATAAGAGGAAGCTTTCAAATGCTGCTCTGAGAGTAGAAACCCAGACAGACTGACCTTGGGTCTAGAAAGGCACATTGCAGTCAACCCTGGCTCTGGCTGGAAGCAGTGCCAGCCCTGGGGCTTCCACATCAGGGACCAAGGATGTGGTTTGCCCATCAACCCTGCAGCATTCATGTCCCAGACTTACTTCCTGGGGGCTTTTTCATGACCAACAGTGGAAATTCACCCCCTTCATTTCTCCCCCATCCTTTTAAGTTGCCTACATGTTCACAAACACACACACCATTCCAACATTTACCCACATTCTCAACTCAGACAAACTCAGACTCACCAATCATTCTCAGAAATACAGAATCATACATCTACCCAATACATGTGCACACTTACACACGTGCTCAACCACATGTACTCTGACAGATATACACACACTCTCCATACACACATCACATCCTCATCCACATACACATGGCCCCTCACCCACAGTGCTCTGCTGACCTCTCCCTGCCAATCACTCATGACTTCTCAGAGGGGACATTCAGATGTGTTTGGGAAAACTGCCTGGACATCTGGGTACTCACAGCAGAAAATCTTCCTGAACTGTAAACCTCCATGTGACTGGTTCTTTGTTTTGCAATACCAAACAGCACGAGGTGTCTATTGAGTCAACCAGGACCAGCTGCTTACCATATGGTTCTTCCATTTGCCTCTGAGTCACTGTTGTGGTGTGACATCATGGGCTAACTTCAACCTGATGGAAACTCTTTGGGGCCCTTCAGTCTTCCCATAGAAGGCAAGCGTGCAAGGCCTGGGAGCCCTTGGCAGCTAGAATAGACAACCTCACAGAGGTGTCAAAGAGTCTGTTAAGACAAGCCCAGGGTCCCTGTGAAGTCAGGCAGAAAGCCTGTACCCAAGAAGTCTTAGAGGCAACCCTGGCTTCAAGAATGAACATGTCTATGTAGAAAACCCACTCCCACTGAGACCAAAGCCAACCATTCTTTTCTTTCTCATCTGTCTGTAGTCCTGTGGCTCACTCTGGTTTGACTAAAGGCCCTTCTAGACAAGCAGAAAAGTCATAAATATTGATGCTACCTTTGATAGGCTGAATAATGGCCCTAAAAATTATCCAGGTCATACTGGTGGAACCTGTGAATGTTACCTTATATAGCAAAGGAGAATTTTGCACATATGATTAAGGATCTTGAGATGGGGAGGTTATCCTTGATTATCTGCATAGATCCTAATTGTAGTCAAGAGGAGGGAGGCAGAAGGAGACAGAGGAGAGAGAAGGCAGTGTGAGATGTGATGATGGTACAGTGAGGGCTATGGAGATGGAGGAAGGTGACTTCAAGCCCAGGAATGCAAGGAATACAGTTATAGGAGCAGGAAAGACAAGGAAGTGAGTCTGACCTAGAGCCTCTGGGAAGACCAACACCTTGATTTCATCTCAGGGAAACTGATTTCAGTCTTCTGACTTCCAGAACCGAAAGAGAATAAAGGTGTTATTTTAAGACCACCAAGATGACACCTTGGTGGTCATTTGTTCCCACAGCCATAGAAAATGAAAGTACTCGCCATGGCAGACTGGCTGGTCCATGTCCTCCTTCATCATGCAGGCTTCAGAAGTAGAGGTGATGGATGGGGAGGCCAGAGGCACTGAAGAGCACCCTGTATTCTTCGGGGTTTTCTACTGGAACATGGGGCACAGAGGCCTGGGGGATGCAGAATGGGAAGTGCCCCAGCAGAGAGAGAGAACATCAGTGCAGCCCTGGCTCCCTGAGAACTAGGAAACAGGTCACAGGAACCCCGGGGGGCTGCCCTCTGGGTGCTCACTAACCCAAGATGAGTAGGGTCATGTTCGGGAGTGAAGGAAAGCCTTACGGTCCTAGCGGTGGCAGAGCCAGTGCCGAGAGAGGTCGCAGGCAGGGAAGAACGTGGGCTCTGACCATCATTCTGAGGAAGAACGGGGCCCAGAACCACAGCTCTCAGCCTCCGGAGTGGGCCGTCCCCAGGGCTGACGGTCATGCACAGCTGCCCACATGTGACTCCTCCCAGAATATTCCCTACTGCTGGCCTGCGAGTCCCAGCTGAGGTAGGCTTCTGCAGGGCCTGGGAGCCCACATCGTTACAGCTGCTGGCTGGTGACACCCATGTGTGCTCAGAGCCAGTGTCACTCTCCCTGTGGGCTCTTTTGAACAACTCTGTTGCTTTTCCTCCCAGATCATCGTGAATCTTTCCCTAACTTATTTCATTTTTTAAAATCTTTTATTAACTCTATGAACTGCGTCAAAGCCCCTGTATGGAGGAAGGACATGTTAGTAAATAAACAAATGGTCAATTAAAACACAAAACCAGGGACTTCCCTGGGGGTTCAGTGGTTAAGACTTTGCTCCCAATGCAGGGGTCACAGGTTCGATCCCTGGTCAGGGAACTAAGATCCTGCATACCATGCGGGGAGGCCAAAAAACAAAAACAGACAAAAACCAAAACAAACAAACAAAGACCTTCAGAAAATATTAAGGGCATTCTACATCCCTGGCCTCACCTCACCTGCACAAAATGAACCCAAGGGATGAAGCAGAAATCAAGAGTGTTATAGGTGTTCCAGTTTTTATTAATGCTGAACAGATTACCCCCCAACTTAAAGTGGAACAACTGTTTCATTCTGGTTAAAATCTTGTGCGACAGGAATTTAGAAAGGGCTTGACTGGACAGTTCTTGCTTGGAATCTCTCTTGAGCTTTCACTGAGATGTCCACTGAGGCTGCTGTCATCTGAAAGCTCAGCCCAGCTGGACCTCAAATCTGGCTTCTTTCACCTGACGCTGTTTGACAGTTGGAGGGTGAAGTGGGTTGTCAGATGGAACACTTATCCATAGCTTCTCCATATGGCTTGGACTTCCTTATAAAATGGTGGCCTCAGGCAACTCAGATTTTTTTTTTTAATACTTGGCAGTTCAGAGTCCTGAAAGACACCTAGTGTACAAAGTGGAAACTTCATAGTTTTTTATTTTTAATGACTCTATTGAAATATAATTTAATACCATAGAATTCATCCTTTTAAAGTATACAATTTTAGAATAGTCATCAGATCAGTTCATTCATTCAGTCATGTCCGACTCCTTGCGACCCCATGAATCGTAGCACACCAGGCCTCCCTGTCCTTTACCAACTCCCGGAGTTCACTCAGACTCACGCCCATCGAGTCGGTGATGCCATCCAGCCATCTCATCCTCTGTCATCCTCTTCTCCTCTTCCCTCCCAGCATCAGAGTCTTTTCCAATGAGTCAACTCTTTGCATGAGGTGGCCAAAGTACTGGAGTTTCAGCTTTAGCATCAGTCCTTCCAAAGAACACCCAGGACTGATCTTTAGAATGGACTTGTTGGATCTTCTTGCAGTCCAAGGGACTCTCAAGAGTCTTCTCCAACACCACAGTTCAAAAGCATCAATTCTTCGGCGCTCAGCTTTCTTCATAGTCCAACTCTCACATCCATACATGACCACTGGAAAAACCATAGCCTTGACTAGATGGACCTTTGTTGGCAAAGTAATGTCTCTGCTTTTTAATATGCTATCTAGGTTGGTCATAACTTAGGACTGTGCAAATATTACCACTCTCCAATTTCAGAATGTTTCATAATAGTCCAACTCTCACATCCATACATGACCACTGGAAAAACCATAGCCTTGACTAGATGGACCTTTGTTGGCAAAGTAATGTCTCTGCTTTTTAATATGCTATCTAGTTTGATCATAACTTAGGACTGTGCAAATATTACCACTCTCCAATTTCAGAATGTTTCATCACAAGTCACTCCCCATTCTTCCTTCCTCCTAGTCCCTAGCAACTAATGGTCTATTTTTTTTTTTGTCTATTCTGGACATTTGATATGTACTCAGTCATATGATGTATGGCCCTTGTGACTGACTTCCTTCACTTATAATGTTATCATGGTTCATCCACATTGTAGTATGTATCAAAACTTCATTCCTTTTTATTGCCAAATAATATATCATATGAAAAGTGCTTAATTTTTTTAAACATTGTGGTAAAATACATATGACACAAAACCTACCATCTTAACTGTTTCAAAGTACACAATTCCACAGTGTTGGGCATATTTATTGTGTGCAACCCAGCTCCAAAATCCTTTTCATCTTGCAAAA
This sequence comes from Cephalophus harveyi, assembly GCA_006410635.1. NCBI lineage: Eukaryota > Metazoa > Chordata > Mammalia > Artiodactyla > Bovidae > Cephalophus > Cephalophus harveyi. The sequence continues at coordinate 18,270 of SJYT01018242.1, forward strand.
CTGCATTTTATGACCAAAACTCAGAGGCTGTATAGCATTTCTCTTGCTGCATTCTGTTAGTAGTGAGTCACTAAGGTTGGCCCAGAGAGAACAGAGACCTCTCCCCATCTCTCAATGGGAGGAATGTCAAATAATTTACAGTTTTAAAACCACTACAAACAAACAAATAGTAGAGATATGTTGAGGTCCTTTAATGGACCAGAACCTGGTGGTCCGGAGTCAACGATAAGAAAGCAAAAGAGAGAGAGAGGCTGATATTCCCTGGTTTATGCAGAAAACCAATAAAGTCCTTGACACAGGGCTTACGTCGCTCACAAAGGCACCAGGCGCCCTCTTGAGAGGGTGAAGGCACAGTGGACCTCTCGAGAGGGTCTTAGAAGCCCGGGCAGGGGAGTGAGCACGACGGGTTTCTACGTTCCAGAGAATTAGCTGGAGAGAGAGAGAAAGAAAAAAAAAGAAAGACACAGAGACCCAAGCTCTGATGGAGCAAAAGTGTTTTATTCAACATAGTGTGGGTATATATACTGTCTTACAAGGTAGCTTTGTTCAGCAAAGATAAAGATCAAAAGTCCAGACTTACAAATTATCAAGAAAACATAAGGCAATCCATATCAAAGAGAGAGGGTTGTAAATAACCATCGTTACTGTATGGTTCATAAAAAGGAAGAGGGTCATAAATAGTTACTCCTCACCGTATGGAAAAACTAAAAATGGAAATGCATGCATTCCTCTGTCCTGGGAGCCGTTTGCCACTCCTTTTAATTCCTGAATATTCAGGAATTAATAAGGAACAGAGGATTCATGACAGATCCAAAACAGGACACAGGAAGCCTCCTGTTAAATGCTTCCTGACAATTCCCCCTATTTTATTATATTTGTGAAAAAGGTCCTGACCAATTGAGTTTGTTTAGTATTAACCAACCTTATAGAAAGGCAACGATAAACAACAAATATAATTACCAAGACAATCACCAAAGTTACAGTTCCAGACCTGAAGCGGTGGGTAATACTTTGAAACCATCCTTGTGGGTCTACCCCAGATAATTGATCAGCTAGTTGTTCAGCTAAAGTTTCCAAATTAGTGGAAGAGGGCAGACCTTTAGAAAATGTTTCAAAGATTTCCTTTTGCAGTAATTGTACATTCAGAGAGGCATTATCATGTATATTTTGTAAATGAAATTTGATTTGTCCCCAGTTGGAGGCACTATGATTGAAATGAACAGGAATAACACAAAATAGAGTAGAATTCCAATCACATTTTAGTATCACTTGTTTCTGCAAATCTATTAATTGATCTCCGACCCATGTGATGGCTGTCTTTAGTTCCTGTATTTCCTTTTGAATATCCTCATCTACCTGAGCCTGAGTAGCTCACATATTATGAGCATCTTCAGTCCAATTTTGGATAAAATTATGTGTTTGAACCAAGGTATGTAGAGCAGCGCTGGCGACAGCAGCAGTGGTGCAAAAAGCTATTAACCCCAAAATGCCAAGGGTCAGCCATCCAACGAATCGTTGAGATCGTTGGAGCAGTTTAGTAAGTAGTCTGGAAGCAAGTCCAGCCATGGGACCTTCTTCCCAGGGTCGTTGGAGATTTACTGGTAACCACAAATTATGTCGAGATCGAAGAATCAAAAGGGAATCATTTCTTAAAGAAATAGAGGAGTTACGACAAGTATATAGTTTGCAATTGGTACAAGTTACAGAACGTAAAGTCTTATTAAATTGTAAATTTCCTATGGCTTTAACAAAAGGGAGTGAGACACAGTTCAGTTCAGTTGCTCAGTCGTGTCTGACTCTTTGCGACCCCATGAATCGCAGCATGCCAGGCCTCCCTGTCCATCACCAACTCCCGGAGCTCACTCAGACTCAAATCCATCGAGTCCGTGATGCCATCCAGCCATCTCATCCTCTGTCGTCCCCTTCTCCTCCTGCCCCCAGTCCCTCCCAGCATCAGA
>SJYT01018242.1:25229-76220 GCA_006410635.1 Cephalophus harveyi
TTAAAGCTCAACATTCAGAAAACTAAGATCATGGCATCTGGTCCCATCACTATATGGGAAATAGATGGGGAAACAGTGGAAACAGTGTCAGACTTTATTTTTTTGGGCTCCAAAATCACTGCTGATGGTGATTACAGCCGTCAAATTAAAAGAAGCTTACTCATTGGAAGGAAAGTTATGACCAACCTAGACAGCATATTCAAAAGCAGAGACATTACTTTGCCAACAAAGGTCCATCTAGTCAAGGCTGTGGTTTTTTCAGTGGTCATGTATGGATGTGAGAGTTGGACTGTGAAGAAAGCTGAGCATTGAAGAATTGATGCTTTTGAACTGTGGTGTTGGAGAAGACTCTTGAGAGTCCCTTGGACTGCATGGAGATCCAACCAGTCCATTCTAAAGGAGATCAGTCCTGGGTGTTCAGTGGAAGAACTGATGCTAAAGCTGAAACTCCAGTACTTTGGCCACCTCATGCGAAGAGTTGACTCATTGGAAAAGACTCTGATGCTGGAAGGGATTGGGGGCAGGAGGAGAAGGGGACGACAGAGGATGAGATGGCTGGGTGGCATCACCGACTAGATGGACATGGGTTTGGGTGAACTCCGGGAGTTGGTGATGGACAGAGAGGCCTGGCGTGCTGCAATTCATGGGGTTGCAGAGAGTCGGACATGACTGAGCAAGTGAAATGAACTGAACTGAATTGAAACAGACTGGTTCCAAATTGGGAAAGGAGTACGTCAAGGCTGTGTATTGTCACCCTGCTTATTTAACTTATATGCAAAGTACATCATGCGATATGCCAGGCTGGATGAAGCACAAGCTGGAATCAAGATGGCCAGGAGAAATATCGATAACCTCAGATAAGCAGATGACACCACCCTTATGGCAGAAAGCGAAGAACTAAAAAAACCTCTTTATGAAAGTGAAACAGGAGAGTAAAAAAGCTGGCTTAATACTCAACATTCAAAAAACGAAGATCATGACATCCAGTCCCATCACTTCATGGCAAATAGATGGGGAAACAGTGCAAACAGTGATAGACTTTATTTTCTTGGGCTCCCAAATCACTGCAGATGGTGACTGCAGCCATGAAATTAAAAGATGCTTACTCCTTGGTAGAAAAGTCATGACCAACCTTGACAGAAAATTAAAAAGCAGAGGCATTACTTTGCCAACAAAGGTCCATCTAGTCAAAGCTATGGTTTTACCAGTAATCATGTATGGATGTGAGAGTTGGACTATAAAGAAAGCTGAGTGCCGAAGAACTGATACTTTTTAACTGTGCTGTTGGAGAAGACTCTTGAGGGTCCCTTGGATTGCAAACCAGTCCATCCTAAAGGAGATCAGTCCTGGGTGTTCTTTGGAAGGACTGATGCTGAAGCTGAAACTCCAGTACTTTGGCCATCCGATGTGAAGAACTGACCCATTGGAAAAGACCCTGAAGCTGGGAAAGCTTGAAGGCAGGAGGAGAAAGGGATGACAGAGGATGAGATGGTTGGATGGCATCACTGACTAGATGGCCATGAAGTTTGAGCAAGCTCTGGGAGTTGGTGATGGGCAGGGAAACCTGGCGTGCGGCAGTCCATGGGGTTGCAAAGAGTTGGACACGACTGAACGACTGAACTGAACTGAAACAGCTTGTGTGTTTTTTGGTATGACTGGTAGTCTCTCCACCCCTGCTCTGTGAGTTTGGGAGGAAGGGCCATGCTTGGGTTTGCTACCATTATTATGGGCTGCAAGGCCTCATGACTTTGCAGCTGCTCTTTTCCAGAGCTGAGGCATGGCCCTCTGTCTTGTCTGTCGCTGTTCCTCCCCTGGTGACCCAGAGGCCCCTCGCTCCAAGCTCCCTCTTGTGGGCTGGGGTATTCTGTAGGTTTGGGGAGGGGATCCCTGCTTTTTCTTGTGCTTCTTCACAAATTATTTTCTAACTGCTCCCACAAACCTCCCCAAACCTACCACAGTCTCATGGGAAATAAAACCATCACATCCAGAGGCTGCCTTGGTTTCTACCACTTCCTTCTTCTGAAGTAATGAAGCACATGCCTGCTGGGGTGTGCTGTTTCATTCAACGAATGCTAGCAGACAGTGCCTGTTGTAACATGAGCTCTTGTAGGGACTGGGAGTGCCTTCTTGAATAAAAACACAGAAATCCCTGTTCTCGAGGTTCCATTTGAGTGCAGAGAAAGGAACACTAGATAACCAAATTAAACAGGATACTTACTATCCAGTGACGCATGCAATAAAACAATAAAGCAGAGTAAGATGGGGGGTGGGTAGCAATGGTTGGTGAGGGATACAAAAGATTGCAGTTTTAAATCAGTGATCAGAGTAGACCTCACTAAGAGAGTGACATTTGGGAAAGAAAAGGGAAACTGTAGGGAGAAAAGCATACACTAAAAACCACTTTGGGGAACTTCCCTGGTGGTCCAGTAGTTAAGAATCCATGTTACAAATGCAGGGGTCGAGTTTGATCCCTCATTGGGGAACCTTGCCCAGTGTGGCAAAAAAATTTTAGTGGCTCTTTGTCGTAGAATAAATTCCTGACTTTATTATTATTATTTACTTATTCAGCTGTGCCAGGTCTTGATCATGGCATGCTAGCTCTGGTTCCCTGACCAGGGATGGAACCTGAGCCCCCTGAACTAGGAACTCAGCATCTTAACCACTGGACCACCAGGGAAGTCCCAAAGTCCTGGCTTTAAACATGGACTTCTGGTTGTTGGTGGCCTGGCTCCTGCTTTCCCCAACCTCATCAACCTCCAGTGTGCATACTCCCCCTATGCTGCACAGCCCAGATGCATAATGTTGTGTTATGTATTATGTATGTATTATACATTATGCTACTCATAGCATATATATATGTGTGTGTGTGTATATATATATGTATATATATGTATATAATAGCAGAGGTTTGTGGAAGAACAAGGAAAGTTAGCTGAATGGAGCTACATGGCAAAAATCCTAGCCATAAAGTATTCAACCCCAACCTCAAGCTCCCTTATAACTGTAGATCATTAGTATATGAAAGGGCGACTAGAGGTCTTCCATTCCAGAAAGGCCCAGAGAGGGATAGCAGTGCCCATGGGGTCACACAGACTTATCTGCACATCAAAGCCAGATATTCAGCGGAAGTAATATTTTGTAGACTTTTCATGAGACATCAAGTTCCTTAATGAACCTCTACAGGAGAAATGACTGGCTGGATTTTCCCTCCACCAACTGAGCAGGCATGAGCTGAGCACCCAGTTTAAAGGGGCCCTGGCTGATCTCTGTGATAACTGAGGCAGCACCTCTGTCCTGTCCTGGGGCGGTAGGTGTGCGCTGGAAAGACAAGGGCAGATTCTCTGCTGTTTCTCAGGAGAAGGGGAGCCTGCTAGTACAGAATCCAGAAAGAATCTCTTGCCATGGACTGAGGCTTGGCCATCTGTGGTGTTACCATTATGAACTGGGATTCTGTTCTCTGCCTGGGCGCCGGAGGAGGGACGTCTTTGGTAATTCAGGAAGTAAAGGGGTACTTTAGAACTTTAGGACTGTTATAATCATAACACACATGAGGAAGTGAGAACTAAGTGTGAAGTTCATCAGATTGTAACAAAGCCAACAAAAATAGGCAAATGAATAAAGCTGTGTTGAAAATCCTTCGATGGAAGGTGGGGGAGTGCATGGGAGCCTGCTAGTGTGAAGGTTAAGTCCTCTTATTTCTGTTGTCCAGGTGAGCCCCAGAGAGGTGAGAAATTACACCCAAATCACCAAGCTCCAGAGGCCCGGATGCGTCGAGAATACCTCTTCTCCCCGTTGCTTCCTCCATGGGGCCTGGCACATCCCTGACAGCCAAGGCCGTCCCCCTGAGACCCCCTCACGGTGCTGGCCCCATGCTCTTCCCTGAGGCTGCCCAACCCGATTTCCCTTAATACTCACTGTCTTTCAGACTGGGGCCCTTAGAAGCTGTGTGGCCCTGCGCAAGTGGCTTGGCCTCTGAAATGGCTTCCTCTCATAGTGTTGTCGAACCCAAGTTCATGCGCCCGGTGCACAGTGAAACCAAACAAACCCAAACAAACCGAAACGTCAGAGTTCGGAGCAGAGAAAGGTTTATTGCAGGGCTGAGCATGAAGAACAGGGCGGGTAATGCTCAAAAGGACTCAAAATCCCTAACGGGTTTCAGGGAAGCATTAAAAAAAAAATTATTGATTTGTCTGCATTGCATCTTAGTTACGGCATGCAGGGTCTTCCACGTGTCATGTGGGATCTTTCCTCTCTAGGTGTGAAACACGGGTTGTAGAGCGAGGCTCAGTGGCTATGGCATTCTGGTTTAGTTGCTCCATAGTATGTGGGACCTCAGTTCCCCAACCAGGTGAACCCATGTCCCCTGCATTGCAAGGCAGATTCTTAACCCCTGGACCACCAGTGAAGTCCCTTTGGGGAAGCATTCTTAAAGACAAGGTGAAGGAGAGGGGTTGCAGGGTGTGTGATCAGCTTGTGCACAATTCTCTCTGACTGGTTGACGGTGAGGTAACAGGGTGGTGTCACAGGGGTCAATAATATTAACCCTCAGGCTCCAGCGAGTCTGGGGGTTACACACTCACGGTCATCTAACGTTAACTTCTTCTATTTGGTGGGTTTTAGCATCTGTAAAACAACTCAGGACACTTGCATCAGATACTGTTATCTAGATACTTCAGGAAGGAACGTAAGATTCTGTGACTGCCATATGGCCGATTTATTTTTTAAGTTCTTACCAGTTTCTCCTGGTTCAGTACCCAATTTTTGTCACTACATGTTCACCCTTTCAGTCACTAATTCTTGAGTCAGGTTTTTGTGGCTCAGGAGAGACTTAGGAGACGAACTTTTCTACAAAGATGAAGCAGGCAGAGGAGGTAGGGAGGGTCCGTCCCAGGAAGGAACCACAGTTTGTTCAGTGGTTCCGTTCCGTTCAGTTACAACGGAACGGAAATATTTGCTGCCAAGGATGACAATGGCTACCATTTTTTGGGCAAGCTCTGACTGCCAGGTTCTCTGATGAGGATTTAACACGCAAGACTTCACTTAAGCCTTACAATAGCTCTATGACATGCTTCTATTATTATTTCCATTTTACCCACCAGGAAACCAAGGCTCAGAAATGTAAAGCCATTTCCTGGAGGTCCTGCAGCCAGTTCTTATTGGCGCAGGATTTGAAATGAAGTCATATTCCAGGTTCAAGAGCACAGGATTTGAAATGAAGTCATATTCCAGGTTCAAGGGCGCAGGATTTGAAATGAGGTCATTTTCCAGGTTCAAGGTCTGCTAGTGCTGCCTCTGGTAAGGTTTCTCTAAGAAGCCACTTTCCTCCTAGAAGGACTGACAAAGGGTTGGTGCTGCTGCTAAGTCACTTTAGTCGTTTCCGACTCTGTGCGACCCCATAGACGGCAGCCCAGCAGGCTCCCCGGTCCCTGGGATTCTCCAGGCAAGAACACTGGAGTGGGTTGCCATTTCCTTCTCCAATGCATGAAAGTGAAAAGTGAAAGTGAAGTTGCTACTAAATATATTTTAAATTAAATACTGTTAAAAATCCCTCATCCCCTATAAAACTCTCCCCACCACAAGCAGGATGGATGAAATGGACAGAGAATACAGAAAAACGGCTACACCAATAAGAAGAAAGTTTACCATCCTAGTTATTACTCTTGCCTGGAAAATCCCATGGATGGAGGAGCCTGGTGGGCTGCAGTCCATGGGGTCGCTGAGAGTCGGACACGACTGAGCGACTTCACTTTGACTTTTCACTTTCATGCATTGGAGAAGGAAACGGCAACCCACTCCAGTGTTCTTGCCTGGAGAATCCCAGGGACAGGAGCCTAGTGGGCTGCCGTCTATGGGGTCTTGCACAGAGTCGGACACGACTGAAGTGACTTAGCAGTAGCAGCAGTTATTAAAGAAATACAAATTAAAATTACAACCATGTATTGCTTTTCCTTTCAGATTGGAAAAGACAAGAAGAAGAAGAAAAAGAAGAAGGATGGTTACATGAAAAGCTTGGGGCATAATTTCATTGCTGTTGTTGCTGTTGCTAAGTCGCTTCAGTCGTGTCCGACTCCGTGCGACCCCATAGACGGCAGCCCACCAGCCTCCCCCATCCCTGGGATTCTCCAGGCAAGAACACTGGAGTGGGCTGCCATTTCCTTCTCCAACGCATGAAAGAGAAAAGTGAAAGTGAAATCACTCAGTCGTGTTCGACTCTTAGTGACCCCATGGACTGCAGCCCACCAGGCTCCTCCGTCCATGGATTTTCCAGGCAAGAGTACTGGAGTGGGGTGCCATTGCCTTCTCCGATAATTTCATTAATTTACTTCTAACTTCTTGTTATCACGTCCAGAAGATGGACTTAACAGGTGTTAAGCTGTTTATTATAGCAAGCAATAAATCCTTTTGTGATAATGGAAAGACAAGTCAAGTGCAAAACAGGAAGGGGCCCAAAGGGAAGGCAGAAGGGACCCCGCTGTGCTGGCGGCTCTGGCCCAGAGGCCGGCTCCGCTCCCTTCTTGGAGCTCGGCAGGAGGTCCGGCCGGTGGGTGCGCCCGAGGATGCGGGGAGCACTGTGGGGACCACAAGTCCCAGGCGCCCGCGCGCGCGCCTCGCCCGGGCCACGTGACCGCGCAGCCCCGGTCGCGATCGCGGCGGCTGTCCGGGCTCGGAGCCCCAGTCCCGAGCGAGCAGACGCGGCCCCGGCGCCCGGCCGCCCAGCACGCTCACCATGGCGGTGAGTCCGGGCGCCTCCTGGAGGAGCGGACGCGGGGTGGGCGCTGGGGCCCTGGAGCAGGCGAGCCCGCGCATCCCGCGGTGCCCGCCGCCCCTGGCAGGGGGCCGGTGAGGGGGTGTGCTGGCAGCTGTGTCAACATCGGAGCAGGAGAGCTGGCCGGGGCTTTGGGGCTTTTTATTTGTTCCTCCTGCTGGGAGTCAGTCCGGCTTGACTAGCGGTCACTACGCGCTGGCGTGGCGCGGATGAGGGTCGGGGTGCGCTGGGTGAAGACAGCCGGGCGCGGGCTCCCCCTGCGCTGGGCGCGGTGACTTGGGGGAGATTGCGGGGAGGCGCCCGTGAGGAGGGAGTTCTCGGAGCTTTTCAGCCGGCGGCTGGGCGCGCGTACACACACCCCCAGGGCGGTTCCCTGCCTTCGCAAGTTCTTGATCTGATTCTTTTGGAGAAAAAACAAACAGAGCTTGCCACTTTCCATCCTCTTACACTTGNAGGCGCCCGTGAGGAGGGAGTTCTCGGAGCTTTTCAGCCGGCGGCTGGGCGCGCGTACACACACCCCCAGGGCGGTTCCCTGCCTTCGCAAGTTCTTGATCTGATTCTTTTGGAGAAAAAACAAACAGAGCTTGCCACTTTCCATCCTCTTACACTTGGGTTAGAAATAGCGTTTCAGATAAACTAGTTTTCTTGGTAGAGTTCACCTGGGCTGGAGAGAATTGACAGCTTGCAAACTCTTCGGTCTATGAATAAATCATGGTCACAGTTTTCTTCCTCCAGGAAGAATGTCATAGAATTGAAGATTCAGGAAGCCAGCGCAGGTCATTTAGTCAAACGCACACACCCAACTCCCGACGGCCCTCTAAAAGGGGAAACAGATGGGAAGGCTTCACATGACAAGTTCCCCAGCCAGGCAGTGCTAGGACTGGGACTTTAATCTGCCCCTAAACTCTGGCTCATCAATGAGGGCGCTTTTCTGGAAGTGCTTGCTGTTGTTTTTTAGTTGCTATGTAGCGTCAGACTCTTTTGCGAGGCAATGGACGGTAGTTTTCCAGGTTCCTCTGTCCTTGGGATTCTTAAAGTGTGAGTAACTCCAAATGAGAAAATAAAGAAGAAACAAGTCCCGTGATTGCTGTCTTTTTCCCCATAGCCCCTCCCCACAGGGTGGGGCCGTGAACTAGACAACAGATAATTTAGCTACTGGAGGCCCTGGTTTATCCACAGCTGTGAAACTGGATGAGAGGCCCGCCCCTTGAGTGTCTGACTACAGGGCTCTTTGACTGAAAGCTGCTGCTCCAAGTCAGGGTGCGCTGATTTGAATCTTTTTCACGGGTGAAAAGGCAAGAGAGGTGAGTCTTTGTCCCTCCTTCGGGCCCCTCTCTCCCCAGTGGGGTGAATGCTCTGTATGGACACTTGCAGCTTGGAAAACCTGCGCTGACCATCTGCCCTGACTGCTTCCTGCTTCAGAAGACGTCCTAGCCACCTGCCTCCCTGGCTGGGTTAGGTGTCTCCAGGGATCTTCCATCCCCAGTACCCCCAGCTGCCCCACTCCCCGGGCCTCCCCCTTGCTGAATACTTAAACCCCTTTGTACTATTTGTTCACTCTCTCTCCCCTAACAAACAGTTGCTCCTTGGAGGCCAAGCACTTGTCTCATTTGTCTGCAGCACCTGCACCCTTAGCACAGCTTTTGGGGGTGTTCCGACCTACTGCGAAAACTGTTTGGGGTCCCTGAGATAGCTGACCCAGGCCTAAGTATGACAGAAGGAACCCAGTTTTGGAACCTCTCTGATTAATTAGCCACAGGGGACATTCCAGTCATGCCAGCTGCTTTATCAAATGAACTTGGAGTAGGTGTCAAGGCGCCACACTCACTCCACCTGCAGAGATGGTGCTGTAGGCTTCTGAAATTCCATGAGTGCAATTCCAGTGTAAATGCAGTTTCACAGGATTACTTGTACCTATTTGTTTTTGCATATCAATTTTTTGTGAACATTTTGCCACCTCAATGGATATTCCTTTTGAAATCGTGACATAGGGTATCTCTGGGTAGTAGGACTCAAAATAATTTTTTACTTTCTTTTTGGTGCTATTTCAGCATTTTCCATTAAGCAAGTATCACTTTCATATTAGAGAGATAAAAAGCTATCTTTATTTTAAAATTATTCAACATGATTTTTAAAAGACTTTCTAGGTTTCAGTTTTCATCTTACGAGGTTTTGGACAAATCCTTTCCCCTTTTGGAACTCCTTTTACCCACCTGCAAATGAGAAGTGGTTAGAAAGGGACGAGAATTGGACCAGATCAATGTTTTTCACATTGAATTTCAGCAGAGCTCAGACCTCTCTCCCCTCTTCACCAAAAGCCCTGTGTTTTATATCATGGAGTTACAAGGAAGATTTATTCGTCAGTGTTCTGTGAGGAAAAAAGGTGAAAACCAGGGGACTAAAAATTTTCTGAGAAAATGTTCTGGAGATATAATAGCATGCTGCTAAGTCACTTCAGTCGTGTCCGACTTTGTGCGACCCCATAGGTGGCAGCCCACCAGGCTCTGCCGTCCCAGGGATTCTCCAGGCAAGAACACTGGAGGGGGTTGCCATTTCCTTCTCCAATGCATGAAAGTGAAAAGTGAAAGAGAAGTCGCTCAGTCGTGTCCGACTCTTAGCGACCCCATGGACTGCAGCCTACCAGGCTCCTCCGTCCATGGGATTTTCCAGGCAAGAGTACTGGAGTGGGGTGCCATCGCCTTCTCCGATATAATGGCATGGTGACTAGTTAATTAATAATACTGTACTGTAGATTTGAAGGTTGCTAAGAGTAGACCTTTAAAGTTCTTATCACAAGAAAGAAACATTGTAATTGTCACGATGGATGTTAAGTAGACTTCTTGTGGTGGCCATTTTGCAATATACACATATATGGAATCATGTTGTACACCTGAAACGAATACATTATTTGTCAATTACGTCTCAATTTCAAAAACTTTCTGAGGACACTTGTCACTCTGTCATTTGAAGATTCTAATATTTGGCCATTGTCTTTGAAGGTGAAGTCTTCCACCAGCTGATCCCAGCTCAGCCAGGATCTGCTTAGCTATAGCTGGGCACTGACAATGCTTCTGCTGGTTGAGGTCTTACCTGGTGACAAGAGGGAAACATCCCTTCCTTGAGAGTGTGAACTGACTGATTTCTCTGGCTTTAGTCTTGCCAAACAATCATGTGGCCTGATGCAGGCATTTAGAATCCCATTCAGTTCCCATCTTGTCCTCTTCTCTTGGTCACTGAGAGGCAGCATAGACAGATGGGGCTTTGGCATCTAACTAGACTCGGGTTTGAATCCCAGTTCTGCCAGCTTACTAATACTAGCTTTGTGACCTTCAGCAAATTACTTTTCAGAGCCCAGTTCCCTGTTTTCTCTCTTATACGATGGACTAATTGGCCCTGCCACACAGAAGATTGTGGTGAAGTGAGATATTTTATGCAGAGCTCTTGATGCCACCCAGAACGCAGGGTGGACCAGCTGCTCTTTGAGAAGAGCCTTCAGACGTGCTGCGTGCTCTTTGCTTCTACCTTCATTCTTTCCATAAGACTGTGAGCTCATCAAGGGCAGACACATTAACCTCTCTCCATAATGCGGGGCCCGGGATTAGGCTCAGCAACTGTTTAGTGAATTTTGGGTGAACAGGTGTGCAGTCCACACTGAAGACAGCTGACCTGGGCTCATCCTTGATAAACACTGCTGGAACAGAATGGCTGGGGCCCTGGGGGTAAGAAGAGGCAGTCAGTCCTCAGCCTAGCACATCCTCGTTGCCTTTCAAGGGCACAAAGGAGTCATCTCTGCACGACTGAGAGCACTGTGACTGGTTGGTCCAGTGAGGACGGGCTCCCCCAAGCACCTTGCTTCTACCAGGAACTGTGCTGTGTTCAGTCGCTCAGTCATGTCTGACTCTTGGCATCCCTATGGACTGTAGCCCGCCAGGCTCCTCTGTCCGTGGGGATTCTCCAAGCAGGAATACTGGAGTGGGTTGCCATGCCCTCTTCCAGGGGATCTTCCCAACCCAGGGATCGAACCCAGGCCTCCCGCATGGCAGGCCGATTCTTTACCATCTGAGCCACCAGGGAGGCCCCTGCCTGGAACAGGCAGCCCAGTTCTTGCTCCACTGCTCACCCACTGTGGGACCCCGGGCAATTCCCTGCCCTGTCTGACTTCAGCTGGCTCTGATGGCTTCTAACGGCCTTTCCAGCACTTAAATCCAGTGACCTTGTTTTCCTGGGTCTTTAGAAGAGGTTGCTGGAGAGCAATCGGGAACGTGATTTCCACTGCCCTAAGGCCCCTCTGATGCAGTCCCTTCTCTTTCAGATGCATTTCATCTTCTCAGATGAGGCAGTGCTTCTCTTTGATTTCTGGAGCGTCCACAGTCCTACAGGTAAGAACTGGGAAGCCCCGACTTGTAGATTGAGTACCTCCAGGCAGTGGAAACCCAGGTTCTCATTATTGTGATACTCTGTGGACATTTTCGGCAGCCTGACTCTTCTTCCATAAAGATTGAGCGGTAACTTTGCATTTGTAATTCCATTTGGAATCTCTGCCCTTCAGACTGCAAAGAGCTCTTTGTGAGGCCTAGAGAGAGGCACGAGGGTGCAGCTTCCCTCTCCATTACAGGGGAAGGAACTGACACCCAGAGAGGGGGAAAGACTTGTCCAGGGACACATAATGTGCATCAGAGCCAGAACTAGATCAGGCCTTCTTGTTGCCTCCTAGCACCTCCTTCTTATAGGGTTCAGTCTAGCGTCAGCTCAGAAGCCCAGAGTAGCTGCTGCAGCCTTTGACCTCAAGTGAGACATAAATTTGAAAGAGACAAGTATTCCTTTGACTTGAAAAGGCAGACTCGGGCACTAATTCATGATGGAGTTGTGTTTCCACTTAAGCACTTACATGTTAAAAATAGACTGCTGAGACCAGAGCTTTCACTCCAGGGATCCAGTTGTCTCTGTGAAGAGTCCACATCTCCCATCTGCCCATTTGCTCTGATCTTCTCTCTCTCTCCAGCTCTTTATACTTTCTCCCCCTATATCTGTTAGACTCATATTTGTTTTCTTCAGTCTTTCACCATTTTAAATTTCTGGGCTTATAATCTCTGCTGGCAACCTATGGATGGAAATTGCTGTGATCACAATATACCTACCTACAACCTGGGGATAGACTGTGAAAGGCACTGTAACATGATAGAAGGAACAAAGAAACAGAGCAGGATGCCTTGTTCCCTAGTTGAGTAGCTTTATTTAGTTACGAAGTCTGTTATTACCTCTGTTAATAGAAATAATACATGTTTCTCAAAAAGTTACTTTGAAATAGGACATGTGATTTTGTTAACTCTAGCTTGGTAGGCAGACTGTAAAATAAAAGTGATAAGAGGACTGTTCTTAGATCAGCAGTGATAGTGGCAAAGGCAAAGATTATGAATAATCCAATTCTGTAGCGCTCAGGTCCATTTAAAACAATGCCATTTAATGGCAGAAGACAACAAAATTCTGTAAAGCAACTATCCTTCAATTAAAAAATAAATTAATTTAAATAAATAAATAAATAAAAACAATTTAAAAATCACTGTGTTCTGGAAGTGTCAATTCTTAGTTCTTAATTTATTCACTCAATAAATTGTGTTGAGTACCATCAAAAAATAAAAGGAATAAAAATAGACTGGAAGAAGCCCAAATGCCCATCACTACAGGTATTGATCAAAATTGATGCTGGTTGTTAGCTAGGACCTCAGCAGGGGTTGTTGACTGAGGTCTTTGTGGCAAGATGGCTAGGTTCCCAGAGTGAGTGTCCCAAGAGAAAAAAGTAGGGGAAAAAAGGGAGACAGCAAGAACAGGTAAAAAAAAAAAAAAAAAGCCTAGTTTTTAAGACCTAGCTTTGGAAGTCAGAGAGCATCATTTCCACCTTTATTGGCTGAGGCAGTCCCAGAGGTCTTCTGGGACAAGGGGAGGGAACACAGATGCCACCCCCTGATGGCAGGAATGCTGCCACTGTAAGAAGAGCATGCGGGGTAGGATAGAACGAGGCGGCCATCTCTGGAGAATCTAATCTTTCACAGACATTATGAAGCCACAGAAATAAGGTGGACCTCGGTGAACTGAAGGGAACCCGTGCCCCGCGGTCAGAGGACGCAGCGCTGCCTGCTGGGGTGCAGCTGGGGCGGTGTGCTGGTGGGCATGCTCCCCGCCACTCCCCCAACCCCTGCGCGCCCCCCCAACCCCCACCCCCCGGCTTTGCCAGGTGGCTTTTCCTGCTGAGCCCAAAGCCACACTCCAGCAGGCCACTCCCACCAACAGTGGGCTGGAGGGGGAAAGAGACGGGAGTTCTGAGCCCAGCAAGAGTGGAGAAGAAGATGCGAGGGGAAGGGGGAGGAACGGATTCAGAGGGAGGGTGGGGGGAGGTGCCCTTCCCCACTTGTGCCAAGTCCCCGGCGAGGCTGCCAGAAGGGGAGCAGTGTTTGCCCGGCTGGGCTCTGTAACTCAGTCTCCTTTGACAGGCATGGCCCTGTCCGTGTTGGTCATCCTGCTTCTGGCTGTGTTGTATGAAAGCATCAAGGTTGGCAAAGCCAGGCTGCTCTACCAGGCCCTGATGAACCTGTCCATCCCCACAAGCCAGCAGCTTATCGAAGAGACAGACCGGGATTCTTCAAGTTCAGACTCCCTGCCTGTCAGCAGAAGCCCTCTCAGGTAACAGACATGGGGTGGGGGGCAACGGGCAGAGTGCTCACACTCACCTTGAGAGGTAGGCTGGACCCGCAGGACACTTAGCCCCACTTCATCCAAGGGAAACTGAGGCCCAGGGACAGACCGGAACTTGCCCAAGCGCTTCCAGTTAGTTGGCAGTGCTGTGGCCTACAGCCAGGCCTCCTGATACCCAGGCTGGGGCTCTCTGAAGAGCCACGTGGGAGGCTCCAATCTTTCTGACTCCGATGCAAGCCTCAGTCCAGCAACAAGGGTGTCTATTCAGCCCACCCCCAAACCACAGCAGGTTTTCTTCGGTCACTAAGGCTTCCAAACCCAAGATGGTACCTGCAGCTCTTCTATACACATGATAAAAATTTGTTGTCAGCAGCGTACCAGCTTGGTAGAGGGCAACCTCTTGCTCCTTCCTTCCCTCCCCGCTCTGATAGCCCCTGGGGATCCCCATCCTGTCCTCTCTGCAGCACTGGCTGTGCTAACTGTGTCTGTCTGCTCCTTAGGTGGGGGCCTCGAACAGTCACAAACCCGCTGCAAGGGAGCTGTTTTCATACTGGTCTTACTAATATATGTTTTACTGATGAGGACATTTCAGTTCAGAGAGGTTAAGACACTTATACTGAGCCACAGTGAGCACGTGGCAGAGCTAGAAATTAATCTGTTACCAGGGTCCATGTTCTTTCCATTGTAACACTTCCATTCACAGCTCACAGTTGATTCAGCGGGGGGAATGTCTGCCTTACTGATGATTTTGTCTTATCCTTTGTCAGATGTGATTGATCACATATCTCATTTTCCCTTTTTGCCCTGGATACCAGGAAGCTCAGAGCTCAGTGTGGTGGAGAAATGATTATCCCAAACTCCTTGTACAAGTCCCTCTTCCCTTCTCTATCACTGGTTTCTGACATGTCTCTTTAAAAATAAATCTCTCCTGGGTTAAGAGTATGGATTATAAAAAAGCTAGTCCTGTACCTCGGTTGCTCTTTCCACTCCCTGACACCAGCTCCTAGCTTCCAGCTCTCTGCCGGCATTAACTGGGCGTTCCTGTTCATCTAGGTGGTTTTTGTGTCACTTCGGCCAGTCTCTGCTCCATGTCGCTCAGGTGGTCGTGGGCTACTTCATGATGCTGGCGGTTATGTCCTACAACACCTGGATTTTCTTCGGCGTGGTCCTGGGCTCAGGTGTGGGCTACTACCTGGCCTACCCACTTCTCAGCATGACTTAGCTGCTTGAGGGCGAGGGCTCTGGGGGCTGGAAGGACCTGGGGCGCCTCGTTCCAGACCTTGAACGGCCCGCCCTACGTCTCCTGTTTTCTTCTGCTGGCTGTTCTCAAAGCATTGCCAGCTCCTGGAAACTTTCAGCTGAAGCCAGCGCTTGCTCCCTGGAGTTCTGAGGCCATTGATTGCCGCTCCTCAGCCAGGCTGCAGAGAGCCCTGGCGAAGTCTTTCTGTGCCTTTAAGAAGGCTGCTGTGACAGGAGGTGGGGTGGAGACCAGAACCTGCGGGCAGATTTCATAACCATGGCAGCATTTGCTGGGATCCCCTTCCCTCTCCTGGGGCGAGAGTAAGTGACAGCTCACTAAAGGCAAAGAAGCAGGGCTGTGACCTACCCTCCAAATACAGTGAGCGCCTCCCCTGGGATGGCACTGCCATGGGAAGGTGATGGTTAAATGGCTTTAGGTATCGGGAGGGGAGCTCTTTGTGGCCTTAATCTTATCCTGATCCTCCCCCTAATGCAAAACCAAGAATTCACTGAGTAATATTCAGTCCTGATGTTTTCTATTTATTACTTACTGCTCACCCATAGTGATCTGGTGGGGAAACGTGATTCGTTCAAATACTGAGTAAGCCACAGGGCGTATAGACTGAAGATGAAATAAGCCATCAAGCCAATGAGTAGAGTTAGGTGGGGGCTCTTCAGATATTGAACCTTTTCGCTTGAAAGAAAAGGAAAGAATAGACCCAGGGAGAGAAAATCACTGCTGTCTACTGTAATGTCTACACTCAAGTACCTCATGGGCTAGAGGAAAGATGGTTTGAAGCTTTGAGAATTAAAAAAGAAATTATTTTAATAAATATATATTTTTAAATAGTCTGTGGGTGTCTTCTGTTTCTCCTCATTCAAACAGCAAGCTCACAGAACGCTGAGAGCAACTGCAGGAGCTGAGTAGGGCTGCCCAAGGCCTGAGTCTGTCTGTCTCCCATGAAGACAACTCTGCTCCACAAACCCAGCCCCGAAACGCTGTTCCCTCAGCAGACACCCTCAGTGCCAGCCTAGTCAATGAGCCATTCTTCTGTTCATGTAACAAATAATGATTAGGAAAAGAACTGTCACGTGGACTGTAAACGCCCATGTCGGCACTGATTAGCACCTTCTCTCCCTGAGGGCAGAAGCAAAAATATATCAAAGCCCCTTTTAAAAGTTACAATAAGAGCTGAAACAGAAAGTATAGTATGTGACGCCTTCAGCACTGTATTCTCCCCACATAAGCAGGGAGCTGGAAAGCTGCTCAGTGTCACAACAGGCGTTAAGATTTGTAGTCTTATAGTTGGGAGGGTCAGGCATCCACTTCTGTGTCCAGCTAAGGCCCCTCCCCTGCCCTGAGGCACTGCTGAGATCATCTCTGTAGGTGATCAGCAGCCTCTTTTGATGGTCTCCACAGTTGAGGCTTTCACAGCATGGAAGGCTTTTTAAAAAATCTACTGTCTAGAGAAATGGATTATATGGCCAGGTTAAAGTAGACATTTCAACGGTCTTCAGAGTCAAATCACAAAAGGTGGTATTTTCTCTACTCGAATTTTTAACAAACACCTATATAATACTTACTGTCTACCAGACAGGCAGTGTTCTAAGCACTTTAGAGTATTAACTCATTTAATTCCCACAATAAAGTAGAAAGTATTTCTGCCCTTGTCTCAGAGATGAGGAAGCTAAGGCAGCTAAATACAGTCACCCAGCTAATAAGTGGTCAGGCTCCCTGGCCTGGAGTCTGCTCATCAGCTCAGATGAGGGCTGTGGCTGAGGCAGTAACTGGCTTCGGCCACACGGCATCCAGTGGAACAAGGGTGTGAATGCAGACAGTGGAGGCTGAGAAGTCTGTGCTGTGTGTATTTCACCCTAACAGGATGGAAATTGTTTCAGGGAACCTGGGGTGGGGCCCCGGAGCCTGTATTTCTGACATACAACACTGCCCTCCTCCCTCAACCCAGGACAAATGCTGCTGGGCTGGCCGAGAGCCCCGGCTTCCTAATCCCACGGCCAGGATATGCATCCCTGTTCTGTCGCTTACTAGCTATCTAAGGTTGGACGGGTGACTTTACCTCTCTAAGCCTCAATCTCCTCTATAAAAGGAGGATAGATACCTTCTGTGAGGGCCCCTGGAGATGAGACAGTCTGGGTAAAGCGCCCCACAACAGCGCCTACTTGTTAAACAACAGAGTTTAGTAAATAGTAGTTCTTATGCCTCCCAGGCCCACAGATGGAAGACAGGCTCAAAGCTATCATCAAAAAGGATACGTCTGATTGGCAGGTGAGATGGAGTGGAATCTGGGTTATCTTATAAACATTTAAAATCAGGGAACATTTTTATTAAAGTTATTCTACTTTTTAAAGACTGCTTACATGGTCTTGGAAAATGATGAAATAAGTAAAATGACAATGAATTATTTTCTCACTACTGTTCCCTGCATTAGTCCTGGGCCTGAAATCAGAGGAAATGGAAGCTGCTCTTCAAGTGAAGACTCAGGCTCTCAGGTGCCATCCGTGATGGACGACCACACAGGGCCCTCCCCCTCTTCTCTGCCTGGCTTCCCAGGGCGTAGGACCTGCGGGAGTCAGTGGACGACAGGGCTGGTCCTAACCCTGCTGGCGGAGCCCGAAAGTAGCTGGGAGGCTGGGATGGTGCTCGGAAAGCCTCACAGTTCCAGAGTTAAGTAGCAAAGGAAGCATGTCACAGTGCTTTCACGCATGTTAACCAACCCAGATCTGTTACAACCCCTACCCTCACATTCCCAGAGGGTACAGACTGCTCTCGGAACCAGATTCAATTTCACCCCAACAGCTTCAGTCAGCTTTCATTGCAGACATTTATTTTTGTTTTGTTAATTTCAAATATTCATTGACCTCTTATATCAGATTTAAGGCAGAGAAAAGATATACGTCCCAGGACTGCAGGCAAGGCTGGTAACTGGGCTTAGATGGGGTACTTTACCCTCTGCCAGTTCTGCCAGGGAGACCTCACCGCAGGGGACGGCACTGGAGCGCTGAGAGGCAGGTCAGTCTGGGAGTTCAGAGAACAGAAGGCGTGGGAGAGGGCAGGACTCACAGGGCCTCGCTGGAGGGGAGCCCCCAGCCCTTGCTCCACGGAGGACTCTGAGGCAGGACCAGGGTGGGCTGCTGCCAACCCCAGTGTTCCGGAGACAGGGCCCCGCGCTGCTTCACCGGTCAGGCGGGGGCCGCAGGTGGGCCAGCTCAGGCATCGGAACTGCTGCCCTCAGCGCGCTCACCTTCACCTCACCCGGTGGCTCGCCTAAAGCCAGCGCTGGCTGTGCAAAATCGTGCCTAGGGAAGGGCTGGTAGAGAAACCTTGGCACCAGTTTCCTGGGTCTTCATCCCAGCCAGTCAATGTCATCATCATCGTCATCATCTCCAAAAAGGGGTGTTGGGGGCGGGCGTCCCTTCATGCTCTGACAAGACAGGAAAGAGTAGTCAGTCCTCACTTGTCCCTGCACCAGATGGACTTCCCGCCTGTGCAAGATGAAGTGACCAGCATCTTTCCCGGCTCCAGGTGGGAAAGGAGACTACTGGTCAGGGTTTAACTGAAGGGAAGGGAGGGTCAGGCATCCACTTCTGTGTCCAGCTAAGGCCCCTCCCCTGCCCTGAGGCACTGCTGAGATCATCTCTGTAGGTGATCAGCAGCCTCTTTTGATGGTCTCCACAGTTGAGGCTTTCACAGCATGGAAGGCTTTTTAAAAAATCTACTGTCTAGAGAAATGGATTATATGGCCAGGTTAAAGTAGACATTTCAACGGTCTTCAGAGTCAAATCACAAAAGGTGGTATTTTCTCTACTCGAATTTTTAACAAACACCTATATAATACTTACTGTCTACCAGACAGGCAGTGTTCTAAGCACTTTAGAGTATTAACTCATTTAATTCCCACAATAAAGTAGAAAGTATTTCTGCCCTTGTCTCAGAGATGAGGAAGCTAAGGCAGCTAAATACAGTCACCCAGCTAATAAGTGGTCAGGCTCCCTGGCCTGGAGTCTGCTCATCAGCTCAGATGAGGGCTGTGGCTGAGGCAGTAACTGGCTTCGGCCACACGGCATCCAGTGGAACAAGGGTGTGAATGCAGACAGTGGAGGCTGAGAAGTCTGTGCTGTGTGTATTTCACCCTAACAGGATGGAAATTGTTTCAGGGAACCTGGGGTGGGGCCCTGGAGCCTGTATTTCTGACATACAACACTGCCCTCCTCCCTCAACCCAGGACAAATGCTGCTGGGCTGGCCGAGAGCCCCGGCTTCCTAATCCCACGGCCAGGATATGCATCCCTGTTCTGTCGCTTACTAGCTATCTAAGGTTGGACGGGTGACTTTACCTCTCTAAGCCTCAATCTCCTCTATAAAAGGAGGATAGATACCTTCTGTGAGGGCCCCTGGAGATGAGACAGTCTGGGTAAAGCGCCCCACAACAGCGCCTACTTGTTAAACAACAGAGTTTAGTAAATAGTAGTTCTTATGCCTCCCAGGCCCACAGATGGAAGACAGGCTCAAAGCTATCATCAAAAAGGATACGTCTGATTGGCAGGTGAGATGGAGTGGAATCTGGGTTATCTTATAAACATTTAAAATCAGGGAACATTTTTATTAAAGTTATTCTACTTTTTAAAGACTGCTTACATGGTCTTGGAAAATGATGAAATAAGTAAAATGACAATGAATTATTTTCTCACTACTGTTCCCTGCATTAGTCCTGGGCCTGAAATCAGAGGAAATGGAAGCTGCTCTTCAAGTGAAGACTCAGGCTCTCAGGTGCCATCCGTGATGGACGACCACACAGGGCCCTTCCCCCTCTTCTCTGCCTGGCTTCCCAGGGCGTAGGACCTGCGGGAGTCAGTGGACGACAGGGCTGGTCCTAACCCTGCTGGCGGAGCCCGAAAGTAGCTGGGAGGCTGGGATGGTGCTCGGAAAGCCTCACAGTTCCAGAGTTAAGTAGCAAAGGAAGCATGTCACAGTGCTTTCACGCATGTTAACCAACCCAGATCTGTTACAACCCCTACCCTCACATTCCCAGAGGGTACAGACTGCTCTCGGAACCAGATTCAATTTCACCCCAACAGCTTCAGTCAGCTTTCATTGCAGACATTTATTTTTGTTTTGTTAATTTCAAATATTCATTGACCTCTTATATCAGATTTAAGGCAGAGAAAAGATATACGTCCCAGGACTGCAGGCAAGGCTGGTAACTGGGCTTAGATGGGGTACTTTACCCTCTGCCAGTTCTGCCAGGGAGACCTCACCGCAGGGGACGGCACTGGAGCGCTGATAGGCAGGTCAGTCTGGGAGTTCAGAGAACAGAAGGCGTGGGAGAGGGCAGGACTCACAGGGCCTCGCTGGAGGGGAGCCCCCAGCCCTTGCTCCACGGAGGACTCTGAGGCAGGACCAGGGTGGGCTGCTGCCAACCCCAGTGTTCCGGAGACAGGGCCCCGCGCTGCTTCACCGGTCAGGCGGGGGCCGCAGGTGGGCCAGCTCAGGCATCGGAACTGCTGCCCTCAGCGCGCTCACCTTCACCTCACCCGGTGGCTCGCCTAAAGCCAGCGCTGGCTGTGCAAAATCGTGCCTAGGGAAGGGCTGGTAGAGAAACCTTGGCACCAGTTTCCTGGGTCTTCATCCCAGCCAGTCAATGTCATCATCATCGTCATCATCTCCAAAAAGGGGTGTTGGGGGCGGGCGTCCCTTCATGCTCTGACAAGACAGGAAAGAGTAGTCAGTCCTCACTTGTCCCTGCACCAGATGGACTTCCCGCCTGTGCAAGATGAAGTGACCAGCATCTTTCCCGGCTCCAGGTGGGAAAGGAGACTACTGGTCAGGGTTTAACTGAAGGGACGACCCTGAGGCCAGCAAAGTCCAGGCTTCCAGAAAAGCTGAGACAAGCAGTCAGAGAAGGGCGGCAATCTTTCAACACGGAGACAAGAAGACCAACTTTGTTGGGCTCGTTTCGTCATTTATTTGAGAAACACATGTATTGATTGGACAGGTTTTCTCGCATGTGGTAACTTACACATTTCGTGTGGGAAAAGGAAGGGGGAGCAGGATAAGGAAACAGAGAAGCAGAACCGCCCTCAGGGCAGAGAACACAGGAAGAAGGAAGCTGGGAAGAGTACAGTCACATTTGAAAAAACGCTGTTGTGGCCTGCGGTAGCCTCCCTGGCTCTGGATGTGGGCCCGCCATTTGAGAGAGAGTCGAATTTAAAGTCTTGGCCACCCTACCAAGTGGAGAATCCCAAGATGAAGAAAACCCAGGAACATAGGTTCATATCCCTGGTCTCACTGCCCTCCGTCCCTCTCATCAGGCAGGAGGATAAGGGGGATTAACGAGCCAGAGGAAACTCTCCCCCTTTTTCGTGACTTGAGCCTCTGGCCTTTTCCCTCTAGACTGGCAGGGAGACTCCTATGGGTTACTGGGAATGACGCTGAAGACTGGCACTCCCGAGAGTTCTCTACTAAGTAAGGTACCTTCTGCTCTGGTGAACTACTCTGGCCTCGGATCGGACTTCCCAGGACCAGCCAAAGGAAGGCGGTGTGATTTGATCAGAAGTCCCTGGGCTAATTTCCTCTCCACCCCCAACTAACAGACCTCGAACCTCTCCCTGGGCATCAGTGAAGTGACCTCTAAACTCTGATGGTGTGGGATCTTAAAATGTGGCTCACGGCTTCTGTTTTGCTGTGTGCATCTGCCAGCTAGGTAACCTTGGCTCAGCCATTTACCGTTCCAGAGCCGTGGCCTTCTTTCTACAAAATGGAATAAAAGTGCCTACACTCCCCTGAACTGGCAGAAGAGTAAATGTTTATAGTTTTCAGAGTACCCAAAAAACAGACATTAACTTGATGATATTAGTATTAACACCAATAATGTTCTGCTAAAGTCAAAAAACTCCATCCATGTATAGGACAGTCACTTGAGATATTCAATTGGCTTTTTGTTCATATTCAGAACTCTCAAATGAAAATGTAATTCTTGGGAAGAAAGGCCAGTGGAGGAACCAGTGCGCTTTCCCGGGGAACATAAGCAAGAGAGAAGGGTTCTCGTACATAGGAGCCGGATCCCAGCTCTGCCACAGCCGTTTTCCCAAGGTCTTGGCAAAAGGCAGAATCCATTTTGGCGGATACCAAAGGGGAGAGGATCTGCCCCCATTCACCTCATATTTCTGTTCCTGGGATGGACAGCCTGACTCCCATCTGTGTTCTCCACCCACATTTTGCCCTAGTGAAATTATCACAACAGTCAAACGTCCTGGAGAGAGCCAAGAATGCTTGTAACTTAGCATAACGGGGACCGAACACAAGAAACGGGGTTCTGATCCAGGCTTAATCAGCAGATCACCTTTCTGGCCTTAACTTTGGAGTTCTGTAAAGTGAGGCTACCCTATCAGTTGTTGTTGCTGTGGGTTTACTCACTAAGTTGTGTCTGACTCTTTGTGGCCCCACTGACCGTGGCCCGCCGGGGATTTCCCAGGCAAAATTACTGGAGAGGGTTGCCGTTTCCTACTGCAGGGGAGTCTTGCCAAGGCGGGGATGGAGCCCGTGTGCCCCGCGTCTCCTGTCCTGGCAGGGGATTCTCGTCACCGAGCCGCCAGGAGACCCTGCACTATCAGTGCTTACCCCGTCTCCGCCCAGGGATGTTGTGGCGGCAAAACAAGGCAGCAGGGGGAAAGCAGGCTGAGGAGGCAGGAAATGCTTAGACACAGGGGGTCTGAGTAGGAGCCTGGGGTTTGAGTCCTAGCTGTGCCATTAACTCACTCTGTGGCTTTAGGTAAATCATCCTTCTGAACCTCAGTCTGTAAGGGTTGCCGTTTCCTACTGCAGGGGAGTCTTGCCAAGGCGGGGATGGAGCCCGTGTACCCTGCGTCTCCTGTCCTGGCAGGGGATTCTCTTCACCGAGCCGCCAGGAAACCCTGCACTATCAGTGCTTAACCCGTCTCCGCCCAGGGATGTTGTGACGGCAAAACAAGGCAGCAGGGGGAAGCAGGCTGAGGAGGCAGGAAATGCTTAGACACAGGGGGTCTGAGTAGCAGCCTGGGGTTTGAGTCCTAGCTGTGCCATTAACTCACTCTGTGGCTTTAGGTAAATCATCCTTCTGAACCTCAGTCTGTCTGTGAATACAGATGCCAGACAAGAAGATCTTCAAAGTCTTTTCCAATTCTAAAATAAAATACCTTAGCCGAGTTGAGATCTGAGGCTTTAGCATTCTAATATGGGACTAACCAGCCCAACTTTCTTCAAGTAGAAATTACTGCTGCATGAATGGAGACCATGATCCTTTTTCAAGAATAGAGTGGTATCTGCCCATCCCCACCAGGCTTACAGAGCTGCTCCCTCCCAGCCCCAAGCCTGCTCGTACAGGGCCCTGAACACAGAGCCCAGGGGGTGGGCCACCAGCAGACCCCCTTCCTCTTCTCACAGCCAGCGAGGAGGGGCCCCCCGGGGGCGGCGTGAGGACTTGGCAGGGCCTGGGAGTTCCTTACCACTTCGTCTTCATCCTCCTCCTCAGCCTGTGCTTTGGGCTTCGCAACTTTCAGAGATGCCCCTTTAAACAGTTCATCCTCTTCATCCTCAGAGAGGCTGAAAGAAAAATCAGGAAAATCAAGTCATAGGAAAATGTTCCTGCCCCAGGCCACAGTGCCCACAGGCTCTGGGCTCAATATCCAACAGCTGCGGTGACTGCCCAGGAATCCCCCGCTTCTCCACACTCACCCCCAGCACTCTTGAATCCCTCCATAACCTACAGCCAGGGCAATCTTTTAAAGCCAGTAAATCAGTCACATCACTCCTGTGCTTAAATCCCCTTAAAAGCTGCTCACTGCACTTCAAGTCCAAACTTCTAACCGTGACAACAAAATCTCGCATCCCTTGGCTCCTACTGAGTTCTCCAACCTCGGCATGCACCACTGTTCTCCCACCCACTGCACCTGCTTCCTGGACTGCGTCGCGGCCCTCCGACCGCAGGGCCCCGCGCGTGCTGGCCGTGCTTTCTGCAAACGCTCCTGCCCACTCCTGGCAGAGAAGGCTCCCATCCATCCTTCAGGTCTCAGTTTACAGGTCACCTTCTCGGAATCCTTCGCTAGTCACCCGACCGAAAGTAGAATAAGTCCCCCTTTATTCTCTATTATAACCCTGATTCTTTCTTTTTTTAGAAAGCATTGATCATGCATTTATAACATACAGTTGACTCCTGAAGAATACAGGTTTGACCCATGCAGGCCCACTGATACGTAGACTTTTTTCAATAAACACGATTTGCACTTGGGTGAGTATGGGGGTGTTCAGTCGCTAAGTCGTGTCTGACTTTTTGTGTCTGGAGATGAGCCAACTGCAGCACCCTTAACTCCTGTGTTGTTCAAGGTCAACTGCAAAAGCATTTGTTTGTCTTCCCTAATAGACTATAAAAGCTCTTCAAGTCAAAAACCAACTCCACCTTGCCTCCCACACTCCCCCAGAGCCTACTGCATGGCAGGTACCGAGTAAATACGTGAATGAATGAGTGATTCAGCCAGCCAGCCAGTCTCTGAGGATGAATCACCCGCCCTGGAAAAACTGGAGACAACCTCCCCAGGCAGCTGCCTGCTCCTGAAGCTGCTCAGGGGACACACCTGGGATGCGGGTCAGATGCGGGTGCTGCTCCTGCGGCTGCCGGAGCTGCCTCTGGGCTGCACGGTTCCTGGGAGGGGGCAGCTGAGCTTGTGGCATCCCTGTCTTCCTGGGGCTCTGGAGGCTGAGGCTCTCCTCCTGGATGTTCAGGCCCCGCGGCCAGCGGGTCCACCTTCTCGGGGCCTGAGGTGGGGGACAGTCGCACGGAGCTTTCTTCCTCCCTGACACGGGCGTCTCCCAATGCTTCCTCGCCCTCAGAGTCCACAGCTGCGGGGCCTGGAGGCCTGGGGGGAACCGAAGTCGGGGGCGCCAGAGCTCTTCGCGAGGGGAGGCAAGCCAGTTCGGGAGGGACCGAACGTTCTTTTATCTCTACGCACGCCTCTGTTTCTGGGGGCTCCCCGTCCCTTCTCGGTGCGTCATCCTGGGGAGTGGGACAGCCCTGAGGAGACAGCGGGGCGTCTTCCTGGACCACCGGCTCCGACAGCACCGCAGGGGGCTCCCGCCCCGCCCCGTCCAGGGGTGCCGGAGACTGTCCCGAAGGGCTCCGAGGCTGCGCCTCGTCCTCGTCCTCGTCCTCTTCATTGCTGCTCTCTCCTTTCTCTTGCTCGTGTTGGTTTAACAGCCGAAGGGTCACCATCTGTTCAAAAGCCAAGCAGGAGAGGATCACTGACCAGAAACGGAGGCACTCCCAGTTCTTCAGTTTCTATTAACACAATTGGTCGTTGGGTTCAAGTAACTCTGCTGTTCTGTTTGTTATTTTTCAGTACAAATGCCTTTGTTTCTTCCTCTCAAAAGAGGCTGCCCGTATCTGTACAGACATCCTAGTTACTGATCAACAATCCTGAATAATTTTTTACTCAGGATCCTCTGGACGGCACTTAAGCAATGAGACACCCATCTCAGTGACACAATGACAGCCGGCTGTACCTTGATGGTGCTCATGATGGTCCCCAGAACAGTCCTGCCCTTGTAAGACTCCTCCAGCTCAAACTCTCCCCGCAAGGAGTGAAACACCTGGTTCATAATCTTCTTGACCTGCACGACCACGTGAGGAGAGAGAAACAAGATCAAAACGTATGCTGCCGAAGTCAAGCGACTGCGGGATGCACGTCAGTTCCAGGGGGGCTTCTCTCCGGTGGCTCAGTAGCTGAGACTGGGCTCCCAACACAGGGGGCTCAGGTTCCCTTCAGGGTCAGGGAACGAGATACCACACGCCACAAGAAAGACTCGCACAGCCAAATAAATTACATGTTAAATAAATTCCAGAGAGAGGTCTGGAAGGCTTAAATGAAGCCCTCTTAGGACTCTGCAGTGGGGCCCGGTTGGTCAGGAACCGAGACACCAAAGGCTGACACTGTGGAGGGGACAACGTTGAATAATGAGCAGCCCTGGACAGAAGGGCTATAGGAAGGACAGGTAAGCCGTGGCGTGTGTGCTTAAGACTCTCAAAGACGGCTCACCGACGCCACCCTCCCAATGAGGCCTCCACTGGAGCTGCCACAGGCTATGAGGATTAGTGGCCAGAAGAGGCTGGCACGCTCCCCACTCCTCTCCTGTGACTTAGAAACACTTCCCTTATCTGTCAAGACCTCAGCATGGGACTCTTTGGGTTTGCCACCAGAGACAGGTTCCAATGAGTTAACTCTGATCTAAGTCAGATGGCTGGGGAAGGCAATGGCACCCCACTCCAGTCCTCTTGCCTGGAAAATCCCATGGATAGAGGAGCCTGGTAGGCTGTGGTCCATGGGGTCACTAAGAGTCGGACATGACCAATTCACTTTCATGCACTGGAGAAGGAAATGGCAACCCACTCCAGTGTTCTTGCCTGGAGAATCCCAGGGATGTGGGAGCCTGGTGGGCTGTCGTCTATGGGGTCGCACAGAGTCAGACACAACTGCAGCGACTTAGCAGCAGCAGCAAGTCAGATGGTGGTGGATCGGAAAACAAGCTAATGACACAACACACTGACAATAAAAATCCTTTCTGAAGGCCTGCCATGCATACGCGACCGCCCCATAGGACGTGGTTCACTTCTCTGAAACGCTAGCTCACCTTTTCTGAGGGGTCAGCAGCAGTGGCTTCGACCCCAGACGTCTGGGCCTTGCTCTCTAGGTCCTTGATGTGCTGTGCATTTTGCTCTCTCAGGGATGTGACTTGGGCCTGGAGGGCTGAACACTGCAAAAACGAACAAGCTGTGGCTGTGGCCTGGGAACCTTGACTTCCAGGTGAAGGTCAGGAAACCCAGGAGGAGGAGAAGCATCCTAAGCTTTAAGCATCAACCTCATGTCGGCCTGCTGACATCCACACCCTCCACCCACACCCCAGGCCCGCTGTCCCAGAGCACTCCACTTCCTCATCACTCAGTACCAACTCACCACTCCATTTCCTCTTTCCCAACAAGGTCACTTGCCTTGTTCCTAATTAGGTCAAGAATATGATGAAAAATGGGAGGAAGGGTCTAATGACCCTAGTCACACAGACATACGAACGGTCGTCACCAAGACTGCCTTCCTCATCTCTGAGTGGAAGATTTTCAACTGGATACTTTAACTGACCTCCAGATATGAGGACTTCCATACATGGTGCTGGAGAAGGCAATGGCACCCCACTCCAGTACTCTTGCCTGGAAACTCCCATGGACGGAGGAGCCTGGTGGGCTGCAGTCCATGGGGTCGCTGAGTCAGACACGACTGAGCGACTTCACTTTCACTTTTCACTTTCATGCATTGGAGAAGGAAATGGCAACCCACTCCAGTGCTCTTGCCCGGAGAATCCCAGGGACAGCAGAGCCCAATGGGCTGCCGTCTGTGGGGTCGCACAGAGTCGGACACGACTGAAGCGACTCAGCAGCAGCAGCATACACGGTGCTAAGCCGTCCCTCCTCCTCTTTCTCGTTGTATGCCAGATGATCCCACCACACCTGTGCTCCAGCCCATCTCAGGCCTTTGTCCAGGACACCTGTGGCCTCCCCAGCTCATCAAAGCTCCTTGTCCCTCTTGGCTCTGCTGCCCTGGCACTTCCTCTTCTGGGCCTCACAGCATTGAATGCTTATCTTTGCTTCTCGGTCTCCCTTTCTGAACTGTGAGACTCCTGAGGAGTGTTCTTTGTAAGCCTTTTCCCTAACAGAGGGCCTGGAACACAACCAGCACTCAGTAAGTATTTGCTTAATAAATGAAGGATCAAATGGAAAACATAATTCAGAACATGAATGCTGCTTTTTCTTTTTCTAGGTCACTGACCTGTCATCCCAAATGAGTACATGAAATATGACTGATCAACCAAAGAGCTGAACAAGTATGATTCTGTTTTCAAAAGTGATTAACATCTTTCAGGTACAAAAGGAGCTACAAGACTTGAACAACCTGTTTGCCTTAAATTGCCCAGGCTGCCTAAGTCCAAGGGAAACACTCACCTTCTCCTGCAGCTGGAGCAGCTGCTGCTGGCTCGCATCTCTCTGTGTACACACCTCCTGGTACTGCTGCAGGTGTTCATCCTCGGCAGAGGCCAACAGCTGCTCACACTTGGCTTCCCACTGGGTCTGCAGCTCAGCCTGTACTAGAGACAGCTGCCAAGAGAAAGTAATCACTGTATCCTGGGGGGTCTAACTGCATCTTGGGAAACCCCATCTTTAACAAGGCAAAAAAGTTAAGAGCCCAGATTTAGCCGAGAAACAACCATCTGGAAGACTTTGGTTGTCAGGACTCCAAAAGGTACTACAACCAGATAAAGGGGTGACTGTCTATAGACAGGTCCCCAGGGCCATAATATGACCACACTTTTCAGGATCTGGACCCTTAGACCTTTTTAAACAGAAGAAACTTATTTCCCTCCAAAATTCCACAGTTGATCAAATGGAGGACACCAATTCACTCTAACTAAAGAACATACAACATATAAACATGAATGCAGAAACTTACAAAAAGAAAGGCTGCTGTCAAATGACTAGAGGTTGGCTGTGTCCTGCCACTGCCCTTGACTTCCCTGCCTCATTACCTAAATAAGTCCCTTCTTTTCTAGGACGATGCCTGGAGGATGGTGTCTGGTGGGTGAGGACTTTGGCCTTGTCATGTTTGGAAAACTTTTTGCTTTCATGTTTTACTTATAATAAGATTGTCACTAAGCTTTAAAACAGACAGAAGATTCTCCATTTGATTCCTGGCTCTTCTTCCACCTTTGTCCAAAGTGAGAGAGCATCAGCTATGAGAAATGTCATCTGAGAGGATCAAGAAGAAACTGGAAGCTTTTCCGAGGCCTCCGCGCCTCCTTTATTTCCGAGGTTCTTCAGTTTCCCGTTACCTGCTCTGCAGCTGCCTGGTCGGTGGACGCCCGAGCCTTCTTCAGGAGCTGTCGAAGTTTGTCCAGTTCCTCCTGGTGTGATTTGCGAATTTCGTCTATCTCCTCCTCAGCCTGGCAGCGCTCTTGAGCTGACTTCTTTTTCCTTTCTAAGAGGTTCTTAGGAGGAAGAGAACCGTCATCAGTTCTTGTTGTTTGAGGAAGATAAATGGAGATGGAGATGGTGGTGGCAGTTACTAACATCACTGGGTCCTTACTTTGTTAACGGAAACAATTCATTTTTTCAGTTTAGTTTCCCCGATATATTTAACATTCTCGACTACTGGCAGGAAAAAAAAAACAAAACTGCGACAAGAACAAGGTAAACTAGAAGAGCTTTATCTACCACTGTAGTAAGAGATGAGGAACATCGTAACTGTGGTAGGTGTACAGGGAAATAAGATACTTTCAAAATCTGCTGGTTAGAAAGTCACAATTCTGTGACAGGACCTTCAAAATACATACACACACCCAGAAATTGCACAAATTAGACTTTAAGGAAGCAGCAGATCATAAAGATTATGTGTTACAAGGATGGTCACTGTAGGAGTATCGAGAATAATGAAAAATTGAAACAGCCCTCAAAATCAGAAAGAATTTTTTTTAAAAAACCTGATAAAATTATGGAAGAAACAAAGTACAGACCAAGATTTATCCTCTAAAAGGGCACTAGGCAAAAGGGCTTTACTAGAGAGTTTTATTAAAAGCTCAGAAACAGGCCACTCTTTTCAAATCTAAACTGTACCAAAATATAGAAAAAGATAGAAATGTTCCCAATTTGTTCAATGGGGCTAGTATTATCCTAGTAGTGTTAAAATTTATAAAATAACAAAAGATACCATTAAATAAGGTTAAAAAACATCAAACTAGAAAAATATTTGTAACATCTATGACTGACAAAGGGTTAGCACTTTAATAGTGTTTATAACAGAGGAAATACAAATAGGTGTTAAATATATGAAAGCTTTACTACTAACAAAAATACACCTAAAGACAAGATAAGCATATTTCACCTATCATGAAAGATTGTAAAAATTTATACAGGCAGAGTTGGAAGAATAATGGAGAAATAGGCTTACTTACACAGTGCTGGAAATGTAAGCTAACATACTCTTCAGGATAATCTGGTGATATTTATTTTAAAAATTTTAATGTTGAGAATTTTCTCTGATGCAGCAATTCAAATTCAAGCAATCCATTTTATGGAAATGCTCAAACGAATTTTCAAAAAAAGTTATATAGTACAAAGATATCCACAAAAGCAATGTTTGAAACAGTGAAAAGTCAGAAACATAAATATTCATCAACAGGTGAATAGTTAAATATAATTATGGTATAGCCTTGCAGCAGCTCAGAGGTTAAAGCGTCTGCCTCTAATGCGGGAGACCTGGGTTCAATCCCTGGGTCGGGAAGATCCCCTGGAGAAGGAAATGGCAACCCACTCCAGGATTCCTGCCTGGAGAATCCCATGGACGGAGGAGCCTGATGGGCTATAGTCCATGGGGTTGCAAAAAGTCGGACACAACTGAGCAACTTAACTTGTAGCAGCCTACTATGTAGTAGTTACAAAGAATGAGAAAGCGCTCATTCTTATTAGTATAATGGCCACAATACAATCTTTAAAGTATTAAACATGATCACATTATTATTAAAAATGTTATCAGTGTACACATGTATATACATATACTTTATACATACACATATGCATGCTACATGCATGTATATATTATACACAGAGAGAACAATCTGGAAGAATAATCATACATTTTTTTATAGTTCTTGCCTCTAGTGTAGAGAAGAGGAAAACATAAATTCATTTTTTATTTTATATTTTTCTGTATTAATTGTATGTTACAGTGAGCACACGCTACAGTACTTTTTAAAAGGAAAATAATAATGTTTGTGAAGCAGCCCACTCTGGCCACCTGGGTACACAGAGGAACTTGAGATGGAGAGCGTACCTTTTCCAGAGACTCCTTCTCAGTTCGCAGGTCAGTCAGCTCCTCCTCCAGGGAGGTCACCCTGAGTTCCAGCTGTCTCCGGCTTTGCTTTTCATTCTTGAATTTGGACTGCACTTGCTGGGAGGTTTCTTGGAGCTCTGAGATATGACAGCATAAAGGTTTGGCTGTAGAACCAGAGCTGCCGTGGGCTGTATGGCATCCTGACAGCTCCTTCAAGACCGCATTCTCTCATCTTCCAGCCCTCCCACACGAGCCTCTTCCACTCACTTCTTCCAGCATCACCTCATTGACCAGCAACAGGCTAATCAAGCCATGAACTGACTCACTGACTTCCACACCCATCCATATTTATCTCTGTACCTACAGGTCACCTCCAACACACACAAAATGGAAGAGAAGTGTACCAAGCAGTCAGAGATCACCCCTGACATGTATCAGTCCTTCAATTCCATGTCAGTCATCATCTCAACACACTGGACTCAACACATTGACATCTCTGTTCAGTAGTGGTCCAGGCCCTTTCTCAATGCCTGGTAAGATATTCTCAACTTTCTTGGTAGCTGGGACATTCTATCAATAGTCTGTTTTCTAAACATTCCTTCTCATATAAAGCTATTTGGAATATTTCTTTAAAATATAATCTATCAAACAACAAGGTCCTACTGTATGGCACAGAGGGATATCTGTGCCATAGGGGTAATATCCCTATGATAGAGAGTTTTATTAAAAGCTCAGAAACAGGCCACTCTTTTCAAATCTAAACTGTACCAAAATATAGAAAAAGATAGAAATGTTCCCAATTTGTTCAATGGGGCTAGTATTATCCTAGTAGTGTTAAAATTTATAAAATAACAAAAGATACCATTAAATAAGGTTAAAAAACATCAAACTAGAAAAATATTTGTAACATCTATGACTGACAAAGGGTTAGCACTTTAATAGTGTTTATAACAGAGGAAATACAAATAGGTGTTAAATATATGAAAGCTTTACTACTAACAAAAATACACCTAAAGACAAGATAAGCATATTTCACCTATCATGAAAGATTGTAAAAATTTATACAGGCAGAGTTGGAAGAATAATGGAGAAATAGGCTTACTTACACAGTGCTGGAAATGTAAGCTAACATACTCTTCAGGATAATCTGGTGATATTTATTTTAAAAATTTTAATGTTGAGAATTTTCTCTGATGCAGCAATTCAAATTCAAGCAATCCATTTTATGGAAATGCTCAAACGAATTTTCAAAAAAAGTTATATAGTACAAAGATATCCACAAAAGCAATGTTTGAAACAGTGAAAAGTCAGAAACATAAATATTCATCAACAGGTGAATAGTTAAATATAATTATGGTATAGCCTTGCAGCAGCTCAGAGGTTAAAGCGTCTGCCTCTAATGCGGGAGACCTGGGTTCAATCCCTGGGTCGGGAAGATCCCCTGGAGAAGGAAATGGCAACCCACTCCAGGATTCCTGCCTGGAGAATCCCATGGACGGAGGAGCCTGATGGGCTATAGTCCATGGGGTTGCAAAAAGTCGGACACAACTGAGCAACTTAACTTGTAGCAGCCTACTATGTAGTAGTTACAAAGAATGAGAAAGCGCTCATTCTTATTAGTATTATGGCCACAATACAATCTTTAAAGTATTAAACACGATCACATTATTATTAAAAATGTTATCAGTGTACACATGTATATACATATACTTTATACATACACATATGCGTGCTACATGCATGTATATATTATACACAGAGAGAACAATCTGGAAGAATAATCATACATTTTTTTATAGTTCTTGCCTCTAGTGTAGAGAAGAGGAAAACATAAATTCATTTTTTATTTTATATTTTTCTGTATTAATTGTATGTTACAGTGAGCACACGCTACAGTACTTTTTAAAAGGAAAATAATAATGTTTGTGAAGCAGCCCACTCTGGCCACCTGGGTACACAGAGGAACTTGAGATGGAGAGCGTACCTTTTCCAGAGACTCCTTCTCAGTTCGCAGGTCAGTCAGCTCCTCCTCCAGGGAGGTCACCCTGAGTTCCAGCTGTCTCCGGCTTTGCTTTTCATTCTTGAATTTGGACTGCACTTGCTGGGAGGTTTCTTGGAGCTCTGAGATATGACAGCATAAAGGTTTGGCTGTAGAACCAGAGCTGCCGTGGGCTGTATGGCATCCTGACAGCTCCTTCAAGACCGCATTCTCTCATCTTCCAGCCCTCCCACACGAGCCTCTTCCACTCACTTCTTCCAGCATCACCTCATTGACCAGCAACAGGCTAATCAAGCCATGAACTGACTCACTGACTTCCACACCCATCCATATTTATCTCTGTACCTACAGGTCACCTCCAACACACACAAAATGGAAGAGAAGTGTACCAAGCAGTCAGAGATCACCCCTGACATGTATCAGTCCTTCAATTCCATGTCAGTCATCATCTCAACACACTGGACTCAACACATTGACATCTCTGTTCAGTAGTGGTCCAGGCCCTTTCTCAATGCCTGGTAAGATATTCTCAACTTTCTTGGTAGCTGGGACATTCTATCAATAGTCTGTTTTCTAAACATTCCTTCTCATATAAAGCTATTTGGAATATTTCTTTAAAATATAATCTATCAAACAACAAGGTCCTACTGTATGGCACAGAGGGATATCTGTGCCATAGGGGTAATATCCCTATGATAAACCATAATGGAAAATATTTTAAAAAAAGAATATATATATATATGTATAACTGAATCACTCTGCTGTATAGTAGTAATTAACACAATACTGTAAAACATTGTAAATCAACTATACTTCAATAAGAAAATAGTAACAATTTTTAAAATGAAATGCATCAAAATTAATTTTCTTGGAAAACTTTTGAGACCTTTATGGTACCCTTAAGGTAACTGTCACAGGGCACTGTGAAAACAGGAAAGAAGATATCAGTATGACATTCAAATCTAAGATTTTCCTTCAAGTTTGCTCAAGTAATGCTCTAAGAAGGAAAGGACTTATCTTCAAGGTATCACTTCACCAACTTACATCAGTGTTTTTTAGCTCTCTTTTTGGGCAAGTGAATTTTGTTTCTTCTTAAAACTGTTGCTGTTCTTGCCATACCTGGCCCACTGGTCCTATCTGCACCTTTTACATTTATTTTTACACAAGGTGGTAGATGAATCAACATGCCAATCTTCACAAATCTGCTATTCACCATGTCTCGAGCAGCACCTTTGTGCCAAGCACTGAACTAGTACTAAGGGAAGGACTTCACAAAGATGAGCAAGGCATCATATTTGCCCTTCAGAGGCTTGCATTATAGAAGGGAAAACACACACACAAGTAGTGCTGATCAAAGGCTAACTCTGAAAATGGTCATAATAATGCACTCAGAGATGCAAGATTTTAAAGGAGATCAAAAATTCTAGGGGCAAAAAAAAGGTGAAGTTTCTGAAAGAGGCAGTTTTTGGAGAGAACTGGAGGTAAATCTTGGTGATGGTGGGCTTACTACAAGTCTGGAGAACAGTACTGATAAAAAGCAAGACAAATACAGGATGTGCTGAAGCAGCAGGCTGGCTAGTATGCCCAGAGCTACGATGAATTAAGCAACATAACAGGAAATAAGCCAAGGTGGAGGGGCCTTGAGTGCCAGGCTGAAAGACGGCAATCCATCCTCTAGGAAAGAGGCAACCAATGCAGGAAGCACCTTCTTCTCAAGCCCCTACCGAGTCACAAGTTAGAGGAACCCCTCAGTTAGATTAGTCACAAGTTAGATTCTCTCTTCAAGGCCTATGAGGCCAATCCTAAGTACCAAAGATACTGAACACTTGACCAAACAAAGCAGAACTGTGGCCACGTAGTGGCCACTAAACGGATGGTCAGTTCTCTTGTCATTTATGTCAAACAATCATGTAGGTTTATACTGGTTCACCTTAATTTTTGGCTTCATCCTTCATAACCTTCATGAGCCTTCTGTCCAATGGACCGAGAGGAAGGAAACAGTGTAATTCCTTATGCTTACTTGGTCACAGTCCCGGCCCCCTCCACAAGGGCATACCCGAGAGCTCTGCCTGCAGTTGGGCGAGCTGACCCCTGAGGAGGTCTGTCTCCTTCACGCTCTCCGTGAGCTGGACCTGCAGCTCCGTTTCTTTCTTTTGGTGGGCCGTCATTTTCAGGTGCAGATGAGAGACCTGTGCGGTGGCAGCAGCTAGCTCCTCCGTCACCTTGGCCTGAAAAGCGACAAAGTACGACATCACTTTAAACATGCTGATGCCCAACCTCACATACTCTGTGCTGGCT
This sequence comes from Cephalophus harveyi, assembly GCA_006410635.1. NCBI lineage: Eukaryota > Metazoa > Chordata > Mammalia > Artiodactyla > Bovidae > Cephalophus > Cephalophus harveyi. The sequence goes on from SJYT01018242.1 coordinate 60,139, forward strand.
GAACTGGCAGGAAGAGAGCTAAGGCCACCTTCAACCTGCACTGAATCAAAATCAAGCCCTCAAATGTGCAAGGTTTCTGACCCGGGAATTACCTTGTAAAAATAGTATTCTTGCCATTTTCTAGTTTTCCTATAAAGGACAATCTTTTTTAAACAAAAGAAGAAGAAAAGAGTATTTTAAATTTTAAACTGAATGCTTTCAGTGGCAATGCACTTCTCAGTGTATAACTTCTCCTGAGCACTGTGGTACTAATGGTACTATAAAGATCAGTCACGTCAGAGTAACTGTGTTGGGGGGTTTTGGAAGAAGAGTGGTAATAAAAGAAAGGAACACTCCAACTTCTTTGGCTGCTCAATGCATTTTAAACAGTGCTCGTACTGGCCAAACAGGAGCTAAATATTCTCAAGTTACATTCGATGAAACCAGAGTGACACCCTGGAAAAACCATCTACTATGTTTTGTGTATTAAGGGTGATGATGGAAATGAAAGGAGGGTCAGTGAAAAGGAACGGTAAACAAACGGCAAACACCACACTCATTTCACCTGAGCTGACGCGCTCCTGTAAAAACAGGACAGGAAAGGCAGGGCGTGATGGCTCCGAAGGTCTGACTTCCGGACAGCAGGGTGTGTCTGGGCTTGGACCATCTTCCCATACTGTATTGCTACCACCATTACTCCTCCCTAGACCACTGTACTTCACATGTTTCTACCGCTGTCTATTTTCTTGGTATCACTTGTCCCTTCTTAGGGCTGTCACTGTGCCCTCATCAGTTTTAAACTTTATTCCAAAGCCTTAATCAGTTTTCTAGCTTACATTTAAAATCTGATATTTCGGCTCTCTCAAAGGTGGAGGAAATAAAAAAAATTGTACGCAAAATAAAAAGAAATAGGTTATGAACGAGCATCTGAGTGTCCACGGGCAAAGGCTCTCTCTCTGGCCAAACTTCAAGTCAGGGCCTCAGAGCGCTCAGCCTTGGTCTCCCTACCCTGTCTTTGGCCTGACCAGCCCAGTTTTAGCAAGAATCCTGCTATGTAAGGTTAGAGAATCTCCACCCCTGATATTTGATCACAGCTCTTTATCCCAATCTTTACTATTTAAGTCCTTGGCCTGTCGCTAGCAAGAATCCCCCTTCCTATGATTCTCCTCTTAGTAATTTTCCATCCACTGACCCTCTCACTCTGCTCCTTGGCTGTAAATTCCCTACTTGCTCTCTTGCCCTTATTGTGTTTAGAGTTGAGCTCAATCTTTCGTACCTATTGCAGTAGTCTTTTAATTTCTGGCTGTGCCTTGTGACTTGTGGGATTTCAGTTCCCCAACCAGAGACTGAACCCAGGCCACAGCAGTAAAAGCCCAGAATCCTAACCCCGAGGCCAACACAGAACGCCCATCTATACCAACAGTCTTGAACAAAAGTCTCCCTTACAGTTTTAGTAAGCGTCAGAATAAATTTTTTAACAACATCCTTCAGAGTGAGCTCTAAGATACTTCTTTTTGCTGTTCAGCAGCCTCACGTTTTCATCTGTTAAACACAGAGGACAATGGCAGCTTGAATTTCCAGACAGAAGAGGGTTTTCATCTGCCACAAGTTGAATAAAAGTTTTACTCACTGTCCTATCCCAAGTGGGCTGGCAGAAACTGAACTAACACAATGCTCAGAGAGCTCCGTATTCATCGTAGCTCCAGAGTTCACTAATATCAGCATGAAGACCATTCACATAGCACCTCGGAGCAGCTAAGAGCACGGGAGGGGACAAATTCCAGAGGAGAGGCAGTGCTCACGCTCACCAAGAACAAGCAGAATGGAAGATCACTCAAAAGCTCTTGACCCAGGCCCTAACAGAGAAAGGCCTCTTACAAGCAAGAAAAGTAGTACTCTCTCCCAAACACACACAGTGAAAACCGTGAAGGGATGAATGATATGTATAAAAATTATCTTTGAGTGTGGGGCTTCCCAGATGGCTCAGTGGTAAAGAATCTACCTGTCAATGCAGGAGATATGGGTTTGATCCCTGGGTCAGGAAGATCCCTTGGGAATAGGAGATGGCAATGCATTCCAGTCTTCTTGCCTGGAAAATCCCATGGACTGCAGAGCCTGGCAGGCTATAGTCCGTGGGGTTGCGAAGAGTCTGAGCACAAGGGCATCTTTGAGTGGGAGGACTATTAGTGAGTTATGTTTTATGCTTGCTTATCTGTATTTCCTAGAAGAAACAGATGCAATGTTTGTAATCAGAAAGAAACGTGTGAATATATATAAATTTATATATGTATGTGCATCTATGTGCACATGTGTGTGGGTATGTAAATTACGATTGTTTTAAATAAGGGTCTGCAATATCAAGTCAGAAAGGAAAATATCAAAAACCTACACAGTGGATAGGACAGCTCCCTGGTTCATACCTGGGATCAAATTCCACTGCTGACATGGAGAGCTGGGAAAAGAAAGCCATGACAAGAAAGAACCAAGAATTCAGAAAAACAAGGGAAAAAGCATTTGGGATGGAGGAGGAACATAGCACTGAAGAAAATGGCCATCTGGCGAAGGGAAAAGGACACAGCTGGCTGCAGGTGAGGCCCCAGGCAAGACTTTTACTCTACCTGTGCCTCAGCTTACTCTCCTGGAAAAGAACAGCAAACCAGATGAATGTAACTTCTCTCCAGTTTTAATCATTATTCCATGGTTTTTTGTGGAAATATTAATACTGCCGTAGAGAAAAATAATTTCATTTACCAAATATTCATTGAGCATATAACCATAGGTTTCTGAACTGTGCTTGCAGGCAGAGAAGTACCTACCTCCAAGCATGAAAGGATCTTGATTATCTCCATTTAAGAGGACAGATATCACAGGGAAGACAAGTAAGAAGTGGATCAAAAGAAAAATGGGAGAGTCAAGGCTTGATAAGTTTTACTGGAATAAAGGAGACCAAGTGAAGCATGTATATGGCATCTGACTCATCAAGAATATCAGGGCTATCTCCTGCTATTCGGCCTGGGAGATGTCTTCAAACAGATGTGTGTAAAGCCTGGTACCTAGGACCGAGGAGGTGTTTGACAGGTGAAGAGGGTGGCAGAGGATGAGACGGTTAGATAGCATCACTGACTCAATGGACAGGAGTTTGAGCAAATTCCAGGAGATAGTGAAGGACAGGGAAGCCTGGTACTCCAGTCCACAGGGCCGCAAAGAGTCAGACATGACTCAGCAACCAAACAGCAACAGGCAGTGCTGTTTTTGTAATCATCACTACCGTTTGCTATTATAAGCAGAGCACTGACCAGGCTCATGTATTGTGCCAGACACTTTTGGAGTTTATCAATAAACATTTGGGTGGATTAGTTAGCTAATTCAGGGGACTGGCAAGTTATCACCTGCAGGTCAAACTGGCTTGCTGTCTCTGTTTGTGAATAAAGTTTGACTGGAATATATACACACACGCACACATTCCACTGATACTCAGCATGGGAGCCACACAGTGAGCTTGCTAAAAACCAAGGTGTGGCAGCTGCCACCTCCACGGACTGTGGCAAAAGAAATCACTGATAAGACCGGGGCCTCCTACCTGGCTCTGTCTCAGAATCAAGGGGAGCTTTTAAGAAGTTCAGATTCAGAGCTCAACTAGAAATGTTGGATTAGAGTCTCAAGGTGAAGCTTACACATGTATATTTTTGATCAAGCTCCCTAAGTGATTTTGAGGCAGCCAAACCAGTATTTGGGAACCACGGATCTAGAACAAGTTATGTAATCAATTGTAGACCTGAATAATAGTTAACAGCCACAACAAATAAGATATGTGGCTGCCTTGTTAGGAAAGAGAAAGCAAATAAAAGTAGATGAAAGAGAAATAGTGAAAAAGTAGGCTTCATGGGGAGTGGGGTCCAGGCTTTGGGGCTCAGCCATGGCAAACAAAGGGCGGTGTCAAGTAGCAGCGGGAAAGGTTCAGGGTCAAGACTGGGCTCGGCCAAACACGGCTTATCTGAGGGTAAGGCATCCACTTTTACATTATTATTACCAGACTGGATACTAGCTAACAGAACATAAAGAATAACAGCAATGAGACCCAAGAAAGGTCTTATCATTACCAGAATGTGAAAAAGTGTGTAAAGTTATAAAGTGCATCCTACTTAACTTTTCGTGTTTAAAAAAATATTCAAATACAAAATATAAGCTACTTCTTAAACCTCTGAAAAAAACAGCAGATGAAGGGTTGCAATCTCCCAGCTGAGAGGGAGAGGCCAAACAGGAAGGAATTCATTCCAGATAAACAGTGTCACTGAAGCAAAGATAGGAGGAATGGGGCTTCCAAACCAGTCCTCCTCAACCCAAGACCCTCAGCAGTCTTCCTTACAGCTACTTCAGAAACAGGCCAAATACATAATTCTGAGCTGACTGAAGTCAAACAGCAGTACTTTAAGATGCTCTTGCAGACACAGATGAAGGATTGCTTACTTAAACCATCTCAAACTTCAGAATAAATGTGTTACGTGGCGTAACAGAAACTGTTGCTGATTTTTTCAGCAGAATAGGATTCCTTTCTAATAAACTATGTGAATCCTCACCTTAACCAAATACTAAGATCAGTGATCGCTTCTAAGTCAACTAACTGTAACGTATTTTAAAAACAGAAATCTGGATGGTGGATATATTAAAAATTTGCTGGGAGATTTCTAGTTCTCTTCCCAACAATGACAAAAATTCTGCTCAAAAGCAGACTGGTAAGTACGTATAGAGGACACGCTCCTCGCCTCTACACATCCTGACTTGGGCTTTTCTCTCCCCAGTTTCTTTACCTTCTCTTGCTCAGCATGCAAAACTCTTGCCTGTGTGTTTTCTGTGGCAGTCTGGAGAGAGTTGTTCCTCTTCTCCATCATCAGGTTACTCTGCTCAACGTACCTGTGAAACAAGGAGGGAAAAGAAAGCACGGATCGGGCGCTCCGTGCAGAGCAGGCACAACCAGTGTGCAGCCAAGCGCTGCTCGGCTCCTGCGTCAGCAACAATCCCAAAGCAGCTTCTTTTCCTGAGATCTGCAGTAATCAAGTTTGGAGGCAGGAACCTGGGCCCAGGGGTGAACTGCTTTGAATGTGTAGAATAAAGAGGAGAGGAATTCGATCAGGTGTAGCGAGGGGAAATGAGAGAAGAGAGAGGAATATGAAGGCTGCAAGGAAGGAAGAGAAGAAAACCAATTCCCTCTCCTCCTCCATGTGGGAGATAAGGGACACTGAACAAGAGAAATATGGGAAAACGGTATTTTTAAAATGAAATGCTATATGCTGTGACATGTTCCCTTGACCACCTCCCCCCCAAATTCTTTTTCAGAAGGATCTAGAAAAATTACACAGTGCTTGGGTTTATGTGGAAATCTGTGAGGTTCTGGCTGATAAAACAGTCAGTCCACACAGAAGACAGAAGAGCTGACATCAGAGTTTTCTAGGCATTAACACTACTTTTACAGGTGAGGAAACTTGAGCCAGAAGGAATAAACAGAATGCCCAAAGCCACAGAACAAATGAGGAGCAGAGCGTGGACTCAAACCCAGGTCTGTGTCCTGTCGCAGCCTCCTGAAATCCTCTCCGTCACCAAGAAGTCATCCATGAGACGGGCAGGAAGCAGAAAAGAGCGGAAACATACATAACCCCCCTGAACAAACATGTTCACTGAACTCGGGCATTTACAAGCTAAATCCTTTTCTCTTCATCCTAGCCAGTGCCCCATACCTGTCATTACCTCTGATTTCGTTCAATTAGTTCACTAATCTTGTCATTCTGTTCTTCTATCCGACTGCTCTTTTCAAGGATCTCTTGCTTCAACCTTTCATTTTCCTAAATTCAAAAATATGTGATGTGTAAAATTCAAGTTTTTAAGAGAAAAGCATCAGATAAAAGGGAATCAACTTGAACTGATGGGTGATACTGTTAAAAAAATCTAGAACTTCTGTCCAGATAAATATAAATACTTACAACAACATATCAAATTCTACCTGATGGATACAAATCACTAAACATATAAATGGCTATAAAGTGAAGTGAATTTTTGGTATATGGTCAAAAAAGAAATGCTTCCTTCTGATTACAGAGTGATAAGTCACTTGGACTAGATTAAGCCACAATGGATTTTCCAGAATTTCCCAATTCCATGGAGTGTGAGTATTTATTACATGCTCTTATTCCTGGAGTGGAGGTTTTAAAGGAAGTACATCTCCGGACAGAGCACGGGAAGATCTCCAGGCTGAGACCACACTCACCTGAATAATTCGTTGTATGTTGCTCATAATCATGCTTGTTTCCATGGTCACTGACATGCTGGGAATGAGCAGGGAATTGCCAGCACTATGCTTCTGTAACTCTTCAACCTACAAAATGAGTGCCAGAAAAGTCTTTAAAATTTCATTGAAATTAATGAATTAAATGAATTAATTTCATTAAAATTAATTTTCATTTTAATGAAATTTTTGCAAGGAGAAATACAATGTATCCAAGATCTGACCACTGAGAGGGTTAATAAGTTTCTGAGACAATCTCTAATGTAAGCAGGAGTTTTCTTCTGCTAACTGCATCCCTAAATAAAACAACTCTTTTGGGAAATAACTACTAACCACTCTCAATAGGGGGCTTCACAGGTGGCTCAGTGGTAAACAATTTGCCTGCAATGCAGGAGACGCAGGTTCAGTCCCCGGGTGGGGAAGATCCCTTGGAGAAGGGAATGGCAACTCACTCCAGTATTCTTGCCCAGAGAATCCCAAGGACAGAAGAGCCTGGCAGGTTACAATTCATAGGGTCACAAAGATTGGACACAACTGAGTGACTGAGCACGCACTATGAATACAGGAACCAAGAAAGAGTTTACCTGTCGTGCTGGTGGCTCCCTTTTCGTACTCCCCTTTATACCCCCACTTTATTTTTTTTGGATGTACCATGCACGGCTTTCTAGATCTTAGTTCCCCAAGAAGGGACTGAATCAGTGAAAGCAATGATTCCTAACTGCCAGACCACCAGGGAATTCACTTTACACCCCTACTTTCAAAATGAGATGACTCCATTACCTTGGTCATTAGATGATCCATTTTATCGGCCACTTTGCTGACTGCCATCCGAATTTCAGTGTTATGTTGCCGGGCTTCAGTCATGAGAAATGAAGCCATGTCACCTGATCCTAAATAGACAAAAGCCAAGAAGAAACTTATGAAACTGTAACAGAGGATACTGAAGAGGAAAAGCCAACAGCTCTATCAGCAGAGGAAAGAAAGAAATGAACATTTCCAAAGACTAGGAAAGGCTGGCGGTGAGTCACACTGTCAGGAGAAGACGGAGCAGCGGTAAAGGTCAAAGGGCTCCAAAGCTAACAATAACCACGATGTGCTCCTGCGGCATGCAACCAGCGGGACAGTCTGGTTCCAGGGCACACGTGGGGGCATGAGCAGCTCAGACTGCTTCTCCATTCACCCAACTGCATGCAGGGCATTGGACCAGGTACCAGGGATACAGCAATGAGTGAAACATGCCCTTGATAAGCTCAGTCTGGTGAGGAGACTCACATGTGAACAGATCACTGTAACAGTGTTTGTTGTAAGTGCAAAGAATGAACCATGTACCAGGTTACAAGGTACAAAAAGGAGCACAGAGAACAACAACATTAACTTTTTAGTGACAGATATACATTTACATCTCTGGAAGGAGAGGAGGGAGGGATGGTAACAGGGAAGGCTTCTCAGAAGAGATTACAGATTTAGTAGTTTCCCAGATGGAGAAGAGCAGGGCTTCCAGACCAAGGATGCACACAGGAAACTCTTAGCCACTCCCGGACCTTACATTTCATTGGGGATATACTTGCTTCTTTCTACCCCTGTCCTGATACTCAAAGTGATCACTATGCAAAACACAAGCTGCAGAACAAGAAGGCAGGATACCATCCCAGCTGCACACACTTATTTTGCTTCATATTTACACAAGGCAACCATACTGTACATGTATACAAGATACCTGAAAAGTTACTCAAGTGACTGCTTCTTAAGGTCATGGGGGTTTAAAGATGGAAGACAGTAAAGTTTCATTTCACACTCTTTTGTGTTTTTTTTATAAAAGTATATTCTTTTCACAACTTTAAAATTGTAACAAAGTAGCTCTCATATGAGATACTAAACAGTCATGCTTTCTCCCAATTTCCTCCTATATTTTCCTCTTTTACTATCCACTAAGGAGAAGGCAATGGCACCCCACTCCAGTACTCCTCCTTGGAAAATCCCATGGACGGAGGGGCCTGGTGGGCTGCAGTCCATGGGGTAACTAGGAGTCGAACACGACTGAGTGACTTCACTTTCACTTTTCACTTTCATGCATTGGAGAAGGAAATGGCAGCCCACTCCAGTGTTCTTGCCTGGAGAATCCCAGGGACGGGGGAGCCTGGTGGGCTGCCGTCTATGGGGTCGCACAGAGTCGGACACGACTGACGCGACTTAGCAGCAGCAGCAGCAAGAACTCTACAGAGCAACTCTGAGAGAGGAATTTAAAGGGCTGGCAGGAAAAAAATTCAAGAAACCAAACACCAGTCAGAAGGGCTTTGAGACAGTGTTCTTGCCTGGAGAATCCCAGGGACGGGGGAGCCTGGTGGGCTGCCGTCTATGGGGTCGCACAGAGTCGGACACGACTGACGCGACTTAGCAGCAGCAGCAGCAAGAACTCTACAGAGCAACTCTGAGAGAGGAATTTAAAGGGCTGGCAGGAAAAAAATTCAAGAAACCAAACACCAGTCAGAAGGGCTTTGAGTGGGATGCTGGAAATGTTCTAAAGTTGGATCATGGTGATGTGTGCACAACTGTGTAGATTAAAAAAAAAAAGTCACTGAATTGTACACTTATAGCCAGTGAATTGGGGAGATGTATGACAAGACACGGAGGAGTCAGTGGATGCGGGGTAATTTTCTCTCCATCGATTCATTAGGGATACATCTTCAGACATAGAGGATCTCACAGAGCACCAGTTGACAGCAGACAGGAGTCCCTGACCACCAGAAAGGAACATATGGATCCACATAAAACTCGCAAAGGTCAGTGTTTCAGAGAGTGCATGCTCCAGGAACCTCCTTCCAGAGTGATGACCAGGCATGACCCAACTTCCAGTCTACCCATAATGGACATGTAGCATGCACAAGAAATAAATCTTTATTACATTTTTAAAAAGAAAGGAAAAAACTAGTGAACTCCATGGTATGTAAGTCATACCTCAACTAAGCTGCTTAAAAGAGAAAAGACAAAAAGGCCAGAGATCTACTGGAGTCAAAATGAGAAAGGATGGGAGACGGGGAAGCCCAGCAAGAACAGAAGATGAGAAATGCCTACCTTGAAAATGAGGAGGCTGCGAGAGTGGTGCAGGGTACAAGGGCCGAACGGGCTGCAGCTGGGAAGCAACAGCTGGTGCCTGGGGGTAAGCATAGGCCTGCACACCTGCATAGGGCTGAGAAGAGGCCAAATTACAGCCGGTTTACAAAACATTCATCTCTCTTTTCTGCTTGGTTTGCCTTTGATGGAATAAGGTAGGTAAACTGGATGGAGACTCAAACATTGAAGCTGGCGATGGATAGACCAGGGTTTGGTACTGGACAGTAACTGCAGCAGGAGAGGGATGATGTAATTCAGTGATGCCAGTCACTAATGCCCTATGGGCATCTCAGGTTACTCCCCAGTCCTCTTGTGATGATTTAATTCAGTAGGAATTCATCCCTCAGCCATTGGGCCAATAATAGATGGTCTGAGACATTTTCAAACTAAGCAAACTCTACTTGGTTTCATTAAAGTAAAAAAAGAGGCGTTCTGATTCCAAACTAAATCCACTAGTTTCCAAAGGACGCTTCTGCCTAGCTAGATATGACCAAGCGCTCTCATTTTCCTCTGAGCCTCAGTCACTTCAACCTCAACAATTAAATGAAAATAACAATACCACTTCTTACGGCTGTTGTATGGGCTAAATGAAGTGATAGCTAGCTAACGTTCCTAACCCCCTGGTAAGTAAGTGCCAGAAGACAATTAATGTTCAATAAACAGCAGTTGTCATTTTAATAATGATGGTTATTCTTCCTTGAATTAAGGAAATCCAGCTCATTTCCAGGGACACCCATCCATTACTAAAAAAGAATCTTAGTATACAGGATATAATTCTCCATTAGGTCCATTCAGGAGTGAGAGAGAGCGAGCTAGGACTTTTCTCATTTCTGATGCACCCTTACTAATGAGCCATTGCCTGACCACCATTGCTCTGACCCCTTCCCCCTCACCCCCCTGCACCCGACATGAAGAATCACCAAAGAAGTGAGAGTCTTAATCATGGAGAGGTAAGTCTTATCCATCAAATGTGTTGGGCAAAAGAAAGAGTCTACTGTGCTGGCAAACTGTCAGCAGAGGCACACAGGCTGTTGCCACTGCTGCTTCCTATGAAAACAGAAAAAAAAAAAAAAACAAAACCCTACTTTTAAGAGCTCGTCTCTGGAGGGTAACTGAACAATTCGAGTTCAGCTGTATTTGTATACAGCCACCCCCACTGCCCCTCCACCACAACCATTCTACTGAGTGTAGAGCAGAATCTTAACCTATCAGCTCTTTGATAGAGAAGAACACAAAAGACTTGAATATATGTCTCTAAATTAGACATGTGTGAAAAGGAAGGGAAACAAACATCAGCTGGGCTTTCACTATGTGTCAGGCCTTGTACCAGGTGTTTTGCTGGTTCTCACATTTAATCTTGACAACAACCTGTAAGGCAGGTAATCCTAAACAAGCCCCTTTGCTTGTTTAGGCGTGAAAAAGTGGTGGTTCAGGAAGGGGAAAAATTTTAAGCTCTGCGGGGAACTGCTCCTGTACAAATTGAGCAAAAAGAGAAAAAGAGACTGCACAGAACAATAATAAATGATAGCATATAACTGACATGGTTAAAAAATGTTACCTGAAAGGACTGGGCATTTCCAGATACGGCTGAGTGGGAATCAAGAGATGCAACTTGCATCAAAGCAGCAGACGGTGTTTGGAGACCAGAAACAGACGGCTGAGGTGCTACGATAGAGGGAAAAGTTTTCACCGTTAAACCTATTCCCCACTTCTTGGCACAAGTCCGGACTATCACCTTACATACCATCACCCTTCACACTTGACCACTTGTCTCACCTAATTCTCCTAAAACCAGACCTCCTGGATCTCTGCAAGTAGGATCTAAACCTACGGGGCTAGTGAAAGGAAACTGGGTGTTTTCGGGCACACGAGATTCAGACCTATGACCCCATCAGCTGACAGGAAGTGCAGAATTACACCCAGGGAGGTGGCTCATCAGCTGAGCACCAGTTTCCAAAACTGAGAATGCACCACAGCAGAAGACACAGCGGGCAGACCAAACACACCTCAGGTCTGACAATGCCCTGGCCAGGGACAGTCTGGGAAGTTTTATACTCTAGTCCAGTTCTCCGTACTGAAACAATACAGCCTAACATTTTAGAGTACAGTGATAATAATTTTGGTACCAACTCAATTTAAGGCCACAGAGCCTCAGAGGGGTTCCTTACCTTGTGAGGTCATCTGTGGGAGCACCGGATGGGCTGGCTGAAGAGAGGGCTGGACGGATGGGGTCACCAAGGGCTGCCCAGCTCCTCGAGGACCATTCACATCCTACAACAGGCACGACCATTTTGGTTATTACATCTATGGGTCCTTAGTTGAAGACTGAGACCGACCGTCCACCCTAAACCTGCTTACAACCAGTGTTTTAGACCCAAAATTAAAAAAAAAAGAGGAAGGAAAGGTAAGCCGAAAGGCATGAGTTTAAGGCATGGGCTCTGGGAGGAAGGCACTCTATTATGTACCAGAGTAGGATCTCTCTCCCTGTAAATTATGTCCAATAATTATAGTTAAATTTCCAGTGTACACTGATGATGTTATTTTATCTGAAGCAGCTAGAGTGACTGCTCTCCATAATGAATCATTTTCCAAACCAGCAGCTACCTTAAGACTGACCTAGTCTGCTTCCACAGAATTAGGGCCTCTTACAAGGAACCCCAGGGAGTAATGCACCCTTTCTCTTCTACCAAATACCCTCCACAGACCTCAAGGTACTCACAGAAAATCACACACAGTAGGATTCACTGTGTCTCATTACCAGGCTATTTTTGACAATATAGTTTCAGAGTGTTTTCCCTTCATTCTTTTTCTTCATAAAAGCAAAGCGATGCTGGTCCTATTGTAATTCTAAATAAAGTTAACATTGCAGGGAGCATGGGTTCAATCCCCAGTCAAGGAACTAAGATCCTATATGGCACACAAAGTGGCCAAAAAAAAAAAAATGAACATCTAAACAAACTTAATGTATAGAGATCTTTTGATTTACAAAAGAAAAAAAAAACTTGAGGCACAATATACAATGACTGAGTGACTGTGCTCTGCTATGCTACAGTAGTTCAAGGGCTGAAATCTCTTCGACCATTCTTTTACTTTAGAACTTCCTCTTATCTCCTGAAATTCTCAGAAATGTATTATGCGTTTCTGGAAAAGCACCCCAGGTTTACATGATTACACAAATCAACCTAAATGTCTAACAACAGAATGAAAGGAATTATGATAAATCAATATAACAGAGGTTATCTTTAAAGGTGATAAAGCTTTGCTTTATTTTTCTTATATTATTGATACTAACATAAATGTTCATGATATAATATTAAGTTTAAAAATCTGATTATAAAATGACACAAAAAGAATGCCCTTTCTGTTAAATATGTCTTTTTAATTTAAATTACCCTATAATAAGTAAGTAGCACTTAAAAATTTTAATGAGAAGGTCCCAGAAATCTTATCTTTGTTAAAATGTTAAATCTGAACACAGCTTTTCCATGAAGAAATAAAATAAAAATATGAAAAAATAAAACTTTTTATGAATTTTTTTCTTAAGATCATCACCTTTGCTTTGCTGTATATCAATGTCAAAGAATCCTAAAAATTAATCACTGTGAAGTGTTTCAACTCAGTTGAGAAAGCATTATTTTATTCAATAAGGAATTAACCAATGGTTAAAGAACTTAATTGGAATTGTTACTTCTTGTCATTCACCAAATTCCAGATGGACTAAATATGAAATAACAGATCTAAATATATAATAATAAACATTTTAAAGACACATGTAATGTTTACAATATCTGAAAGTGGGAAAGCTTTCTAAGCATACTGTCAAAAGCAAAAAACAAAGGGAAAAATTTGATAGATCTGATTGCAATAAAATTTTTAAACTTGAAAAAATCAACATTTCCCAGGAGGATCTAAGCAATTCGAACAACAAATATGACTTGAACATTCTTTATGGGTTGAGCATTATGAGGTCTAAAAGGTTTGATTTTTACTAACAATAGAGATTTCAGTAGAAAACTAAATTAACCGCTTAAAACCGCCCTGTTCTTGTGACAGATATACAGAATTGCTTCCATTTCTCAGGGGAAGTGCTAATTATAGGAGAAACACATGTACCAATACCAACCTGTATCATTTTGACTATAAGCTCTCTAAATAATAATTCTGGTTAGAGGCAGGAAAAGCAATAATTTCAATTAAAAGAACAGAGAGGGACCTCCCTGGTAGTCCAGTGGCTAAGACCCTGCACCCCCAGTGCAAGGGGCCAGGGTTCAATCNCACATGTACCAATACCAACCTGTATCATTTTGACTATAAGCTCTCTAAATAATAATTCTGGTTAGAGGCAGGAAAAGCAATAATTTCAATTAAAAGAACAGAGAGGGACCTCCCTGGTAGTCCAGTGGCTAAGACCCTGCACCCCCAGTGCAAGGGGCCAGGGTTCAATCCCTGGTCAGGGTACGTCCCACATGCTGCAGACCCAGGGCAGTCAAATAAATGAATATTAAAAAAAAAAAAAGACAGCAACATCTGCACTATTCATTCTGAGACAGCCAGTGGGACATACTTCAATTTCTGAATCATTAGAATCCAGCTGTGGTGGAAGAATGGGCAGCATGGGCTGGCCCATTTTAGCCATCCGAGAGATCAACTTGGCCTTGACTGTATCAGGATTCTAAGAGGAAAGGAAAGACAAAACTCACTGTAATCAAGGTTCATTACCTTTAGTCAACTCTATGTCACTGACTCTTATGTCAAATCTTTCAGTCAGTCCCCCTGTCACATCTACTGAAAGCACTTTTTCTATAAAATGAAAATTAAAGATTTCTTTCCTAGAAGCATACACGGGTCACAATTAAGGATAGTAGAAAAAATAATTCCCTACATGTTGGAATGGACAAAGTGGTTCCATCTGTATTCCTTCATTTCAATCAAGTCTCCTTACCAGGCTTAAGTATTCTCACTTTACAGATGAAAAACTCAAGTACAGATTAAGAGAGGGAGGCATTTTAGATAATAATACCTTCTCAAAAGCCCAAGAGCAACTCAGTAGGCAAACATTCAGAAGAGATTTAGGGAGAGAGGTAAACAGGAACTCTGTGTTCTAAATTCAGGTTCATTTAGCACTGACTTGGCACTGATGACATACTAGTCCCTGAGCTGGATGCCTCTGTATTCATTAACTGGTTCAAAGTGCAGTTTTCAGAGCAGCGTATAGCCCTAAGAGTACGCAAGATAATCTAGTGAGTGTAAAATGAAATGACCATAGCCTCTATTTTAAAATTATTTATAAGCCACAGTGTTATTGTTTAGTTGTACAGTCGTGTCCAACTCTTTGCAACCCCATGGACTGCAGCAAGCCAGGCTCCCCTGTCCTTCGCCATCTCCCAGAGCTTGCTCAAGCTACTGTATACGCAAGACATTAAACCTGCTTACAGAGATGGATAACACTTCATATAATTTGTAAACAAATATATACTGAGAGTGTGTGTTCATCTTTTTTTAACAGTGGAGGCACATCAGCTAAAAAAGTTAGATCCCTCAAAAGAGGACTAATTATGTAAACCAATATCCACACAATGGAACACTGGGATCTAAAGATAAAAAAGAATGAGTAAGTTTTCCATGCACTAACATGGGAAGACACTGTTAGTATAAAAAGGTAGATAATACATATAATATGCTATTTTTTGTGAAAGGGAGGAAATAAAATATACGTTCCTACTTGCTTGCATTTGCATAAAGAAACACTGAAGGAAACCATAAGAAGCTAATAAAAGCATTTACCCGAGGTGTGGGGGTGGGGGAGGCGTGAAATGAAACAAGGGTACATGAGGGAAGGGGTAGGAATGAAGTCTTCTCAATGTATATCCTGTTATATTGTTTTGCTAACTGTGCCCTATGAATGTAATTATATATTCAAAGCAAAAGATAAAAACTTGGGAAATTCCCTGGCAGTCTAGGTTGGGTTTTGTCTTCCAAAGAAGGGGGTACAAGTTCGATCCCTGGTAGAGGAGCTAAGACCCCACATGCCTCGCAGGTAAAAACACCAAAACATAAAAAACAGAAATATTGTAACATATTCAATAAAGACTTTAAAAATGGTCCATATAAAAAAAATTTTTTTAATTAAAAACTTCAATGTAAAACGATGGTTTAAGTTTTATGTCATATGAACTTTGTCTCAGTTGAAAAAAAAAAATTGCAAAAAAAGAAAGGAAAAAAAAACATTGTAGACCACTAACTGACCAAAAGTTACCGAAGTTTAGAAATAATTGATCAAAGTAGCTGTGTCTCAGTTCAGTTCAGTCGCTCAGTCGTGTCCGACTCTTTGCGACCCCATGAATCGCAGCACGCCAGGCCTCCCTGTTCATCACCATCTCTCGGAGTTCACTCAGACTCACATCCATCGAGTCCGTGATGCCATCCAGCCATCTCATCCTCGGTCGTCCCCTTCTCCTCCTGCCCCCAATCCCTCCCAGCATCAGAGACTTTTCCAATGAGTCAACTCTTCGCATGAGGTGGCCAAAGTACTGGAGTTTCAGCTTCAGCATCATTCCTTCCAAAGAAATCCCAGGGTTGATCTCCTTCAGAACGGACTGGTTGGATCTCCTTACAGTCCAAGGGACTCTCAAGAGTCTTCTCCAACACCACAGTTCAAAAGCATCAATTCTTCGGCGCTCAGCCTTCTTCACAGTCCAACTCTCACATCCATACA
>SJYT01018246.1:0-46733 GCA_006410635.1 Cephalophus harveyi
TGCAAGGAGATCCAACCAGTCCATCCTAAAGGAGATCAGTCCTGGGTGTTCTTGGAAGGACTGATGCTGAAGCTGAAACGCCAATATTTTGGCCACTTCATACGAAGAGTTGACTCATGGGAAAAGACCCTGATGCCTGGAAGGATTAGGGGCAGGAGGAGAAGGGGACGACAGAGGATGAGATGGCTGGATGGCATCACCGACTTGATGGACATAAGTTTGGGTAAACTCCAGGAGTTGGTGATGGACAGGAAGGCCTGGCGTGCTGCGATTCATGGGGTTGCAAAGAGTCGGACATGACTGAGTAACTGAACTGAACTGATGCTTGGTATAAGACGAGTCTACTTTTCAATTGGCATCTTAGCACTTTGAGGTTCTAATGATGGTCTCTATCCTCTGTGACTAAATTAGTTCCCTTGGCTCTCAGACTCCATGTTCCTCCAACACTTGTACTTGGAGCCACTCAGCTTACCACTCACCTTGCCCCTTTCAAGGCACAGGACTGGGCTCCTGAATCTCTGACACGGGAGCTTCCCCAGTTTTATATCACTTATTACACTGGCTTTGTAGTAGGCCTTGTTGCCCTTATACTGAGGATGGGGAGGGGCTGCTCCCTGCTTCTTTAATAATTGAAGCCACAATTTTGTCTTCCAGGGATTAGATTTTTAATCAGAAAAATCACTTTGAATGAACTAAAGTCCTCAGACTTATCATGTCCTAACTGGGTCTTGGGCAGCTGCTATGGATATCCTCTAATATATTCCTGTACCTAAGATAAGAATATTGATTGTCTATTTGTGCCAGACATGAAAGTGCTTACACAGTGCTTTCCACTTTAGAAAACTTGGTATCATCCACTGAATACCATTCTAAGCCCAAATGAGCACTTCTTGTAGCCTTTAGTGGTGGGTTGGGGTCAGTGTTACACCCACACAGGAGCCAGCAAGCCTGAAAGTGAAAGTGTAGTCACTCAGTTATGTCTGACTCTTTGCAACCCCATGAACTATAGCCCACCAGGCTCCTCTGTCCATGGAGTTCTCCAGGCAAGTATACTGGAATGGATTGCCATTCCTTTCTCCAGAGGATCTTCCTAACCCAGGCACTGAACCTGGATCTCCCACATTGCAGGCAGACTCTTTACCATCTGAGTCACCAGCGAAGCCTACAGAGGAGCCAGGAAGCCTAGAGACTGATATTTACCAGTCAGATCTCCTTTCCTCTTTGACTTGGCCCATCTAGGAACTTAGAGCTTCATTAGCATCTAAATGGTATATACTCTCTATTTCAACTCCAAATTATCTCATCAGCACTAAGTATATCTAGAATATTCTTATTCTTGGGCTTCTTTTGTATGATAAAAATGAAAGAATGAGGATTGTTATCTTCATCAGGATTGTTGTGGTGAATCGGGAAGTTTTTAAGTATCTAGACTTGACCATTAACTGACATCTCTGGAATTATTCTGATCCACCCAGCCACCCTATTTGTCCATATTTTAATCTCATTTGACTTCGTTCCTCAACTTCAATTTATTTGGTGTTGCTGCGTGATTGGACTTCCCACTAGTTAGGAAACAAAGCATTTTGCCCTTTCCTGCCCCTCTCAAAGAGGAAATACCCCCAAGAGCAGCTGCAAGGAGCTTTTGCAAGCATAACACAGCTCTTTGTTGGAAAAGAGAACATTTTGGGGTGAACCACACCCACCCAACAAAGCAACACTCAGCAGCTATTGATGGCATAAAGTCATATTGTTTGGAGCAGCTAACATTTTCTGGTAAGCTAGACAGCATTGTAGTCCTAAGAGCATTGTAGTCCTAAGCAATTATGCTCCCCAAATTCTCATTCTTCTCTCATCCTGGAAAGCCTGGACCTAAAATGGGTGAGATCAAGAGGCCAAGCTTGTTTAATCTAGGAAAACATCAGCAGGAGATCATGATACAGGTATGGTGGGAGAAAGGGGACAACTAGGAAGATGACAAGGTATTGCTGTAGAGTAAGATTCAATGCTATAATTGCCAATAATAAACATAAATTTTATATAACTGTGTTTAGGTCAGATGTGCTTATATTTAGAACAAATACCACTGGAATAAGTTTGGCCCTAGAACCCTTCTGAGACTGAGACTCTGGATGGGATGGAGTTGCTGGTGGGAGAAAAAGGTAAGCTCCTGGAAGGGTCATAAAACATCGTCCTCTAATCCAAGCTCACCTCCCTAGTTCTTGAGATGTCTGCAGGCATTGTTTTGTGTACGTGTCACGCTATGTGGGGGTGGCATCTCCATATGGGATAACAGGTAACAAATGTTTCTGCTTTCTGGAGGCAGTAGAGATGGTGACCATGATATTGGTATGCAGTTACACAGGAAAAGGAAACAAATGTTCTTTGAGAGGACGTAAGTTTACTACTGGAGGAAAATGACTCGACAAATTATTGAGTTACGTATATGTGACTGACTTCCATTTTTCCTCCCCTTATTTCCAAGCATATTGTGCCACTTGAATGTTCTTACCATAAAGATTTTTGTAAGCTGTAGTAAATAGAAGGCATGAAAGTTAACTCCATGTTACACCTTTTTTAAGTGTTCAAACACATGTGAAGAGATTATGCTTGATGTCGTGGAGAAGTGACTTTGGGAGAGGATGGAAAAAGTCAGGAGCACATCCTTGTATCTCCAGGACTCCCACTTTCCATAAAGGTTTTTTGTGCCCAAAACAAAACAGAAGCAACAGAGTCCCAGAAACCCAGGGTACCCTGAAGACTTAGTCATTGGACATTTTAGTAATAACCAGTGAGAACAAAGGACATGAGCTCTCTGGGGCTCTCATGCAGATTAATCCTCTAGGATTTATCCATGACAGACAGGAAGAAAGAGAACCATAATAACAACAAAATTCTCTCAACTGACTGGGTTCTCAGACTCTAAGAATAAGGGTATATGACATATTTTCCACTCCTCAGTTTGTGGCTAACAAAGCCATGTCCGCTATAAAGCATACCTACAAATATTGAAGGTAACTACCCAGAGCCCTATTTCTTATAGCCCTAATTCCTACCAGGTGGTTAGGTAATAATGCAAAAAGTGAACTTGCCAGGGAGTGATAAAACATTCACCAGTCACTCATAACTTAAAGACTTCTGCATGTTACCCTTCTGAACTCAGCTCCTTTCCTTAGTGAAATAAAGGCTCCCCTTCACATTGGTCCCTGGCCCTACCTCTTGTGATGGGGTCCCAGCTCCTAAACTTCATGTGTCTAAGATCACTCCTCTTCTTCGTCCTTTCCTGAATTTTACTATTTTCTTCCATCTCTACCTTGTTCTGGTCTTTCTAAAATTTCCGACTGCCTAATCCAAGCAGCTGCCAGGATTTTCATATCTTGATTTAGACCTACAAAGCTCACTAATTCTACAATTTCTCTGGTGTTTTCTACTGTTTTGCTCTTGACTCAGGCTGATTTCCTTACTACTGACCTACAGTGTACACTATCTTTTTTTCTAAACTTTGGAATTACAACTCTTCTTGACATTATGGTACTGCCTATTACTCAGTGTGACATGAGGAAGTTTTCAACTTAATAGGTGACTCTATAAAATCAAAACACTTGAAAGATATAAAAATAATGGTGGCATGGGTTTTGTTTTTGTTGCTTTGCCCCCTGTCTTGTTTTCTGTTTGCTCATTTTGTTTTAAAGCAAACTACATGCCCCTAATTATTATATGCAGCCAATCTCACATCCCGGAGAAGGCAATGGCACCCCACTCCAGTACTCTTGCCTGGAAAATCCCATGGACGGAGGAGCCTGGTGGGCTGCAGTCCATGGGGTCGCTGAGTCGGACACGACTGAGCGACTTCACTTTCACTTTTCACTTTCATGCATTGGAGAAGGAAATGGCAACCCACTCCAGTGTTCTTGCCTGGAGAATCCCAGGGACGGGGGAGCCTGGTGGGCTACCGTCTATGGGGTCACACAGAGTCGGACACGACTGAAGTGACTTAGCAGCAGCAGCAGCAATCTCACATCCATTTCTGCCTACTAATAAACTCCTGGTAGAGGTCACATTGATTTACACCACCAATGTTTTGTTATTTCTTAAAAAATTTTAGATGGTATTAAAATGCATGTGAGCAGAATATTAATATATTGTCAAGGAACTCCTTTATGGCCTCTACTAATGATATTCGTTGTCCTGCCTTTGCAATTTGGGTCTACATTAAGTAAAATTTGAAGAAAAAACTAGTTTAAGAAAAAGACTTAAAAATGAATAGTAACACAGAAAGAAGTAAGAAAAAAAAGTTGGAATATAGAACCAATATAGTTCCCTGATGGCTTAGCAGGTAAAGAACTGCCTGCAATTCAGCAGATACAGGAGACACGAGTTTGATCCCTGGATTGGGAAGGGTCCCTGGAGAAGGAGATGGTAACCCACTCCAGTATTCTTGCCTGAAAAATCCTATGGAGAGATGAGCCTGGTGGGCTACAGTCCAAAGGACCACAAAGAGTCAGACATGACTGAGCATACATGGGTGAATATAGTACATAAGAGGATATAATCGAGTGGAAACCATCATTGAACATATGTTTTGTTAATCTAAAAACAGATTTGTTTACCTTTAAACATTGGTAAGTAATACTGTGAAGCACGGAACATGGTTTTTAGAAATTTTTAGAGTATTTTTTTTAATTCAAAGAAAACCATCTGCCTTAAGTCATCATAATCTAATAGGCAAATAAACCCAAAGTCAGAAACTTGCCTAGTTGAAGAGGCTCAATTTTTATTTTCTATACAAACAACACAACAGAATTAAACCCATCTTGCAGTAATACTAAAGTATGACTGTATGGTTAATTACTCATCTACTTTTTTATGGAAAACCAGTATTATTGATATGACATAAAACATATGGTTGGACTAGAACAACAGCTTTTTGGAGATCATGTACATAATTCTTTTCAGCTTACAGACAAAGAAAATGGAATACCCTGGGATTCAGTGACTTGCAAAAATACATAGTTATTTAATAGAGTTGGAGATGTTCTCATTTCTAATAGAGTATGTCCAATTGCTATCACATAGATGGACATTGATAGATTCAAGGAACCTATGTGGAACCAGATTAAAAAAACCACAAATACTTGCAAAGTGACCATCATAAATAAAATCTGAATACATTTACATTTATCATTTTAAAAATTTTTCAAAGAACCCATCTGCCTAGAAATGCCATAAAGCCAATACTTTATTATGATTTTTAGAATGGTTCATACAAATGTCATAGGGAGTAGTTTCCAAATAAGATTCACCACTGAATTCAGAAAATATTATTCTTTCTCTCTTTTTAACACCATTATGTTTTGCCAAGTACTCTCGTCAGTGCATGTGTGCTATGTGCTGCTGGTGCTGCTAAGTCGCTTCAGTCGTGTCTGACTCTCTGCTGACCCCATAGAGGGCAGCCCACCAGGCTCCCCCGTCCCTGGGCTTCTCCAGGCAAGAACACTGGGGTGGGTTGCCATTTCCTTCTCCAATGCAGGAAAGTGAAAAGTGAAAGGGAAGTGGCTCAGTTGTGTCCGACTCTTAGTGATCCCATGGATTGCAGCCTACCAGGCTCCTCCGTCCATGGGATTTTCCAGGCAAGAGTACTGGAGTGGGGTGCCATTGCCTTCTCCAATGCAGGAAAGTGAAAAGTGAAGTTGCTCAGTCGTGTCCGACTCTTAGCGATCCCGTGGATTGCAGCCTACCAGGCTCCTCCGTCCATGGGATTTTCCAGGCAAGAGTACTGAAGTGGGTGCCATTGCCTTCTCCGGTGCTATGTGCTAAGTTACTTCAACTGTGTCCAATTTTCTGCAATGTTATGGCCCACAACCTGCCAGGCTCCTCTGTCCATGGGATTCTCCAGGCATTAATAGGTTGCCTCACCCTCCTGCATGGGGTCTTCTGGATTCAGAGATCAAACCCACATATCTCATATTTCTTGCGTTGTTAGGCAGATTCTTTGCCACTAGTGCCACCTAGAAAGCCCACTCAAGTCAGTACTGGGGATAAAATGGTCATGTTTCCTCTCTGCAATTACTTAAAGACTAGTGAGGATTTGAAGCAATTAAACAAGCAGGTAGAATTCAATGTAAAATCTTGTTTTAAGTTGAAATACAGTTAACTTACAATATTAGTTTCAGGTGTATAACATAGTGATTCAATATTTCTGTAGACAGTACTCCATATAAAGTTAGTATAAAATGTTGACTATACTCCCTGTGCTGTACATTACATGCTTATATTTTATTTATTTTGTACCCATAATTTGTAACTCTTCATCCTTTTCACCTATCTTGTCCCTCCCCTGTCTCCCTCCCCACTGATAACTAGTTTATTCTCTGTATCTGTGAGTTGCTTTATTTGATTTTTTGTTTGCTTTATATTTTAGATTGCACAAATAAGTTAAACAAAATTCAGTATTTGTCTTTCTCTGTCTGACTTACTTCACTGAACATAATATCCTCCAGGTCCATCCATATTGTTCCAAATGGTAAAATTTCATTCCTTTTATGGCTAAGTAACATTAATTAAAAATAGAACAACCATATGATTCATAGATTATCTTTTTCTATTGCCTCTCTTTCAATCTATGTCTTTAGCTGAGTCTCTTGTGAGCAACATTTAGACCTGTCTTTTTTTCTTATCGAATCACCCACCTTATGTCTTTTGTTTGGGGCATTTAGTTCATTGACATTTAAAGTGATTATTGATTATTATGTACTCCCTGACATTTTGTTACTTGTTTTGTGGGTATTTTTGTAGTCTTTTTCTTTTTGTCTCTTGTTATGGTCAGATGATTTCTTTAGTTTTATGTTTGGGTTCCTTCCTT
This sequence comes from Cephalophus harveyi, assembly GCA_006410635.1. Classification (NCBI taxonomy): domain Eukaryota; kingdom Metazoa; phylum Chordata; class Mammalia; order Artiodactyla; family Bovidae; genus Cephalophus; species Cephalophus harveyi. Next base: position 6,860 of record SJYT01018246.1, read on the forward strand.
TCCAATTTTTGTGTATCTCCTGTAGATTTTGGATTTGTGGTACCAGGAAGTTCATATTTGTTTACCTATAATTACATCTATGTGTTTTAAACTGATAGTCATTTAAGTTCAAACACATTCTAAAAGATTTACATTTCTAACTCATCTCTCCCACAAGTTTTTTGTATTTGATGCCATACTTTACGTCTTCATGTCTGTCCCTTAACTGTTCATTGTAGTTACAGTTGACTTTACAATTTTTAACATTTATCCTCCATGCTAGCTTATTTAAGTGATTGATCCACTGCCTTTACTATTTATTTTCTCTATACATTACCATATGTCTTCTCACCTCCTGCTAGACTTCATTTGCTTCTCTCTTTACAGTCTTATTTATAGAAGAGTGCTTCTGCTAGTTCAGCTTATTCTTAGTGAGAGTTTCTCAGTGTTTAGCTGTGGTTTTGATGTGTTCAAAGGAGAATGTGAGCTCAGAGGCTTCCTAGTCTACCATCTTGACTCTGCCTCCTCTCAAACGTATAACATTGTTTAAGCTCGTTATTTTTTCAGCACTATTGCACATATTAGAAAAAGGTATACGTCAGAGAAGGCAGCGGGCAAAACCTTTGCCTTACCCTTCTGTGGAAGAGAAGAAGAGGAAGAGAGAGAGATGGAGAGAGAGGGATGGAGATAAAGAGAAGTAAAATATAAATGAATACATATTCATAAATAATTCATGTGCTACCACAAAATGATAAATGCATGAAAAGAATAAATTAGGACAAAGGGAACAGAGTGCCTAGATCTGAACAACAAGCTTGGCTCTTTTGGAAGTCCTTCTGAGGTGATGCATTGGAACAAAGAAGTACATGGAAAAGAGATAAGCCATAGAAAGATCTGAGAGACCGTTCTAGTCAAAGGAGACCACAACTGCCATGACCACAAGATGCACAGGGTTTGAGAGTAAGATAAACTCCAGAGCCAGTATCATGGGAATGGAGCAAAAGAGGGGGAGAGAGATGAATAGAAGATGAGGTGCGAAGAAACCAGGCCAGATTAGGAAAGTATTATAGGTCATGGTAGGAGTTTTGATTTCTTTCTATGTGTGTTGGGAAACCATTTCAAAATCGTGTAATGTAGGCCAAAAGAGTGGAAACAGCGGAACTAGTTAGAAGCCTGGGGCAGGAGGCTAGAGGTGGAGAACTAACAGAGGGAAGTATAGGTATTGATGTCAAGAAAAGACTGGATAAATATACATTATTAAAGCATATTTGCCAATGAATTGACTGAATGTTAAATATAGAGGAACAGGAAAAATCATGGTGAATCCTGGATATTTGCTTTTGAAGGAATATCAAACTCAGCTGGGGATAATAAGTAAACATTTCTGAAGAAAGTAATATTCTGCCAGTTTTATTAGGTCAAATTATGCATATATTCCCCAAATACACAACTAACTATTCCCCAAATACATTAACTAAAAAGATCATTTGCTGAACCTAATCTTCAATAAGAATTAAGATAAAAGGCTTATAAGTTCTTTCCTTTTATTAATAATTGCTAACCTTGGGAGAAAGGTGATCATTTTTGAAGACTGACAAATGTTTCTATGAGATCTTTTAAATTTCATGTGCCATTATGAACATAGTGGGCATAAAAGAGAAAGCAGTATGTATAGATTATGTTTTACTGAAACAGATTAAGCCAGTATAGTTCAGTAGAAAGGAAGGTATAGAGATTTGTAGGGAAAATAAAATCAATATAAGGATAAAATATTCAAGTTGAAAAGAACTTAGAAGTCATCTTATTCATCTATATTATTTTCCAGATGGGAAATTAAGTATCAGAAATATTAGGTGACTCAAAATAATTTTGCAAAAATCCCTGTCTTTCCTGTTTCCATGAAAGTATGTATCATTTAGTGTTCTTCTAGCTTCCTCTTGATTTCTTCATATGTATGATTTTAAATTGAACAAGCTGTCTATTCTTACAATATGATAAACTAAGCTCATATTGTTTACTTCCTTCCCTCCAAAACTTCACTCAAATAATAGTAAACACATAATAAATATATAAACCTGATAAAATTACTGGGAGGAGAAACTTCAGAGTACAGGAGATTCCAACACATTTCTGGAAAAGGCTAAAGGGATTTTTAAAAAATTACTGAAAGGTGAAGTAAAAATGAGGAAGTCATGGCCTAAAATACACACATAAATGGCTGTAGAGGAGTGTCCAGATGATCTTCATCTCATCAGTAGAAAATATTTTAATGATTCAAAAAAGAGTGATCTAACTATAGTATTTAGAAACTGGGAGGTATTAAGAAGATATATTACATGGCAAATACAATTCTAAAATATTTTAATGTATTACAATCTATAAAGTTGATACTTCCATCTCTATTTTACAGAGTTACAAAAGGTTAATAAGACAAAGGTCATTAAGCTAATAAGCAATGAAGCCAGGAGTTGAACCCAGACTCCACACTTTAGCCACCTCATTATGCTAAGTGCACATACATTTGTGGAAGAACTACAAGAACTAAAACTAGAAATAGTCAAAAGAAATGGGACAGAGATTGTACTTTTTCTTTTTGAGGTTCTGTATTTTAAAATTTTGTAAATATTACTAATAAGTAAACAAAATTATTTAAAAAAAAAAGCAAAACCAGTTGTGCTAAAAGCATGAAATGATATTGAGTAAAGTGAATATATTCAGATTGGCTTAACACAGAGTACATACAGAGCTTTCTTTGTTTTTGTTTCCATGCTAGGATCCTAAGATTAACAACAACTTTATATGTTAAGAGACTCACATTTTCAAACTTCAAACAGTTCTATGGCCATCCTGTAATATTTAAAAGTGTACAAGGAAGGAAAATCTTAAGCCTAAAGAACTATATCTTTAAAATCACAGACTTGATACAATCCAAATCCTCTGTAAGATTTATTTCTTTTCCCGTATGAACTTAGATTCTAAGAATAAAATTGAGAAAGAAGTTCATTACACAAATAACCAGCACCAGAAACTGATGATCTTACTGTTTGAAGGCCACAGGGTTCTAGAAAAAGAGACTATAGTTATATAATGACAAGAAGAATTAGTTAATTGAGATTTATATTATTTTCTTAGGCCCTAGGCTATCATCTTAACACATATCTCATGAGTATGAGTGAAGCAAGAAAATATTATCAGAATAGAACTTTGAAAGTGATGGTTTAAGACAAAGAGAAACAATTAACTCTTAACAGTTTTCAACCTAATAGAACAAGAATCAGCTAAGGAGTTTTTTGGAAGTTCAGATGACTAGACTAATGCTTGGAAATTCTGTTTGCTTGGGTAAATGGACAGCAAAGATAAAAAAAAAAAAAAATGTCCAAAGTCAGATTTTAAAAGCCCTGAGCTACATAATAGAATACCTATGTTTAGGATAGATTATTTCCATCTGAAATAATCTTGTGAGTCAGCTGGAAACAATGTATCCTAAACAGAAAAAATGGATTACCCAGACCAAAAAAGCTAAGGATAATCAGGGCCATGAATTCTCTTAGTTTTGTTGTTCCCATCACTTCTAAGAGAAATAAAGCACCAAGAGGACAAATGTATAAGCATTAAAGAGTGTCTTTGGAATATTTCCTCAAACAGAACAAAATATGTAGTTAACATGGTCTTTTTCTATCGTACATGATAGGCATATTTTGTAAAAACTATATGGATGACAATGGAATACCACAGACTCAACAAAGTGACTCCATTTACAGCTGTAATGTAGATGTGTTATTTTTACTCAAACACGTCAACACAACATAAACACAGAGTAGGTATCTACAGATCTCTCAAACATATTTTTTCCATCCCTATAAATAAATATACTTTTAAAAATCAGTCTGCCTTTACATGACAATGGCAATCAAAAAGCATTCACATTCATGGTCCAAGGCTTTGTTAATTGCTTGCTCTGTCATAATATAGGATACAGGATGCTTCATATTCTGCACAATGTCACTCTGGTTCTATGTAGAGAGAATTTGAAATACAAATTGGAACCAATAAGTATAAAGCACAAGTACTCTGGATGGCCTCACCAGACACTTTCAAACTAGAGGGTGGAAGATAAACCTCCCAACATTTATAGCCCAGATCATCAGAGAGGGTCTTAAGAGCCAGTGATTTTTAGGATACCCCATTTAAGGTAAAGAGCAGGTTATTATATCTTGTATATGCTGCCTCTAAGAAAGGAGTGCAACAGTTTGGTTAGTCTATTTCAATTTTAGAAGCAGCATATGTGACACTTGAGAATACTGTTGCAACAAATTTATCAGGTGACTCAGAAGACTGGCAGCATTGAGTCTAGGACTTGAGAGAACTCTGGAGAATGTCCAGGCTAACAGCTGAGAAATCTGCTAAGAGGATGCAGACTAAAGACTTATACAGAGGCAGAACTATGATTTCAAACCAATAAAAAGAGTAGAGGTAAAAAATAATTCCAATTTCATAATTTATATAATAACACATTGTGTTCTCTATATTAGATTGGTGCAAAAGCAGTTATAGTTTTGCATTGTTGAACTTCACCATTTGATACTGACATACATTCTTAAATAAATGTGGTTATGTTATATATCAATTTAATGCACATTTTTTGCCTTTTTTTTCTAATGACTTATTACATGCTGTTTATTTATATTTCTCATTCAAGTTCAAAATGAGTCATAAGCCGTGGAGACAACTCACAACATCAACAACACATTTGGCCCAGAAACTGCTAATGAATGCACAGTGCAGTGATGGTTCAAGAAGTTTTGCAAAGGAGACAAGAGCCTTGAAAATGAGGAGTACAGTGGTTGGTCATTGACAGTTGGCACCCAATTGACAGCAATCATCAAAACTGATCCTCTTAAAACTACATGAGAAGTTGCTGAGCAACATCAACCATTCTACAGTCATTCAGCATTTGAAGCAAGTTAGAAAGGTGAAAACCTCAGTGAGAGGGTGCTTCATGAGCTTATCAAAATTTAAAAAAAAAATCACTGCTTTGAAGCAACATATTCTCTTATTCTACTCAAAAACAGCAAATCATTTCTCAATTGGATTGTGACATGCAACAAAAAGTGGATTTTATACAACCACCAGCAATGGCCAGCTCAATGGTTGGACTGAGAAGAAGATCCAAAGAACTTGTCCAAACTAAACTTGCACCAAAAAGAAGTCATGGTCCCTGTCTAGGTGGTCTGCTGCCTGTCTGATCCACTACAGTTTTCTGAATCTTGTCAAAATCATTACATTTGAGAAGTATGCTCAGCAAATTGATAGATGCACCAAAAACTGCAATGCCTACAGCCAGCTTTGGTCAACAGAAAAGCCCCAATTCTTCTGCAGGAAGTTAGGGAAGTTGGAATGGATATATACACTGCTATATTTTTAAATGGATAACCAGTAAGGACCTACTGTATAGCACATGGAACTCTGCTCAGTGTTATGTAGCAGCCTGGATGAGAGGGGAATCTGGGGGAAAATGGATACATGTATATGTATAGCTGAGTCCCTCTGCTGTTCACCTACAACTATCACAGCATTGTTAATTGGCTATACCTCAAAACAAAATTAAAAGTTTAAAAAAAGTTTAACATATGTTAACTACAACTATCATTACTATTATTGCTTTTATCTTATAATACATATAAATACATGTATTATATATTATCTTATATTTGCATGCATATGACATATAAACGTTTATATACCTCCATTATCTCTTTACAGAGAAGGAAATGGCAACCCACTCCAGTGTTCTTGCCTGGAAAATCCCAGGGACAGGGGAGCCTGGTAGGCTGCCGTCTATGGGGTCACACAGAGTCGAACACGACTGAAGCGACTTAGCAGCAACAGCAACAGAACAACCTTTATTAGGAAATAAACACTGAAACCTTTTTATATTACAACCATTATGTAACACAGATAACAGGCTGAGTGCTACCTCCAGTTCCACCAAGTGCCACATTCAAAGGAATATACTCAAGTAATTCAAATAAATAAAGCTATATCTTCAACTGTACCTCCCAAAACATCAAGGTAGAACCAATCCATAATTCCCAGCACTGTGGTGCCATTCCTTAATAACTCATTGCCCTTCCTGTTTTTGTGCTTTAACTCTTCTTCCTTACACCAAAATTCTCCCTGAATTCCAGATTAAATAGACCTTTCTTCAATTATTTATCTTATATTATACACATCAGTTATTTAGGGAAGTAATTTGAAACAAGCCAAAGCCCCATATGGACTATAGAGATGCTTAACAGTGCCTTCTGAAGAGACACATATGCTCTTAAGGTTCCCAAGTTGTCTTGAAAGCAAACATGGTCATGAGATAACCAAAGAAGATGCTCCATATAAAATTCATGACTGATTCTAGAAACATTTTTTTTTCATTGAAGTTTTTCCAAATATTATCATATTTATCCATTTATTTGTAACAGTATACACTTGATAATAATTATATCAACAATTCTAATATTAGCATCTTTAGCTCAAAATGCTGCCACTAAAATTTGATACACCATCATAAATTTATCTGAAGAGTTCACCAGAATTCAACTAAGAATCTGAATTAAGTGACAATATATGTTATAAACAGAGTAGGACACAGCAACCTACTCCAGGATTCTTGCCTGGAAAATTCCATGGACAGAGGAGCTTGGCGGGCTACTGTCTATAGGGTCACACTGATTTGGACACGACTGAAGCAACCTAGCTAGCATGCATGCGTGTATTATGAAAATCAAATGTTCACATTACTTCTGTATTACCAAAATACTCTCTGGGCTTCCCTGGTGGCTCAATAGTAAAGAATCCACCCACCAGTGCAGGAGACGTGAGTTAGTTCCTGCTTTGTGAAGGTCCCCTGGAGAAGGAAATGGCAACCCACTCCAATATTCTTTCCTGGAAAATCCCATAGAAGGAGGAGCCTGGCAGGCTACAGTCCATGGGACTGAAAAAAACTTGGAGATGACTTAGCAACTAATTAACAATAGCTAATATATGGCAAAGGTGAGATTTACTCCTAAATCATATCTGACTTCTAAGTTCATTCCTGCTACACAAAATGTTTTCACAGAAGCGAATGTTAACAATAATATTATGAAAATAAGAAGCCAACTTATAAAACATGATGAATGAGAATAACATATAAAGAAAACTATCTAACAGCACACATATGCTAGTAAGGTTATGCTCAAAAAGCTAGGCTTCAGCAGTATATGAACTGAGAACTTCCAGATGTACAAGCTGGATTTAGAAAAGGCAGAGGAACCAGAGATTAAATTGCCAACATTCATTGGATCATAGAAAGCATCCGCTTCACTGACTACACTAAAGCCTATGATTGTGTGGATCACAACAAACAATGGAAAATTCTCAAAGAGATGGGAATACCAGACCACCTAACCTGTGGTGGGTCTGATAAACCTGTGAGTGAGTCAAGAAGCAACAGTTAGAACCAGACATGGAAAACCTGACTGGTTCAAAACTGGGAAAGGAGTATGACAAGGCTGTATATTGTCACCTGCTTATTTTACTTATATGCAGAATTCATAATGCAAAATGTCAGGATGGATGAATCACAAGCTGGAATCAAGACTGCTGGGAGAAATATCAACAACTTCAGATATGCAGATGATATCACTCTAATGGCAGAAAGTGAAGAGGAATATGAAAAGGAAATAAAGAGCCTCTTGATGAGGGTCAAAGAGAAGAATGAAAAAGTTAGGTTAAAATTAAACATTAAAAAAGAAAAGAAAACTAAGATCACGGCATCCAGTCCCATAACTTTATGGCAAATAGAACAGGGAAAAGTGGAAGCACTGATAGATTTTCTTTTCTTGGGCTCCAAAATCACTGCAGACAGCGACTGAGACCATGAAGTTAAAAGAAGGCTTCCTTCCTCGGAAGGAGAGCCATGACAAACCTAGACAGTGTATTAAAAAGCAGAGACTTCACTTAGCTGACAAAGGTTATATAGTCAAAGCTATGGTTTTTCCAGTAGTCATGTATAAATGTGAGAGGTGGAACATAAAGAGGGCTGAGTGCCGAAGAACTGATGCTTCTGAACTGTGGTGCTAGAGAAAACTATTGAGAGTCCCTTGGAGAGCAAGGAGATCAAACAAGTCAGTCCTAAAGGAAATCAACCCTGAATATTTATTGGAAGGGACTGATGCTGAGGCTGAAGCTTCAGTACTTTGGCTATTTGATGCAAAGAACTGACTCATTGGAAAAGAAACTGATGCTGGGACAGACTAAAGTCAGAAGGAGAAGGGAAGCAGAGGATAAGATGCTTAGATAGTATCACTGACTCAATGGACATGAATTTGAGCAAACTCCAGGAGATAATGAAGGACAGGGGAACCTGGCATGCTGCAGTCCATGGGGTCCCAAAGAGTCGGATAGGACTTAGCCACTAAGCAAACAACAGCATACACAAAAATAAATTCAAAGTGGGTTAAAGACCTAAAGGTAAGACTGGACACTACACAACTCAGAGGAAAACATAGGAAAAGCACTCTTTAACATAAACCAAAGCAAGGTTTTTTCTGACCCGCCTCCTAGAATAATGAAAATAAAAATAAAATAAATAGAATTTAATATTACAAGCTTTTGCACTGCAAAGGGAAACAGAAGGAAGACAAAATGACAACCCTCAGAATGAAAGAAAATATTTGCAAATGAAGCAATGGGAAAAGGATGAATCTCCCAAATATATGAACAGCTTATGGAGCTCACAAAGCTTAATAACCTGGATAACCATGATGGTGTGGTCACTTGCCTAGAGACAGACATCCTGGAGTGTGAATTCAACTGGGCTTTGGGAAGCATTACTACGAACAAAGCTAGGGGAAGTGACAGAATTCCATCTGAGCTATTGAAAATCCTAAAAGATGATGCTGTTAAAGTGCTGGACTCAACATGTCAGCAAATTTGGAAAACTCAGCAGTGGCCACAGTACTGGAAAAGATTAGTTTTCATGCCAATCCCAAAGAAGGAAATGCCAAAGAATGTTCGAACCACCATACAACTGTGCTCATTTCACATGCTAGTAGAGTGTTAGTCACTCAGCGTGAGTCAGCTCTTTGTGATCCCATGGACTACAGCCCACCCAGCTTCTCTATCTGTGTAACTCTCCAGGCAAGAATACTGGAGTGGGTGTCCATTCCCTTCTCCAGGGGATCTTTCCAACCCAGGGATCAAACCCAGGTCTCTGACAGATTTTATTTTCTTGGGCTTCAAAATCACTGCAGAGGGTAGCCACAGTCATGAAATTAAACAACACTTGCTCCTTGGAAGAAAAGCTACTAAAAAGAAAAAAAAATAACCCTAGATAGCATATTAAAAAAGCAGAGACACTTTGCTGACAAAAGTCTGTTTAGTCAAAGCCATGGTTTTACCAGTAGTCATGTACAGATGTGAGAGTTGGACCATAAAAGGCTGCACACCAAGGAACTGATGCTTTTGAACTGTGGTGTTGGAGAAGACTCTTGAGAGTCCATTGGACTGCAAGGATATCCAACCAGTCCATCCTAAAGGAGATAGTCCTGGGTGTTCATTGGAAGGATGGATGTTGAAGCTGAAACTCCAATACTTTGGCCACTTGATGTGAAGCACTGACTTATTGAGACCCTGATGCTGGGAAAGATTGAAGACAGAAGGAGGAGGAGGTAGCAGAGGATTTGATAGTTAGATAGCATCACCGACTCAGTGGACATGAATTTTAGCAAACTCCAGGAGACAGTAAAGACAAGGAAACCTGGTGTGTTACAGTCCATGAGATCCCAAAGAGTTGAACAGGACTTAGCAACTGAACAACAACAACATGGAGCTCAATATCAAAAAACAAACAACCCAAACCAAAAATTGGTGGAAGACTTAAACAGACATATCTCCAAAGCAGACATGCAGGGGCTCAACAGGCTGAAAAAGTACTCAACATCACTAATTATTAGAGAAATGCAAGTCAAAACTGCAATGAGGTATCACCTCACACCGGTCAGAATGGCCATCGTCAAAAAATCTACAGACAGCAAATGCTGGAGATAGTGTAGAGGTAGGGAACCCCCTCTTGCACTGTTGGTAGGAATGCAAATTGATACAGCCACTGTGGCAAACAATATGAAGTTTCCTTACGAAATGCAAAACCGAACTACCATAACCCACCAGTCCCTCTACTGTGTGTGTGTGTGTGTGTGTAGTAGTCTCTCAATTGTGCCCAACTCTTTGTGATCCCATATACAGTAGCTTGCCAAGCTCCTCTGTCCTTGGAATCCTCCAGGCAAAAATACTGGAGTGGGTTGCCATGCCCTTCTCCAGGGGATCTTCCTGACCCAGGGATTGAATCCGGGTCTCCTGTATTACAGGTGAATTCTTTACCACCTAAGCCACTGGTGAAACAATTATATTAAAAAAAAAAAAGTATAGGCATTTATACATGAAGGTACTTATTACTTTAGCACAGTAGGAAAAAAAGGAGGAGGCAATGTAAGAGAAAAATCAGTATGTTTGTATTTGGTAGGACAAGATTATGCTTTTCACATGGGAAAAATTCTAGAGTAATCATAATTCAGACAAGTTTATTCTCTCATTTTTGCAGTGGCAGGGATCCAGGCTACTTCTATCTCATTATTGTTTGGTTTGTTCCGGTCTCATGATGCAAACCATAAATCCTTCAGAATTCCAGCTGAAGCTTCAGCCATGGGCCCTCCTTCCATCTATCAGGATGAAGGCATGGAAGAGGAGCACAAGTTTATTCCTTAATGACATTTCTTGGAAATGGAACTTAGCATTTCACCTACTTCTTACTGGTCAGAATTTTGTCACATTTCAGTACCCATTTGCAAGAGAAGCTGGAAACTATTGTTATTCTAGACAACCAGGTAACCAGGTAAAACTGGAAGAAAACTGTAGAAGAGAACAGGCATGACAGCCAGAGTTTCTGCTTCAGCATCCAAACCAAACTCATTATCATTTGCCATGGTTAGTTTTTCCTCTTGTCATTTTTAATAGCATAATCCCTTTCCCTTCACTAAAACTCAGATTCTCCTTGTAAGTGCATTTTAGGCAAGCAGTGTAGAAAAATGAGAGCCTGTAGAATCACACTACAGGTCTGGACTTCCAAGATAGTCTTCTACAAATTCTTTTTATTCATAAAAGTGTTCTAATTTCTTTCTGCCTCAACTTCTTTTTAAGAATAGAAAAACCAATGGCATTTGACTTTGAAAGTCACATGAAAAATAAGCAAACTATTTAGCATTGTGCTTGATGCAGAGTAAGTTTTCATTGAATACTAGCTTATTATTATTATCCCCTTTTTCATTTTCCCTCCTCCTTCCCTTCATGATCCACACAAAGTCAGCTGCCGTATCTTTGAAAGTTAACTAACATGTATTGGCAGATGTGCTCCTTGTCATTTGCTCAGCTTTATTCCATTAGCACTCATGTAGCTCTCATACCTAGTCCGCTAAACTGACCTCCATGATTTCATTCTATCTTCCCTGAAATCCATTCAACCCAGCATGCTAGGAATTCTTTCTAAATAGCACCTCTGGAAAAAACAAAACAAAACAAAACAAAAACCTGTTATCTATGGAAAAACTTCAGAACATCTTATATGGAATAATACAGATGAGAACACACAACATAATGCATTACACACAAAAATAGTGCCCTTCTAGCCCCATAATTCTTTTGCATAGACATTTTCTTGAGCTTGATGTTCATATGGTCCAGACACGTTATATGACAATCTTGGTTTCTCTTTTGTCTCCTATCCTCTTATGCCTTGTTCTAAGCCATCTCTGAATGCCTTCACTCCAGTGCCCTCCTTTATTGTTTCTTTTAAATGAAATGTCTATCTTGCCTTTCCAACCTCAAAATCTAATTTTTAAAAGCAAATATGGCACAATGTCAATAATAGTTGAATCTATGGAATTGGGTATTTAGGTTTTATTATGCTGTTCTTTCTCAATTCCATATTTTTGAAATTTTAATAATAAATATTGAAAATTTGTTAAAGAAATCTAGCTTGCTCCTCAATGGTAAAAACAATTCCTCAAGATGGAAATATTTCTTTTTCTTTTCTTCTTTATATGGCAGATAGGATGTGACTCTCATACTGTCTCTTAATTTTCAGCTTATATCACAGCAGCTGGTGTATGTATTGTGATTTCTGCTCCAGATTGTAAGCTCCATGTGGGCCTAGTGCACACCTTACTCATCTGTGCATACAACATAAACAACTCACAAAAGAACATTCAGATGATAAACTCTAACATCTTAGTTGATAATTCTATAAAAAATACCACAAACTTAGTGGTTAAAAAAACAGATATTTCTTATGGTTCTGGAGGCTGGAAGTCAAGATCAGCATGGCTGGGCTCTTGGTGAGGACTCCCTTCCTGTTTATAGAAGCTCCCTTCTTGCAGAGAAATAAGCTCTGGTTTCTCTGTCTTCTTTTAAGTGTATTAATCCCATCTTGGGGCTCTGCCCAGATGACCTCTTCTAAACCTAATTACCCCATTGCTAAATACCATCACAGTGGGAATTAATGCTTCAACATATTGAATTTGGGGAGGACACATTCCGTTCATAGCACCTAATATCTGGCATATTTTAACTGACTTAAGAGAGATACCCATGTATTTGGTGAGTAGAATTGGCTTCCTAAAAATTAGTGAAGAAAAATAAATAACAAAAGCAAACAGAAAGCATTGTATTTTCAACATGATAAACTAGTGAAAAATTTGGAAAAGAAATTCCCTACCAGCTCATTTTTTATGTCCAAGAGGTATCTATTAACACTTGAACCTGAGTTTCACCTGAGTAAAACCAATACTTATCTATCCTCACACTCCATATCCACACATATCACACATTTAAACTCGTGTATATCATAAGATGCTGAGTCATAAGAAAAGAATTAAAGGTCATAACATATGATAAACTGAGCAAAATAGGAAATGTTTATTATAGATACGGAAACTGGCCAAATAGAAGAGACACTGATTCATCAAAAAATGAGTGAATTACTAAGTATATAAGAATATATTTAGTCTCATAAATAAATGTTATCATTGAGAGATAAGCACTTGAAAGTTGTTAGAAAATTCCAGTTTCTCAGTATGCCTGTAAAGCATTCCTAAGTTAGTTCTCAAATATCTTAATTCACACTAAATGTTTGGTCATTGTCAATAGATAATTTGACTCTGTCAGTTATTCCCAAGTTAGATACGCTGCGTAAGCTACTTTCATTTAAGATTTATGGCCCAGAGATAGTAAAAGCAAGAAAAACAGAATCCTTACTTTATTATGGAGCAGTGTGGATTTCTGAAAGTGTTATAAATTATAAGTTCTATGTCTTGATAAATTACTTAGCATCATTAAAGCATAAACCCATAAGTAACAATTTTAGAGTACTATCTCGAGAAACATCGTTATAAGTAGCCTCAGTTTCCACAGAAACTCTGCAGGAGACATTAAAATTGATTTACTCTTGCTGGAAAAACTTATTACCAGGAAGAGTTACCTCTGGGTCATTAGGATGAAGGTTATCACGGAGACAGGAACAGTAGCGGAAGCTCTGCCTATATTCCTGACTGAAAGGCAGGAAGCCAAAGGGTGACTTTTCCTCTTGATTTTTTTATCCCAGTAATAACATGTTTATAAGACACTAATTAAAGAGGCACAACAGTCTTCTGACCTAGATAAGCAGGTTTAATAGCAAAGGTGAAAATGAAATCTCAGAGTAGTTTTTCTCCCAATTTCTTCCTGATTTATGCATTGTTGCCTAAAACATCTATTTCTTTCCATCTGGTTTTACTTTTACAAAGCTCATATGATACATTAAGAAGGGAAATGAAATTCTTTTATGTCAGACACAGTGGGGGAAGGAGAGAGTGGTATGAATGGAGAAAAAAGCATCAACATATACACTATCATGTGTAAAACAGATGGCTGGTGAGAAGTCACTATATAATACAGGGAGCCAAGCCTGTCACTCTGTGATGTCCTAGAGGGGTGGGATGGAGGGGAGAGAAAGGCTCAGGAGAGAAGGGATATATGTATAATTATGGCTGATTTGCATTGTTGCACAGCAGAAACCAACAACATTATAAAGCAATTTTCCTCCAATTAAAAATTAAATTGAAAAAAAAAAAAAAGAAGTGAAATGAAATTCTTTTCTGCCACGCACCCCCCCCCCTTTTTTTTTTACAGAGAGAAAAGATTTCCTTCCTCAACAGCAAACACGTTGTTTGATTCTAGAACCATGTTCACCAAAAAAATGCATTGGTGTTTCACTTTTTTCAATACAAATTCACACAGTTGCTTAAGAGAGCCTATCTTAACCATTTAAGAGGCATTTGAAGTACTTCTGCTACTGCTGCTAAGTCGCTTTAGTTGTGTCTGACTCCGGGACTCTGCCGACCCCATGGATGGCAGCCCACCAGGCTCCCCCGTCCCTGGGATTCTCCAGGCGAGAACACTGGAGTGGGTTGCCATTTCCTTCTCCAGTGCATGAAAGTGAAAAGTGAAAGGGAAGTCGCTCAGCCATGTCCGACTCTTGGCGACCCCAGGGACTGCAGCCTACCAGGCTCCTCCGCCCATGGGATTTTCCAGGCAAGAGTACTGGAGTGGGGTGCCACTGCCTTCTCCGAGAAGTACTTCTAGACAGCCTTAAAAACTGCAAACTAAACTTAAGAAAGTCTCTTGGGACTTAATTAAATTGACAGGTGTTGTGCCACGCCTACTGATTACTGAGAAGCTGCAGGGGAAAAACTTTCTCATTTGCACTAGGAAAGATTGGGTGGCTTTACTTTAACCCAGAGTAAACGTCCCCCTCTTAGCATGGAGATGAAAGATGGAACCATAGGGAAAATGGGTAGAAGAGCTAGAAAGCAACAAACCTAAGACAATAATAGGACTTGCAACAAGGAGTAGCGGCCAGTAAACGCGAAATGGAATGAAAGATCCCATGCATAGCACATAATTCAGGCAAGTGCTTCTTCTGTCAGCATGATAGTCATCCTATAACTGCACACGTGTGCTAAGGCCCAGTCTTCCCTCATTCATATTCCTATACAGTGGAAGACTCCGTGTGGGTGCAGAACACTGGATCGCTTCAGGAGAGGCAGCTTACAAACTTGGACTTCGGAGTTCCAGACTTTGACTTCTCAACTTCTTTCATAAAACTGGGCCACTTAGTTACATAAACTCCAAAATTTCAATTTTCTCAGCATTTAAGTGTTGACCTTATGCAACAGTTCCTTTTGTTTAGTCACTAAGTCGTGTCTGACTCTTTGCAAACCCATGGACTGTAGCCCACCAGCTCCTCTGTAGCCCACCAGCTCCTCTGTCTATGAGATTTCCCAGGCAAGAATACTGGAGTGAGTTGCCGTTTCCTTCTCCAGGGCATCTTCCCAACCCAGGGATTGAATCCATGTCTCCTGCACTGACAGGCAGATTTTTTAAGTAACTGAGCCACCAGGGAAGCCCTTAACACAAGCTATTTTACTCCAAATTTGAGTTATAAGTCCTCTGAACAGTTTTGGATTACTATCTGGCCCTTTGGCTCCATGTTAAAAACAGTTGACCTCCACTTGGTAAAAATACATGCCAAATTGCTCTTTGGAGTCAACTTGATTAAAATTTGCAAGTTAAGGCAGCCATCTGGAAGCTGATTATCATTGGGGAAATGGAGGAAGATATCATTCCCATCATACAGTGGAGACAAAAAGTGTTTATTTCCTCTCATGCTGGCTTAATTTTAAAGGGAAAGGTTAAAATGGAGAATATAAAAAACAGAACTTTGTTTCCATATCTTCTCATTGCCTTCTCATGTAAATTTGAAGGCATTGTATGAACTGGCAGCTCCTAAGACCACCAATAGCAGGAACTGAAACAATCTAAAATTAGATGTTAATGGGGAAAGTCTCTGGGGATGTTCAAAAATGTTCTTTTGTTTATTTTCTTTTGTGTCATTAAGTAAATGTTATAAATCATAGGTCAAAGTTTCTGGAATGCTTCCAAAAAGCCAACTCCCTTTTGCACTGAGCACAAATACCAAAAGAATTACAGAAAACGAATAGGAATTCACTATGAAAAACATTCATAATATAAAAATAAACTAGTTAAGCAAAAGGCACAACTATTAATTAAAGATAAACATGAGTTCTCAAACTATGATAAGAAGTAGATAGTAATAAACAACAGGTGCAAAAGTAATGAAAAAATACTTATGACATGTGCCATTTTTGAGGGAGCGCAATCTAGAGAAAGAGAGAGAGAACCAAGATTCCCAGTCAGTCCTTGCCTATGGAGAAAATCCTTCAATCGAACTCAACCCTGACTGGCCATCAATTTAATGAACCCATTCCTGAAACTACTCCCCAGACCCAGAAGAAATAATAAACCCACCCAGAACCGTCCCATTGCATAGAAGATACAGCTGTATTTCATATTTATGTCATTATGCTTATACTATAGAACAATGTACACATGGCATTCAACTATTAATATTACAAATATGTATTGATCATATTCAATTTACCAGAAAAATTTACCAGAGTCTTAGTAAATGCTGGTGAATGATCCTGCCACTGGGGATTTTACTGGCTACTGCAGGAGACAGATAACAAACAAGGAAGTAAATCTATCAAGAAATGGCTGAGAAACATAATTTGACAGATTCAGCATTTTAGGTAGAGCAGACACAAACACACGTGTGACTGAGAGTGAAGGGGGTGGAATGAACACCACACCAAAGCCACAACCTGATACAAAAAGCCTCAAATGCCAGGCCAAGGAGTTTAGACTTGATTTTTCTCGTCTAGTATTTCAACTGGTAGGCGATTCAAAAATATACATTTTAACAAGCTTCCAGGATGATTCTTACTAAATCATCCAGTTTAATCAGATTAAAGTAACCTTTTTGCTATTATCAGAGATCATCAACATAGTTGATATGGCCAGGCACCATAGTAACCATTTGCATGAGTTGTTTTATGACAGGAGATCCTGATAAGGAATACGGAACTAATAAGCCACCACCAACCGGAAGAGTTCGGGAAAGGTCTAAAGGAGACACCGCGTGTCCGTCCACTTCCCAGAATCCCTCTTGCTAGCATCCATCTTGGCTGAGCGATGCGTGCGCCACCAGGAAAGACTCTGAATTAGAATGATTGGCCAAAGACCACCCAGAAACTAATCCCATCACCATAAAACCCGAGACTGCAAGCCACACAGCAGAGCAGTTCTCCTAGGTTCCCTTACCCTCCTGCTCTCCACCCGGTGCCCTTTCCCAATAAAATCTCTGGCTTTGTCAGCACATGTGTCTCTTTGGACAATTGATTTCCGAGTGTTAGACAAAAGCCCAGTTTCGGGCCCTGGAAGGGGTCCCCCTTCCTGTAACATTATTTTTTTTTTAAGACTTCAGCTAGAAAAACCTGAGTTTAATTTTGTCCTGGCCCTGAACTGGCTGAATTTCTTTGAGAAAAATATCCAGGTCTCTAATTCATGACACAAAAATTTTTAATATATAATCTCTACACATCACTTGCCATTAAATTTCAAGTTTCTATTTTCACCCAGATTTCATAAACTCCCAAGCTTTTCTCAGCTTTTTATGTCAACAATTTATTAATATCCTACTTCATAATACTCTTTATTTTGATTTTGCTGTCTTTATAGTAAGAGTTCCATTTTTTAATTACTTTTTTTCACTTTTTTATTATTGTACTTCTGACATATATTTTCACTTCTTTAATTTCTTATCAGAGTCATAGAACTGATATGAGACAACAGGCAAAATAAAGTGCTTGCCCAATTGTCATTAAGGACAACATATTCTTGACGTTACTTCTTGAAAGACTTATAGGCTTTATTCTTTCCTAAGGATAAAGAACCATAGGAAAGCAGACTATGGTTCCCTGGGAGATATACCTCCTTTACTTGAACAAACTGTGCTTTCTTTGGGCTTGATGATTCCAAAATACAAAGAAAAGGAGAGAAAACAAGAAAAAGAAAACAATGTTGGTTTCAAATATTTATAAAGCCATACTAGTTTTATGTTTTTTTTTTTCTTTTTAAATTTGAGGCCTTTAAAATACCAAGTAGGCTATAAATCAAAACACTGTTAAGAATTATTTTAAAATGTAAACTATAATGAAGTATAAGCTAATTACAGTGACTGGCCTCTTAAAATAACTTGGAAGAATAGGGGTGGGGGGCAAGGTACGAAAGTATCTGTATTAATAACTATGATTATTTGCTGCTACTTCTTTCATGTACGGAGACATTTAGTCAGAAAAGAAGTCAGAAAATCAATAAATAATTTTTAAGGGTCTTTTAAGACTCAGGGACAATAGGAGAGACAAAAATAAAAAGGATAAATAAAATATGTTCCCTGCTCAGAAAGATCTTCCAACTTGTTCTCCAGGAAACTGAGAAGGAAGCAGTGAACTTCTGGTGTCTGTGGGGAGAGAGGAGGAGGCGCAGCAGGGGAGTTACTGATGAGGATTAGAGCCTCAGGACAACATAATGTTTCCAAATATTTAAAATCCCCTAATTTTTTTTAAAATCCACCAAATCCTCCATATTTTTATAGATGAGACTTTTAACTAAAAAGAAACAAGAATATATTTGTGCATGGAAATACTTTCTCAGGAGTGCAGAAAAAGCTGAATGAGGCTTTTCACTCTGTATGTTGTGCCTAGAAATTCCTTTTGGCTGGTTGTCAAGATGAGTCAATAGGTAGAAAGCCTTAAAACCAGGCTATAGGCAAGTTGCAGATGTAATCAAGGAGATAAATTCCTTTAGAGAGTCTTATTAGTCTTGTGATACCTAGACTTCTCCTCTGCACTTAAATTACCTCCAAGAGAGTAAAATGCAAGAAAATTTTTTTCTAGGAATATTTTAAAGAATATAAATAAACATCTAGAATTACTTTGCCAAACTTTCTAAACTCCTTATGTTACTAGCAAAGGAGCTTCTCAGGTGGGGCTAGTGTAAAGAACTTGCCTACCAATGCAGGAGACTCACGTTTGATCCCTGGGTTGGAAAGATCGCCTGGAAGAGGGCATGGCAACTAACTCTAATATTCTTGCCTGGAGAATCCCATGAATTGAGAAGCCTGTCGAGCTACAGTCCATGGGGTTACAAAGAGTTGGATGCAACTGAAATGATTTGACATGTACACTCAGCATAACATACAAATGACAGCAAAAATGGAAATGTTGTCACTTTTATTTGTCCATGACAAGTCATGTAATAATGAGAGAATAACTGACTGAAAGTAAATTTGTGTTAGCTTTGGATTCTTTTGATGTCCTAGATCTGAATTCTGAACATTTAATATTCTTTCCTGGGATTCCTTTGGTTTCTTTCAGATAGGCTTGATACTAGTCTGCATGCTGCTGCTGCTGCTAAGTCGCTTCAGTCGTGTCCGACTCTGTGCGACCCCATAGACGACAGCCCACCAGGCTCCCCCGTCCCTGGGATTCTCCAGGCAAGAACACTGGAGTGGGTTGCCATTTCCTTCTCCAATGCGTGAAAGTGAAGTCGCTCAGTCGTGTCCGACTCCTAGCGACCCCATGGACTGCAGCCTACCAGGCTCCTCCATCCATGGGATTTTCCAGGCAAGAGTACTGGAGTGGGGTGTCGTTGCCTTCTCCAACTAGTCTGCATAGTAAGGAATTTTTAGTTTTCATACCAGTTTTCATAAAAATGTGTTTTATCCTTTTGAAGAAAGACTAAAAAGTATGTATATGAATATTCTGTGCTTACAAGACAATCTCATCCTTGTTTAAGACCCCCAAGTTTGATTAGCCCACTATAATTAATACTACATAAAGTCATACTTAAGAAACAAAATAGAGGCAGACACAAATTAAATAACAAAAAATTCCCGGTGCATTCAGTGAAAATGTCATGAGATTCTCAGGCTACTATGATTCTCTTTAAAATGAAGCACCAAACTAACCTTATAATAATAAACAGTATTCCATACATACTGCAGTTAATCTCAATGAGATATTGTCTACTCCAATCATTACCTATGCAGATGACGCCACATTTATGGCAGAAAGAGAAGAAGAACTAAAGAGCCTCTTGATGAAAGTGAAAGACAAGAGTGAAAAAGTTGGCTTTAAGCTCCTCATTCAGAAAACTAAAATCTTGGCATCTGGTCCCATCTCTTCATGGCAAATAGATGGGGAAACAGTGGAAACAGAGACAGACTTTATTTTTTTGGGCTCCAAAATCACTGCAGGTGGTAAATGCAGCCATGAAATTAAAATACACTTGCTCCTTGGAAGAAAAGTTATGACCAACCTAGACAACATATTAAAAAACAGAGACATTACTTTGCCAACAACGGTCCATCTAGTCAAAGCTATAGTTTTTCCAGTAGTCATGTATGGAGTGAGAATTGGAACATAAAGAAAGCTGAGCACCAAAGAATTGATGCTTTTGAACTGTGGTGTTAGAGAAGACTCTTGAGAATCCCTTGGACTGCAAGGAGACCCAACCAGTCTATCCTAAAGGAAATCAGTCCTGAATATTCATTGGAAGGACTGATGTTGAAACTGAAACTCCAATACTTTGGCCACCTTATGTGAAGAACTGACTTATTTGAAAGACCCTGATGCTGGAAAAGATTGAAGGCAGGAGGAGAAGGGGATGACAGAGGATGAGATGGTTGGATGGTGTTACCAACTCAATAGACATGAGTTTGAGTAAACTCCAGGAGCTGGTGATGGACAGGGAGGCCTGGCATGCTGAAGTCCATGGGGTCACAAAAAGTTGGACATGACTGAGCCACTGAATTGAAACTGAAAGAATGATATATGGTTTGCTTGATGAAACTGGACAGCAGATTACATGTCCTTAATGGTTGGTACATTGTGGCTTACTTAATAAAAGCTCCTTCAGAAACGTGTTTTTAAAAGGTGAAGTCATTTAGAATACATTTAATTTCCTTCCAAACACATTTGGATCATGCCTGCCTGTAGTATTTGTCTACCTACAAACAGTATCAAGTAAAGTTTGATGCACAAAAACAAATAAACAAATAAAAGAATTAAAAAAAAAAGTGAACTCATTTGTTAAGCACATTGTGTCTTTCACGGCGGGATACTTGACGCACACTATTTATTACTCACACCAATCTTGAGAATTCACCTGAGTATTTTGAGCGATCTGCTTACTGGAAAATCAATTTTAAATCTGCTTTAAAACTACTCTAAAGAATAGACTTTCTAGACTTTTATTCCACAAATCTCTTCAATAATTGAATAATGATTTGAAGTACATCCATCAATTAATTTATTCACTTATTATTCTAATGAGATTAATTGAAGGTCTAGGTACCTCAGGTACTATTGAAATTAAAAGGAAAAATGGAGTCACTCTCCCCAGGAGGTCCTCAAGCCACTTCAGAGGACATATAATTACCAAAGCAAGACTGAAATAAAACAGAATTTTGGTGGCTTCCAAATAAGGTGAAATACTTTCAACTTAGAGAAAGTATTGGAAGATTTTGAAATAAGTGAAATAAAAATTAAGAAATACATATATTTATATATTATATATACTTATATATAATATATTTACATATTCTCCTTCACAGAAGAAAAAGTGTATTCCTAACTCTTGGATACAAATAGTTTTCCTTAACCCTTTCTGATCTCCTCTTAATAATTCTTATGGAACAACAAAGGAAATCATTGTTTTGAGCTGTGTTGATCACATCTGGCCTGTGAATGAAGTCTCTTTCTTACCTTCCTTATTATTTACATTTCTAAAATAACTCATCATTTAAGATTGCTCTTTAAAACTCCAAGAGATAAAATGTGAAAACAGGAGATGACAGAGAGAAGAGTTAATACACCAGTTTAAGTTGCCATTATTTATGAGCCAGAATAGCTACTTTTCAAAAGCCTGGCCAATGTGGGAATGTGTGACACTGGACCTGATTTGGTGGGGAATTTGAAACCACTCAACTTAGATCATACATATATCAATCTACCTTGTCAACGCTTGGACAGAGTTGGTCCTTTCTTGAAAATATTGCCTACAGAAGGAAGCGATAAGCTAGAAGAAATTGGGCAACAGTAGGAGGTGATATGTATTATCATTTAACAAAGTGTCATAATCTGTTCTCTCAGTAGCAAAAGACATAAAATATAAAATTCTTAAAGTAAGACTGTCTCTCTATCTGTGGGAAATAAGCTAGAGAATGCTAGCACCTCAATAGAAAAAAAAAAAAAAATTCCCCAAACAACTGGAATAATTACTAAAAACCAAGTATTTCAAAGAAATCATAAACATAGTAAGATTTTGGAAGTTGATTAGAACTAATCTAAATTATAAAATCTGGAAAAATATAGTAACATGCAAGCAAGTCACAAATTGTCATTAAGGTCTTTTGTGAGAAAGTTTTTCATCCTTGCTAATTCATGTATCTAATGGAAATATCCTTTCATGTGTATTTATTCTGGAATATTATTTGAAAACTTTAAAGAAACTATTTTTTTAGAGAAAAATAGTGACATTCAAATTAAAAATGCCTCACTTTTTAAAGAAAATTTACTGAATTGGCTAGCTTGGATATTTAAATGTTATGACTCAACTATAAACTTTATTTTCCCTCACACAGGTATGCATAAATGCAGTAGAAACTGATACAATAGAAATAATTATTTTCATGTAATAAAGCTTAAATGCAAAAAATTTTCTTCTTTATTTTACTGTAGAATAATTCCACTGGTCTATGTCCCAACCAGTAATTCTAAAGAAGCTGAACAGTTCTATGAAGACCTACAAGACCTTCTAGGACTAACACCCAAAAAAGATGTCCTTTCCATTATAGGGGACTGGAATGCAAAAGTAGAAAGTTAAGAAACACCTGGAGTAACAGGCAAATTTGGCCTTGAAGTACAGAATGAAGCAGAGACTTCAAAAGCAGAGACATTACTTTGCCGACTAAGGTCCGTTTAGTCAAGGCTATGGTTTTTCCTGTGGTCATGTATGGATGTGAGAGTTGGACTGTGAAGAAGGCTGAGCGCCGAAGAATTGATGCTTTTGAACTGTGGTGTTGGAGAAGACTCTTGAGAGTCCCTTGGACTGCAAGGAGATCCAACCAGTCCATTCTGAAGGAGATCAACCCTGGGATTTCTTTGGAAGGAATGATGCTAAAGCTGAAACTCCAGTACTTTGGCCACCTCATGCGAAGAGTTGACTCATTGGAAAAGATTCTGATGCTGGGAGGGACTGGGGGCAGGAGGAGAAGGGGACGACTGAGGATGAGATGGCTGGATGGCATAACTGACTCGATGGATGTGAGTCTGAGTGAACTCCGAGAGATGGTGATGAACAGGGAGGCCTGGCGTGCTGCGATTCATGGGGTCGCAAAGAGTCGGACACGACTGAGCGACTGAACTGAACTGAACTGATCTTTAAGAGAAAAAAATTTCCCATCAAATATCCATAGCTTAGAACTATGCCTAACCACATTCAGAACAATTCAATTCTATCAAGTTTGCCAAAAGAATGGTCATTCTAAGACAGAAATCACTCATTCTGTCAACAAAATTTG
The DNA here is from genome assembly GCA_006410635.1 of Cephalophus harveyi. Lineage (NCBI taxonomy): Eukaryota > Metazoa > Chordata > Mammalia > Artiodactyla > Bovidae > Cephalophus > Cephalophus harveyi. Next base: position 30,471 of record SJYT01018246.1, read on the forward strand.
AATGCCTACCACCAATCAGGTAGTATGTCAAGATCTGAGACTAGAACAGTTAAATCATACTTATCATCTCCCCCAGTTATTTAGGAACTGCATTTGAGGAATTAAAAATGGAATGATGAAGTTTCATGTGTTGTTGAATACTATGAGTTAGATAAGCCAAGAGTGGCAGGAAGAATACTTGGCCTCATGTACTGGAATAGAAGGTATTTGGTTTTCCCTTTTAAGAGGATAAGATATTAAATTTAACACTTGAAGGATTAGAGGAGCTATCCAAATTGGAGAAGTTTAAAGTAGTAAGAAAATTCAAGACAGAGGAAGAAACTTGTGCAAAATCTCTGAAGTCCAGAGAAAGAAGGTCACATCTGTGGAGGTTAAGATGCTTAGTATGACTAGGGGTGTGGTGTGGTAACAAGAAAAGTGCCTAGGAGGTCAAGGAGACGCTGCATCTTGAAGAGTCCTGTACACTGCGAAAGACTGACTGCTGCCTATTGAACTGAGAAGCCAAGTCAACCAGGCTGTTTATCTGGCAGCCTGAGTGAATGAGTGAGTGTGTGTGTGTGTGTTCATCTTCCCTACAGTAATATGTGTTGTACCTGTTACAGTTAATTTATTTCCCACCTATGATTTTCTTAGGATTGTTATTCTAGGCAAAATCATGTATTTATTGTTCTCAAAGAATCCTCAGAATGTTACAGGTGAAGGAAGATGATAAAAAGAGTGATAATAAGGTCAATTATGTTCAGGAACAGATGAACTTAGGAAATCCACCCCTCACTAAAACTGAAAATTTACTGTTGTCATTTGGGCTTCGAGTTTATTTATTCTGTCCAATTTCTCCCATTTGCTGTCATCATTTCCAGACCCATCCTATACATCCAAGTTCTCATGACCTTCTACCCAAATTCGTAGCAAGATCTGGTTTAAGGAACAATCTTCAGCTCATTCCCCGCAAAGCAGAAAGAGTAATACCAACTTAAATAACTTTGGTTTTATGGTAATATAATCATCCTTCAAAAAAGCTAGCTAAAATCATTTAAAAGTTTTATATTTCTGGATAATTTTATTTTGTGAAAGACCCTTTGAACAAACATGTCTTCAAAATTATTATAAGTCACAAGTGTGTCCTTGTGGGACCTAGAGAAATTTACAGAATATTAAATTCATGGAATATTGAAACTCTGTACATGGATCTATACTAATACATTTAAAATGCACTGAAGAAGAATCATGAGAAAAATATGGCACCAATTACTGTGCTATTACAATAAGTCAGAGAAGAGATAAGGAACAAAAGCAGAGGAAATATGAATGAAAAGGAGTCACAAGTTTGTGAGAGATTTCAGTTAAAAACGCAAACTCAACTTTCAATTTCTGGTTCGAATGTAGGGAGCTTGGAAGTCACCAATGAATCCTAACAGGTAAAAAGCTGAACAAACTGTAAAATCAACAACTCTTTTTAGAACCCTAAGAGAAGGAAGGTCACAGACAAAATTGCTATCTCATCACCAAATTGTAGAGACGTAAAGACAAATACAAAGAATCACAGCTTACCAGAGCAAAAACCTCTGTGGGAACCAGAGCCAGGGTAGAAATCCTGAACTGTAACTGCCAAATTGCCAGAGGCTCAATGTGGACAAGTCTGAGTGTTTAAAATTCCAAGGGGACTTGATCAGAGGTGGGCTCCCATACTTTAACAACTTTCATCTCCTGGAGTTCAAGCAGGTTATCACAGTGAAGATCAGCAAAAAATTTGCTCAGAGAAACTATTGTGAAACAGCCAGAGTTCTCTATTCTTAGCAGGGTCTGTCCTCAGCAGAAACCCCCCCTTCTTTTTTTTTTGCTGTGCTGCACGACTTATGGGGGTCCCCTGACCAGCGATGGAGCCCGTGCCCCTGCAGTGAAAGCCCAGAATCTTAACCAGAGGACCAGGAAAGTCCTTACCAGAAACCATTTAACCACAGCCTAATCTGCTGGGAATGTATCAGAGCCTAGCTAAAGGGGGAGAAGATAAAATACCCAACTCCAGCCCACTAGAGACATCCTGTTCCAACCTGGTGGAGGAGAGAGGACTGAGAGGCACTTGTGAAGTTCAGTCCAGAAGCACAGACTCACTGAACTGGGACCTACCTGCAGGAATGCAGAATGCTTCCCTTCCCCCACCACACCTTATCATCACATTAGTAAAAGCCCAGTACAGCAGTTCCTTTAATTTGGTAAAATTACAAGGCATACTTAGAGGCAAAAAGCCCAGTTTGAAGAGAGAGAGCAAGCACCAGAAACCAGACTCAAGTATAGCAAGAATGTAATCATACTGGGAACTGAAAGCAGCCAGTGATTAAGACCCTGAGGTAATGAAGTAGAAAGCATGCAAAAACAGATGGGTAACACATACAGAGATATACAGATTCTAAGAAAGAATCAAAAAGAAGTGCCAGAGGACAAAAATACTGTAACAAAAATGAGGAGTGTCTTTGATGACTTAGTAGACTATACAGAGCTGAGGAAAACATTTCTGAGCTTGAAGATATCGAAACAGAAATCTTAAAAAACTGAAAAAGGAGAAAAACAATGAATAAAAGCAGAATAGAACATTCCAGAACTGTGGGACAAGTACAAAAGGCATAATATGTGTGTGGTGGAGTGCCAGAAGGAGAAGAAAGGAACAGAAGTAATAGTTGAGAAAATAATGACTGAGAATTTCCCCCAGTCAATGTCTGATGCCAAGCCACAGATCCAGAAAGCTTGGAGAGTACCAGGCAGGATAAATACAAATAGAACAAAACAAATCAAACCAAAACCAAACCTAAAAATACTGTATTCAAAGTCCAGAAAATCAGAGATAAAGGGTAGATCCTGAAAAAAAGCCAGAAGCGAATAAAACTCTTTACCTACTAAGAGAAAAAAAAAAATCCACCAAACTAGAATTCTGTTCTCAGAGGAATTATCATGCAAAATTGAAGGGAAAATAATAATAAAGAGACATTACATGATGATAAAGACATCAGCTCTCCCAAAAGACAATAATCCTTAAATGGTATTTACCGAACAGTGAAATGGCGGGGATAGGGCACTGATAAAAGTGTAAGAACAAATAGATGAATCCACTATCATAGCTGCAGATTTCAACACCTCTCTATAAAAAATAGATCGAGCAGGCAGAAAATCAATAAGGACAGAGCTGAACCAATGATACCACCCATCAACAGGCTATAATAGATATCTATAGGCTACTTTACCCAACAATAGCAGAATGCACAATCTTTTCATGTTGACATGGAATATTTGCCAAAATAGGCCACATTCTATAACTCTATTTCTGTTTTGTAAATAAGTTCATTTGTACCACTTTAAAAAATTCCCACTTATAAGCAATATCTTACAGTATTTGTCCTTCTCTGACTTACCTCACTCATTGTTACAATCTCTAGGTCCATCCATTTTGCTGTCAATGGCACTATTTTGTTCTTTTTTACGTCTTAGTAATATCCCATTGTATATGTATGCATCTTCTTTATCCATTCCTCTGTTGATGGGCATTTAGGTTGCTTCCTAAATATTGGAATATTTGCCAAAATAGGCCATAAAACATACCTTCATGAATATAAAACAAGAAATCACACAGTATCTTCTCTCAGACCCCAGTTGAATTAAAATAGACATCAATAACAAAATGATAGTGGAAATTAGGCCAAATACTTGTATATTAAACAGCATACTTGTAAATAACACATGGGTAAAAGAAGAAATCTCAAGAGAAATAAAAAAAAATATTTTAACTAAATAAACATGAAGCTTATCAAAATGTGTGGAGTGCAGTGAACGTAGTGCTCAGAATATAATTTGTAGCATTGAATGCATGTGTTAGAAAAAAAGATCTAAAATCAGTCATCTAAACTTCCACCCTGGGAAACCAGAAAAAGAAAAGAAAAACAAATACAAATAAGCAGTAGGAAATAAATTATAAAAATCATAGCATAAATCAATACTATTGAAAATAAGAAATCAAATAGAGAAAAATCAAAAGAACTGTAAGCTGGTTCTTTCTTTAAAAAGATCAGTAAAATCAATAGGCCTCTAGATAGGCTAACTAAGAAAAAAGTATACACAAATTACTAATGTTAGAAATAAAAAAAGAACATCATTACAGTTCCCCCATTGATATTAGAAGGAACAGCTCTGTGACCACAAATGCGATAACTTAGATAAAACTGAGAATCTAGACCTAATTCAAAACGATACATGCATCCTAATGTTCCTTGGAGCACTATTTATAATACCAAGACATGAAAGCAACCCAAACGCCCACAACAGAGGAATGGATAAAGAAGACGCACACATAAAAAATGGAATATTACTAAGACATAAAAAAGAACAAAATAGTGCAATTTACAGCAAAATGGATGGACCTAGAGATTGTAACAATGAGTGAGGTAAGTCAGATCGAGAAGGACAAATACTATAAGACATTGCTTATAAGTGGAAATTTTTAAAGTGGTACAAATGAACTTATTTACAAAACAGAAATAGAGTTATAGATACAGACCTCAATCCTATGATTACTGGGGCAGGGGGAAGGGATAAACTGAGAGACTGATATTGACATATGTACACTACCATATATAAAACAGACAACTAATAAGAAGCTACTATATAACACAGGGATCTCTACTCAATACTATGTAATGACCCATATGGGAAAAAAATCTAAAGAAGAATAGATATACTTATATACATGTAACTGATTTACCGTGCTATACAGAAGAAAGTAACACAACATTGTAAATCAACTATATTCCAGTTTACAAAAGGATATACAGATGGCTTCCCTTGTGGCTCAGCTGGTAAAGAATCTGCCCTCAATGCAGAAGACCTGGGTTCGATCCCTGGGTTGGGAAGATCCCCTGGAGAAGGGTAAGGCTACCTACTCCAGTATTCTGACCTGGAGAATTTCATGGACTGTATAGTCCATGGGATCACAAAGATTTGGACACAACTGAGCAACTTTCACTTTCTTTCTCTACAGATGGCAACAAGTCTGTGAAAAGATGCTCCACATATTATGTCATCTAGCAAAAGCAAATTAAAACAATGAGATTTCATTACACACTTATGAGAACAGTCACAAAATCTGGAACTGACAAAACCAGATGCTAGCAAGGATATGGAGCAACAGGAACTCTCACCCATTGGTGGTGGGAATGAAAAATGGTACAGCCATTTTGGAAGATATTTTGCCAATTTCTACAAAACTAAACATACTCATACCATATAAACCAGCAATCATGCTCCTTGGTATTTATTCAAAGGAGTTGCCAATATATGTCCACATAAAAACCAGGCATAAATGTTTATTGCAGCTTTATTTATAATTGCCACAATTTGAAAGCAACCAAGATGTCCTTCAGTGAGTGACAGAAAAGGAAATTGTGGTATATCCAGACAATGAAATATTTTTCAGTGCTAAAAAGCAATGCACTATCAGGCCATAAAAGACATGGAAGAAGCTTAAATATATATTGCTAAGTAAAACAAGCCAGTCTGCAAAGGCTACACACTGTATGATTTCAACTATATGATATTCTGGAAAAAGCAAAACCGTGGCGATAGTAAAAAGCTCAGTGGTTGCCAAGGGTTAGTGGGGAGGAGGGGATGTATAGGTGGAACACAGGATTTTCAGGGCAGTGAAACTACTCTAATATCATACAAAGTATGATGGAATACATGCCCTTATACAATTGTCCAACACCAACAATGAACCCTAGTGTGAACAATGGACTTTGGGTAACAGTGGTGTGTCAATCTAGGTTCAAAATTATAACAAATGCTCTACTCTGGTGGGGCATGCTGATGATAATGAGTTTGGGGAGGAGGGGATAGGGAAAACATCTGTACCTTCTGTTCAATTTTGCAGTAAGCCTGAAACTTCTCTAAAAATAAAGTATATTTTTAAAAAAATGAAGTGTCTGTGTTTCCTTGGATGTAGGAATAAAGTGAAATGAGTGATAGCAATGCCTTCCTTGATGAAACTGAAATGGTGCTATTCTGCACGCAAACTACAGTGTGAATGACAGACCTGCTGGAAGGTGGGGTGGTGGTGGTAGCCTGTTTTGTCTTGGAAAATATTACTTGGTGTGCTTTCCTAGGAGCTAACTCTGAAATAGACTATTGTAAAGGAAGCTCATTAGGGAGTGCTCCCAAGATCAACATTGGTGAGGGAAGTGAAAATAGCAGAATAGGCAGAGAGAGAAGTTAGCCTGCAGTGAAGTAATAATAAGGTCTCAGATAACCCTATAAGGATCCCTGGAAAGAACAAGGTCCTTTGGATTTGTGCTGATTTGAGGCACCAGTCATTGAATTCAGATCAGTTCTCTTGGAGGCATGTGAACTTACCTGTTGTTGTTATTCAGTCGCTCAGTTGTGTCCAACTCTTTGTGACCTCATGGACTGAAGCACACCGGGCTTCCCTGTCCATCACCATCTCTAGGAGCTTGGTCAAACTCATGTCCACTGAGTCAGTGATGCAATCCCACCATTTCATGCTCTGTCGTCCTCTTCTCCTCTTGCCCATCAGGGTCTTTTCCAATGAGTCAGCTCTTTGCATCAGGTGGTCAAAATATTGGAGCTTCAGCTTTTTCAGTATCAATCCTTCCAATGAATATTCAGGACTGATTTCCTTTAGGATTGACTGGCTTGATCTCCTAGCAGTCCAAGAGGCTCTCAAGAGTCTTCTCCAATATCACAGTTCAAAAGCATCAATTCTTCAGCACTCAGCCTTCATTATGGTCCCACTCTCATATCCATATATGACTACTGGAAAAGCCATAGCTTTGACTGTATGAACCTTTGTCAGCAAAATGATGCCTCTGCTTTTTAATACACTGTCTAGGTTTGTCATAACTTTACATCCAAGGAGCAAGTGTTTTTTTAATTTCATGGCTGCAGTCACCATCTGCAGTGATTTTTAGAGCCCAAGAAAATAAAGTCTGTCACTGTTTGCATAGTTTCCCCATCTATTTGTCATGAAGTGATGAGACCAGATGCCATGATCTTAGTTTTGTTAATGGTAAGTTTTAAGCCAGCTTTTTCACTCACCTCTTTCATTTTCATCAAGAGACTCTTCAGTTCCTCTTCACTTTCTGTGTCACCTGCATATCTGAGGTTATCGATATTTCTCCCTGCAATCCTGATTCCAGCTTGTGCTTCATCTGGCCAAGCATTTCTCATGATGTACTCTGCATATAAGTTAAATAAGAAGGGTGACAATATATAGCCTTGATGTATTCCTTTCCCAATTTGGAACCAGTCTGTTGTTCTATGTCCTGTTCTAACTGTTGCTTCTTGACCTGAATATAGGTTTCGCAGGAGGCAGGTAATGTGGTGTGGTACTCCCATCTCTTGAAGACTCTTCCACAGTTTGTTGTGAGCCACACAGTCAAAGGCTTTCGTGTAGTCAGTACAGCAGAAGATGATGTTTTTCTGGAATCCTCTTGCTTTTTCTAGGATCCAATGGATGGTGGCAATTTGATCTCTGATTCCTCTGCCTTTTCTAAATCCAGTTTGAACATCTGGAAGTTCTTGGTTCATATACTGTTGAAGCCTAGCTTGGAGAATTTCAAGCATCACTTTGCTAGTGTGTGAAATGAATGCAATTGTGTGGTATCTTGAACATTGTTTGGCATTGCCTTTCTTACCTGAGGTAGGTATTTTCAGCTAAAGGGAAATTTTTGGAGAACTGAGAGCACTCGGTTATCAGGCATCAATGTTCTAGTAAGTGGGGATCAGTCCTGAAGGAGGGTGTAGGTGGCACCCACAGAGAATCCACAGGAGTATCTGTTTACAGTCCTAGTAAACATGACCATTAGGCTACCCACAGGATCAAAAATTATGCTAGAGATACTATCATTACTGGTTACTTAGGTGAATGCTATCACAACACCTCTTTTTGGCTCAGGACCAAGAAAAATATAATATTTTAACTGTCATATACAAGGCACTGTTGTAATATTCTCTCATGTGTTAGTTCATTCACTTGTGACAACAGATTTTAATGTCTTCATTTTTAGATAAGAAGATTTAAGCTCATTGAGTTGCTCAACTCTCTGTTTCCCTGCACTGCTTACTAAGACTGCTTTCACAACTTGCTCTTCAGAGGGTAGATTAGGCCTGAATTATGACATTTTGTTTAGTGGGTGGCTTTGAAGGAAATGTGACGTTCAAAAAATGGGAAGTGCTGGCAGCCTCTGAGCTTTAAAGGAAGAATGTACCAAAAGACCAAAGAGAACTCTCAGAGGGGAGGTAGGATGGTGCAAATAATGCTTTCACTCACTTCAAACTAAGGCAACTCTCTTTAAAAGGACTGGCCTCAGATCAAATAAAAATAAGTTAATGATTATTCAGTAATGTCAGCTGCCCATTCTAGGCTAATACTATGGTGAGTTTAAAAAGCCTTTTCTATACTCTGTCATGGCATCCAGCCCATCACTTCATGGGAAATAGATGGGGAAACAGTGGAAACAGTGTCAGACTTTATTTTTTTGGGCTCCAAAATCACTGCAGATGGTGACTGCAGCCATGAAATTAGAAGACGCTTGCTCCTTGGAAGAAAAGTTATGACCAACCTAGATAGCATTTTCAAAAGCAGAGACATTACTTTGCCGACTAAGGTCCTTCTAGTCAAGGCTATGGTTTTTCCTGTGGTCATGTATGGATGTGAGAGTTGGACTGTGAAGAAGGCTGAGCGCCAAAGAATTGATGCTTTTGAACTGTGGTGTTGGAGAAGACTCTTGAGAGTCCCTTGGACTGCAAGGAGATCCAACCAGTCCATTCTGAAGGAGATCAGCCCTGGGATTTCTTTGGAAGGAATGATGCTAAAGCTGAAAATAGCATTTTCAAAAGCAGAGACGTTACTTTGCCGACTAAGGTCCGTCTAGTCAAGGCTATGGTTTTCCCTGTGGTCATGTATGGATGTGAGAGTTGGACTGTGAAGAAGGCTGAGCGCTGAAGAATTGATGCTTTTGAAGTGTGGTGTTGGAGAAGACTCTTGAGAGTCCCTTGGACTGCTAGGAGATCCAACCAGTCCATTCTGAAGGAGATCAGCCCTGGGATTTCTTTGGAAGGAATGATGCTAAAGCTGAAACTCCAGTACTTTGGGCACCTCATGTGAAGAGTTGACTCATTGGAAAAGACTCTGATGCTGGGAGGGACTGGAGACAGGAGGAGAAGGGGACAACAGAGGATGAGATGGCTGGATGGCATCACGGACTCGATGGACTTGAGTCTGAGTGAACTCTGAGAGATGGTGATGAACAGGGAGGCCTGGCATGCTGCGATTCGTGGGGTCGCAAAGAGTCGGACACAACTGAGCGACTGAACTGAACTGAACATGGTATCCACACATTGGCAACTAGTAGGCTATTGTGCCAGAACCTCTGTTTATCAATGTTCTCAATAGAAAATTCTAAGTAGTTCATATCTGTTCTTCCTTCGATAGCTCAGCTGTGAGAGTGGAGGACTGTAGTACTTTCAAGTATGGACATCCTTAGGTTTGATTCCAGCTTGAAGGAAAAGAATATTTGGGGGGTTGCAACCATTTGGTGAGGCTTGCTCTCCAACTTCTCACATCGTTTTAAGTGTTCTAGGGTATTTTCCTCCAGACTTTACCCCGTTACAAAGATGGTTTTGTTATCTTGAAAACGGTCCTGTTGGGTACGGTTTTCAGAAAAGGGGAAGTGAGCACTAACTCTTCCAACCATCTGAAGAACTTGTGAGTTTGATGGTCTAACTGAATTTAGGTTGCCGCCAGAGGTTCAAAAGTTGAAGATTCAACACCACTCGTTATATCACTGAATATATATTATATTCTGTGGTCCTTAGAGCTCTAATTTTCAGGACAACCCCAAAAGACCGTCATTCATTCTACACGCACATGTCCACTCAGTGAGGAGAGCCTTTTAATTTATTCAACTGGTAACAGATTTTTAGTTTCAACAACAACCAAAAAAAATTTTTTTTAAGCTAGTACAGGAAGGAGGAATAGGCTATGACATAAATTGGGATGTGACTGGGAAAGAAAATTTCAAACTGTGGAAACTACTTAAGCAAAGATGGAGAAATGGAACATCTGATTCTCATTCAAGGAAACTTCGGGAGTCTGATCTTTAAGAATACACCCCAGACTGGTTCACCTCCAATAGATCAAAATGCTGGCTACTCGTATTTTGATGCCCTTAATTTCTGCCCCTAGGATTTTACACTTTCGCAAAGTAGAAGCAGCTGGGCAGATACACATCCTGGGCATCTGTCCTGGTGTTCAGGACCCTACAGTCTTGCAATCGACCCCAGCTCGGGCCCTCAGGCTGCAACTCGGTTCTCGCCAGGTTCCCTCCAGTCTGGAACTCAGACTCCTCAGGGAGGGTCTTGTTGGAGCTCAGACACAGGGACTGACGTCTTGAAAAGCTGCCTCCCATCTGGCGTCTGGAGGGGTCCAGGACACGGATGGAGGAGGATAAGTGAGGTCAGAACAGCTAAGCAAAATCAAAGGTAACCGTCTACACAGGAAATAGAAGTTCAAAGCAACCAGGCAGCCAATTGCTGACGGAGAATAAGATTCAGAAACAACCTGGGCGGACTGCTCTTATTGTAGCTTGTTGGCCTACGGGTATGGTCCCCGCTTTGGGTGCAAAATGTCCCGAGTTCAAATCACGGAAAAACTCAATCCTTTTCCCCCCTCTTCAGCCCGACCTTTGCTAATTGCTGAAAAAAGCTCTGTTCTGTGCAATATTTCCCGCGTTCCGAACTGTTTTACAAAAGATGTACACTGATGGAACATGTGGTAGCTGGAGCTGGTTATGTGTGTGGGGTCAAACTGCCTGGCTTACTGGACTCTCGCCAGCAGACGCCTGGGAGAGGCAGCCTTGCTCCCTGGAGCAGGGGCCAGGGTCCTGCTGTCTGCAGGCCCCTCAGCCCGTGTCCTCTTGGCCAGTGAGCGTCGGGCTCGGACCTCCAAGCTCAACCTCAGCCCAGGCAGAAAACCACCAGTTCCGCCTAGAACGGGGGTTGCTCTGACGCCTGCTTTGGAGGCGGGTCCTGGCGGGAAGCACCTCCTAGAAGTGGGGCGCTGCCCCAACTACAAAAAGCCTCGCACCCCGACCCTTCTCCACCTCTCTGCATCTTCTCCCGACTCGACGTCGTCGTTACAGGGAAGAAGAAGCGGGTGAGAAAACCTTCTGTTTCCACCGTCTTGCCGATTTCTGCAGACTTGTTCCGAGGCCGAGGTAGGTTCACACTCCCGCTCCTTCATCTCCTCCTCTTCTCCTCCTTTTTTGGTAGCTTTATCCGGGAGTTTGGGCAAGGGAGTCCCTTTTTAGCAGAGACAGTATGGAGTTCTGTGGGAGGCGTTTGCGGACTGGAGGGGCTGAGGAATGGGAAGGAAGGTAAACGTTCCGTTCTCCTACGGTAAACGTTCCGTTCTTCTACAGTTAGGGATCCCACTTTTCTGTGCTTAGTCTCTCCGTCGTGTCCGACTCTGCGACCCCACGGACTGTGACCCACCCCGCTCCTCTGGGATTCTCCAGGCAAGAATACTAGAGTGGGTTGCCATGCCCTCTTCCAGCCCACATTCCTACTCCGCTGCTTATTTTCTGCAGCTGAGTAGAGCTGCCAGCATGAAACGCCTGTTGCCTAGAACATAGGCTCTAAGCGTGACCGCAGAATTGGTGAACGGAAGGGAAATCCGAGGAGGGCTACACTTCCTCAGGAAAACAGAATGATCGCCAGATTTACGAGCCATAACTTGTCAAGTTTTTGCAACCATAGTCCTCCTAGAAGTGGGGCGCTGCCCCAACTACAAAAAGCCTCGCACCCCGACCCTTCTCCACCTCTCTGCATCTTCTCCCGACTCGACGTCGTCGTTACAGGGAAGAAGAAGCGGGTGAGAAAACCTTCTGTTTCCACCGTCTTGCCGATTTCTGCAGACTTGTTCCGAGGCCGAGGTAGGTTCACACTCCCGCTCCTTCATCTCCTCCTCTTCTCCTCCTTTTTTGGTAGCTTTATCCGGGAGTTTGGGCAAGGGAGTCGCTTTTTGGCAGACAGTATGGAAGGCGTGGGGAGGCGTTTGCGGACTGGAGGGGCTGAGGAATGGGAAGGAAGGTAAACGTTCCGTTCTTCTACAGTTAGGGATCCCACTTTTCTGTGCTTAGTCTCTCCGTCGTGTCCGACTCTGCGACCCCACGGACTGTGACCCACCCCGCTCCTCTGGGATTCTCCAGGCAAGAATACTAGAGTGGGTTGCCATGCCCTCTTCCAGCCCACATTCCTACTCCGCTGCTTATTTTCTGCAGCTGAGTAGAGCTGCCAGCATGAAATGCCTGTTGCCTAGAACATAGGCTCTAAGCGTGACCGCAGAATTGGTGAAGGAAGGGAAATCCGACGAGGGCTACACTTCCTCAGGAAAACAGAATGATCGCCAGATTTACGAGCCATAACTTGTCAAGTTTTTGCAACCATAACTGACATTTGGGAACTCGTGTTTTCCTTTTCTCCTCTGTCTTCTCCCCCTTGACCACCTTCAGCCTGAGTTGTGAAATTCTTTGAGACACTTCGCCAGCAACCTCTTATCTAAACTTTCTTAGTGGAACCTTGGGATCCTCAGCTTTCTTACTCTGTGACAGCACACCAAATGATAACGACACAGGCTTATTTAGGAAGGACAGTAAAAGCGATTTTCAACAGTATTTGGGGGCCTGGGGAAATCTCAAGTGAGCTGTAGGGGAGCAGAGTTTGCCACCCCAAAATGTCTCTTTGGCATATTATTCTAACTTGGTTGTTTTCTAAAAAACAGTAGACAAGGAGAAAATCCTGAAAACCTAGTAGGAGTTACCTTTTTGTAACAAGAAACATTTACATTTATAAGGGAAACCTCCATTTGTAAGAATGTTTCCCTTGCTGTACCCAGAAGAAGATGCTGACCAAATCTCTACAAACTCTTGCCAACTGGAGAAGGCAAAGACTTAAGTTGCGTAACAACCCTACTTTTGTTTATCATGCTTTTCCTGGTAACTTTCCATAACTGACCCTCCCCACCCTCAACATCCTCTTTTGAGCCAAATTAGTTTGGCTTGGGAAAATCATTCTAGAAAAAGAGGAATGGCTCTGGCTATTGTTAAAGAGCAGATGTGAGTGTATAAGCAGTCAAAGCTAAGAGTTTTACCCAGTTACTGTTAGAAGCATTTGCCAGCGTGATTCATAAATTAGATGGCTGAGAAAGTGGACCACAGCAGGCTGGTGAAACCCCTCTTTAGTTTTTATTGAATCTGTATTTGAGCAAACAGTCTCTGTCAGCTATTCTCAGAACACAATGGAATACCCGGGGAAGAGCTGCTGCTGCTGCTAAGTCGCTTCAGTCGTGTCCGACTCTGTGCAACCCTACAGACGGCAGCCCACCAGGCTCCCCCGTCCCTGGCTTCTCCAGGCAAGAACACTGGAGTGGGTTGCCATTTCCTTCTCCAATTGGGAAAGAGCAAACGGGCACAAAACCCAGAGTTTGTTGAAAACGGAATGTTTAATGTTTGTTTTTATTTGGAAATATAGGTGGGCCAGTAGGACTTTGTCCCCATTCTCCCTCAGTCAATCGTGTTTTCTACTTGCTGGAGGTAGAAGAGTGATCCTTATTTCCATGTGGGCTTCATCCTCCTTTAACCATTGACTTCTGTTACTAAAGAAGTTTCACACTTATAGACCTAACATTTTTTGTTATGAAGGAATTGATAGATGAATCTCTTCCCTCCATCACCTTCTTTTATAATTACTCTTGGGGACAGAACTAAACCTATGTCCTCCACATAAAGGGAAAAGTACACTAGCACTAAGTCCATAGAAGGAGAACCCGTGCTTCCTGTGTCTTTGTGCAGGGAAACTATTGGTTTGAAGGAGAGAGTGAAAAACATTTCAAAATAAAGGGGATGGCTCTAAGTTCAAGCTGTCAAAACATTTTTTAAATATATGAACATTTTTTTCAATTGGCAGTGCAATTGCTTCCCATCTATTGAAGGTAAGGTAAGGTAAGTCACTTAGTCGTGTCTGACTCTTTGCGACCCCATGAACTGTAGCCTGCCAGGCTCCCCCATCCATGGGATTTTCCAGGCAAGAGTACTGGAGTGGATTGCCATTTTCTTCTCGAGGGGAATCTTGCCAACACAGGGATCGAACCGGGTCTCCCACATTGCAGGCAGATGCTTTGCAGTTTGAGGCACCATGGCGCTTCCCATTTGCTGAAGTTACTGACAAAAAGATATAGCATTCATTAATCATAGATTATGGGTAGTCCTTTGCTATTCAACAGGAATTAGTTCCAGGACTTGCCAAGGAACCTAAACCTGATGCTCAAGCCCCTTGTATAAAATGACATAGTGTTTGTACTAATATATAATCTGCACACATCCTCCCTATACTTTAAATGATCTCTAGATTACTTATAATACTTAATACAATGTAAATACTATGTAAACAGTTGCTGGGACACAGTGAATTTAAAATTTTGCTTTTTAGAACTCTTTAGAATTTTTTTTCAAATATTTTTGGTCCATAGTTGGTTGAGTCTGAGGATCGGGAACCTGTGGATATGGAAGGTTAACTGTAGCTTCTCATTGTAAGTATTTTGAGTAAGCATTTCAGTTCAGTTTCTCGATTGTGTCCGACTCTTTGAGACCCTATGGACTGCAGCACACCAGGCTTCCCTGTCCATCACCAATTCCTGAAGCTTACTGAAACTCATATCCATCGTGTCGGTGATACCATCCAACCATCTCATCCTTTGTCATCCCCTTCGCCTCCTGCCTTGAATCTTTCCCAGATTCAGGGTCTTTTCAAATGAGTCAGTTCTTCCCATAAGGTGGCTAAAGTATTGGAGTTTCAGCTTCAGCATCAGTCCTTCCAAAGAATATTCAAGACTGATTTCCTTTAGGATGGACTGGTTTGACGTCCTTGCAGTCCAAGGGACCCTCAAGAATCTTCTCCAACACTACAGTTCAAAAGGATCAATTCTTTGGCACTCAACTTTCTTTATAGTCCAACTCTCACATCCATACATGACTACTGGAAAAACCATAGCTTTGACTAGATGCGCCTTTGTTGGCAAAGTAATGTCTCTAGAGACAGTTCCCGGATGGGTGCGCCCGGCAGGTGGACGAGCTCTACGAGGGCTACTGCATCCAGTGCCGCCTGCGCGACGGCGCCTCCAACATGCAGCGGGCCTTCTCCCGGTGCCCGCCCAGCCGCGCCTCCCGAGAGAGCCTGCAGGAGCTGGGCCGCAGCCTGCAGGAGTGCGCCGAGGTGGGCGGCGGAGGGCCGGTTTGGGGGCTCCCTGGGCCCTGAGGCAGCCTCTGTCTCTGCCCCGGGGGTGGGGGGTCTCTGGCAGGGTCCGTGCGTGCCCCGTGGTCCATCGCAGGGCAGGCGGTGAGCCACCTTCTGTGGGGCTTTGCAGGACATGTGGCTCATCGAGGGGGCCCTGGAGGTTCACCTGGGCGAGTTCCAGGTCAGGATGAAAGGTGAGAGGGCTGGGGTGGCGTGGGGGCAGTCTGGGTGGAGCCTTCTTCGGGACCTGGGGCTTGTGCTGGGGGTGGGGGGTGATGGTCAGAATCCCAGGGTTCCAGGCCCAGCCCAGGTTTCCACTCCTGTGACTTGTGACTTCGGGCAAGTCCCGCCTGTTCTGTGAGTTGAAAGTGAGGGCACAGGCCTGCCCCTTGTCATCGTGATGGCTTAGCTCGCTTCCGCCCGCCCCCGAAGCTGCTGACCCCCAACGTGGCGGGGGGCTCCATGCTTGAGGGCCTGTGACCCGCGGGGTAGGGACAGTGGACCGCGGAGAGGTGAGCCCGTCTCTGTGTTCCAGGCTTGGTGGGCTACGCACGGCTCTGTCCTGGAGACCAGTACGAGGTACGCCCACCCTCTGGGATCCGTCCTCAGGGCTCCCCGCCAGGCCTTTGGAAGTGGGGTTTCTGGGAACCAGGGTCTCCACTGGGTTCCTGTACCCCCCCCCCCAGTTGGCAGGAGGGCCCCCAGAGGGTGGCAAGAGTGTGTGGCTGACCGCTCCTTTCTCGGGCCTGGCGCACAGGTGCTCCTGCGTCTGGGCCGCCAGCGCTGGAAGCTGCGGGGCCGTATCGAGTCGGACGACAGCCAGACCTGGGACGAGGAGGAGAAGGCCTTCATCCCCACCCTGCACGAGAACTTCGAGATCAAGGTGGGTGGGGCCGGGGGGCGGGGGGAGATGTG
>SJYT01018254.1:0-253408 GCA_006410635.1 Cephalophus harveyi
CTCCAGTACTTTGGCCACCTCATGCGAAGAGTTGACTCATTGGAAAAGACTCTGATGCTGGGAGGGCTTGGGGGCAGGAGGAGAAGGGGACGACCGAGGATGAGATGGCTGGATGGCATCACTGACTCGATGGATGTGAGTCTGAGTGATCTCCGAGAGATGGTGATGGACAGGGAGGCCTGGCGTGCTGCGATTCATGGGGTCGCAAAGAGTTGGACACGACTGAGCGACTGAACTGAACTGAACTGTACTGAAAGAGCACAGAATGGTTGTCTGTGTACAGAGTGGTCGTACATGTATTGGTTTTTCACCCTTGTGATCACATGGCTGACTGGGAGCTGCGGTTTGCCACCACTGCCCAGCATCACAGGTGTCTTGTACCACATATCACTAGCCTGGGAAAAGATCAAAATTCAAAATTCAAAGTACAGTTTCTACTGAATGAATATCACTTTCGCACCACCGTCAAGTTGAAACATCCTACGTCCTACCATCGTAAGTCATGGCTGACTGTATACGTGCCCCGAAAGCTCTCTATGGGATCAGCCTAGAGAGGCTGGACTTCAGATGAGCCCACATTTTTAGCCTAGCTTTCCCCATCTTCCCATCTGCTTCCTTCATCTCCTGGTAGAGTTCACCTAAGTCCCTCGATCAAGAATCCCAGAGACTTCCCTGGTGGTCCAGCGGTTAAAAGTCCACCTTCCAAGGCAGAGGACACAGGTTCAAGCCCTGGTCAGGGAACTAAAGATACCGCATGCCGTGGGGTGACTGAGCCCACTCGCCATAACTGCTGAGCCCTCTGGAGCCCATGCTCTGCAGCAAGAGAAGCCCCTGCCTATCACAACTAGAGAAAGTGTGCACTGCCACAAAGACCAAGCACAGCCAAAAATAACATGAATTAATTAAAAAAAAGAGAAAGCCATTTCAGACTTGACTTTGAGAAACCCAATGTAAGACACAGTATTACCACTTTCATGACTGTCCTAGTGGACACATTTTGGACTGCTTTCCCTGTCCACACCCCTCGTGGAGGGAATTCTGCCTGCACAGGGAGGGCTGTGCTGGAGCTGGCCAGCTCGAGCTCATGAAGGTCAGTCACCCACATTCTTCACCCACATTCTTCCCAATTCTGTGTTCAGAGCCATCACGCAGACATCTTGAAATCAGCCATGGTGGGAGAACTTGCACTGTGGAAACTACCTGATACATTTTTTTGTTTTCATTTGTGTGCTTTGGAATGCTGGTTGTTACATATTTACCAGCATACCATCCAGCATAGATTGCCCATACAATTCCAAACAATTTCAAACCTTGGTTGGAAAAGATCAAAATTCAAAGTACAGTTTCTATTGAATGAATAGCACTTGTGCACCACCGTCTAGTTGAAAATCCTAAGTTGTAACTTAAGGAGCTGAGAGAGACTCCTGCCCCTGGAGAGACTTATCCATAAGCTACCAGTGACATATGAATTATGTGGCCTGGGGAGAAAAAATGGCTTAGGCCAGCAGATGTCTTGTGGAACTGGGAAATCAATAAATTACGGTCAATTGGCAAGCAGAGTTGAATAAAAATAATCATCATAGCTACTTGCAGGCTAAGCACAAGTTGTGATGCACAGAGCACTTTGCATGCATTACCTTGTGTAATTCTCATAACATCCATTGCAGGATATGATCATCCCCTTTCATCATGTGGTGCAGGTTCAACGAAGTGAAGTCCTTGCCCAAGACCACACAGCTTGGTGGAGGAAGTAAGATTCAGTTCAATCCACTGTCTTTCTGTCTGCAGAATCTGCATTCATAATCACCTATGAATCAGTGCTAGGGGCTTAGACAGGCAAAAAGCACAGACATGGTGATGTTACGAGGGAGTAAAAACTAAAGTAAGTAGAATGGATTCATCAGGATGCTTTGTTTTCAAGTTACAGAAACCAATCTTGAACTAAATTCAGGGAAAGAGTTCTTCACTGGTTCAAATCCATCCCTAAGATGAGTGCTACTGGGGCCCTTAAGGCTGACTCAAAGAAGAGTCTGGAATCCAAAATGAAGCAATTTCTCTCTCTCTCCCTTTCTCTTTCTCCCTCTCCCTCTCTCTCCCCTTTCTCCCCATATCTCTCTTTGTTTCTTTCTGCATGCTAGCATCCTACAAGGAGGGGCTAAGCGAACACTGTTCCAGCCATTCCAGGTCCCCAGCCCCATCTGATTGCAGATGGTAGTTGTTCAAGGCATCTAGAAGGTTACAGGAACCGGAACCAGGGGATACATGCCCAAGTGATTCTCTGATCAGTGAGGACACAGCTCATTAAGACTATGAGCAATCTTATGGATAGGGGACAGTTGCCAAAGTTCATCATCTTTCCCCACAATTGGAATTTTCACCCACAGTTCTTCCTGGGCAGCATGTGCTGTGAGGTCTGATGTCACAGAGTCCTAGGTTCAGAGTGGCGTTCCCATGCACACCCAGAGCACTACCTGAGTGATATGTGATGGTTAGCTGACTTTGGGTAAGTCGCTTCTCTTCTCTGAGTCTCAGTCTCCCCGTCTATAAAATGGAGGTGACCACTGTATGTAGCTAGGGCTTAGTCAACGTTGAGTTCCTCACTTGCTTTTCCAGTGGAATCAGCTCTCTTCTGTTCTGCCATTTCCAGCTGGGCTAGTGGGGTGGCCTCTAACCTTACCCAGGACTGTAGGGTAAAGGGAAATATATTAAAAATATCTAGATGAGACCCTAATTCTTTGCTAGCAGTTACATAAATTCTAAAATGATCTCCATCTTTCTCTGCCCTGGCTAGCCTCCAGAGCAATTAAACATTGATGTTGTAGCTATACTTATCTCCTCTTCCCTCTTCCAGCCTAGGACATCAATTCTCCTTATCAAATGAAAAATTTAACCCTCATATTTGTGGACGTCTTCGGTTTATGAAGCACTTTCAGATTCACGGTTCTCACATACTTATTATAGGAATTAAAGTAATATGAAAAAGTACAAGGAAGAAAGTTAAAAGAAGTCAAGTGATCAAGGTCAGCATCACCAGTGGTGCGTCATATTGTGATTATGTATTGCTGATAGGATGTCATGAGAAAAACACATAACTTCTGGGGTCTTCTTCCCCCAAACCTACAACTCCAGTCTAATCATGAGAAAACATCAGACAAGCCAAAATTGAGGAATGTTTTACCAAATGTCTGACAGAAAGTAAAGAAGGACTAAAGAAACTCTTGATGAGGGTGAAAGGGGAGAGTGAAGAAGCTGGCTTGAAACTCAGCATTCAGAAAACTAAGATCATGGCATTCAGCCCCATCACTTCATGGCAAATAGAAGAAGAAAAAGTGAAAGCAGTGCCAGATTTTATTTTCTTGGACTCCTAAATCACTGCAGACGGTGACTGCAGTCATGAAATTAAAAGATCCTCGCTCCTTGAAAGGAAAGCTCTGACAAAGCCAGACAGCGTATTAAAAAACAGAGACATCACTTTGCCGACAAAGGTCCATATAGTCAAAGTGATGGTTTTTTCCAGTACTCATGTACGTAGAGTGTGAGAGTTGGACCATAAAGAAGGCTGAGTTCCAAAGAATTGGTGCTTTTGAATTGTGGTCCTGGAGAAGACTCGAGAGTCCCTTGGACCGTCAGTCAATCCTAAAGGAAATCAACCTTGAATATTCATTAGAAGGACTGATGCTGAAGCTGAAGCTCCTATACTTTGGCCACCTGATGCAAAGAGCCAACTCATTGGAAAAGACCCTGATGCTGGGAAAGATCAAAGGCAAAAGGAGAAAGGGGCAGCAGAGGATAAGATGGTTAGATAGCATCACCAACTCAATGGACATGAGTTTGAGCAAACTCTGGGAGATAGTGGAGGACAGAGGAGCCTGGTATGCTGCACTCCACGGGGTTGCAAAGAATTGAACACGACTTAGCAACTAAATGGCAACAACAAAATGCTTAGAAAGGGTCAAAGCTGTGAAAGACAAGGAAAGATTGAGAAACTGTCACAGGCCACTGGAGATAAAGGAGACATGGCATCTAAATGCAACAGGGTTTGGAAACTGGGACCAAAAAAGGACATCAGTGGAAAAGTCTGAAAAAGTCTTTAGTGTAGCTGGTAGTATCATAGGGCTTCCCTGGTAACTCAGTGGTAAAGAATCCACCTGCCAATGCAGGAGAGGCCAGCTAGAGCCCTGGGTTGAGAAGATCCCCTGGAAAAGGAAACGGCAACCCATTCCAGTAGTCTTGCCTGGGAAATCTCATGGATAGAGGAGCCTGGCAGGCTACAGCCCACGGAGTGACAAAAGAGTCGGACACAACTTAGCTATTAAACAACAGCAATGGTATCGTACCAATCACCAAATTAATTTCTTTTTTAAAAAATATTTATTTATTTAGCTGCACCAGGTCTTTAGTTGCGGCATGAGGGATCTTCACTGTGACTCACGGGCTCTTCAGCTGTGGCCTTCAGGCTCAGTAGCTGCGGTGTGAGGGCCTAGTCGCTCCTCAGGACAGGGGATACCAGCTCCCGAACCAGGGATCAAACCCACATCCCCTGCACTGCAAGGTGGTTCTCAACCACTGGACCCCAGGGAAGTCCCCCAAGGTAATGTCTAATTTTGATAAAGGTACCATGCTTATGTAAGATGTGAACATTAAAGGAAGATGGGTGAAGAGCAAACGGAAAAATACTTTCTGTACTCTGCAGCTCTGCCCTAAATTTACAGTCATTTCCAAATTAAAGGTTAAAAAAGTCTGAAGTTTGCATAATTCAAATGAGGTGAACATCATGTCAAATATTGTTCAATGCATGTATGGAGATAGATCATCAGAAATAATTTTATAAAAATTGTTTCACATAATACTCTTCTTAAATTTTGAAAGATGTCTTATTTTACTTGGATTTAACAGTAAAGATGAAACAATTTCTGAACTTTAGATAGCTATTTTTTTTACATCAGAAGAGATATTAGTTCCCCAAAGAACCTTCTGGAAAACATCAAGACATTGCAACCATCATCATTTTCAGCCATATTTTTCCATTTTAGATGGTGACTACCAGCAGTGAAACATTGGCGCTGTTACACTTTTCTTCAAATGTCCTGTTTTGTATTAGTTATTATTTTTATATTGTTGGGCACATCAGTTAAAGATTGCCTTTAGTAATGAAACCTGAGCAGAAAATCTGAGCAGACAGCAACTTAAATAAACAAACGATGAAGAGTCAGGCAGTTGCTGTTACTAGTTCAGTGCCTCAAGGATGTCAGGACTGAGTTCTCTGCAGTTCTTCTGGTATTTTCCTCATGATTACAAAGCAGTTGTTGTAGCTCCAGCCATCACAATTTTCTTCCACTAAGGAGGGAGAAAAGACTCCTTCAAGAAAGGAAAACTCTCTACAATTTCCTAATCTATACCTCATCATCCATCACTGTATATGCCACCCCTAGCTACAACAAAGGCTAGGAAATTTGAGGTTTTTTTTACTAAGAATATGTGATGGCCCCAATAAAATTAGTATTTCTTAGTAAGGAAGAAAGGAAGAGATGCTAATTCTCAATTATTTTTTTCTTGTTTTATATTTAAGCATATTATTTACTATATTAAATAATTATGATTTTATATGCCAAAGCTTCTTTATATCCGAATTCTTTATTTTGATTCATTGTTTGGCTGGCTGGATTTCATTGCCACAGGTGATCTCATGAAGTCCCCACAGAAACCTGCCTTGCAGTACCCTAATTTCTTTACTGGCCTGGAATCAAAACTCTAAACGGAAAGAAAGAGTCACAGCGGTCCATACCTGGCCCCCTTACCCAGGCAGAAGCTGTCCTTTTGAAACACAGTGACAACTTACTGCTGCCAGAAAGACTTTTGATTGACAGCCAGTGGGCTCCCTGGAGGCCTGATGTCATCGCCAGTCAGCGACAAGGCATCTAACTGGCAGCGCAATGATGAGCTGTTGCTGTGACTGGTATAGGAGCAAGAGTGCAGTACCCACCCAGCAAGATTTTAAAGCTGGGGGGTCTATACCACCCTGAACACACCCAATCTCATCTGATTTTAAAGTTGATGGGATTTGTCTTAAAGGTATTTTTTCTCGTCCATCCCTGGCTCTTCAGGGCTTGTCCCTCAGCTTTACTCATCAAGCCAGGCTGGGCACTGGGCTTCTCTCCTCTCTTCTGTCTTTGGAAGCTGGGCATCCTGCCTGCAAGACCAGACTCAGGAAGGTGCCCAGGACTGGAAACCCTTGAGGAGTTCCGTCCACTTCAAGAATCCCAGGTCTGAACCTCAAATGATTTTCATATGCATGTCCTTTTCCCCTACTCCTCTCCAATAATAAACTGGGTATTATTTTTTTTCTGGTTATAAATGTAATACAGGTTTATTATTTTTTTAAAAAAAAGAAAGGAAAAAAAGAATAGTATAAAGAATAAAATGAGGGAATTCCCTGGTGGACTAGTGGTTAGGACTCTCTGCTTTTGCTGCTAAGGGAGCAGGTTCAAACCCTGGTCAGGGACTAAGATCCCACAAGCTGTGTGTGTGGCAAGGCCAAAGAAATTTTAAAAAAGAGAATACAAGGGAAATTAGCAACAATCACTACTAACATTTTTCTGTTCTTTCCCTCCAGGATTTTTTCTATGCATTGTTTTTTTCTTTTTAGTGAGATAGGATGTATAAACTTTCATAAAGCACACGTTTTAACCATACACTGAATTTTTATGTATAAGTACACCAAGTTGACCACAGTGCAGTTCAAATTCTAGAACATTCCCAGTGCTCTCAGCATGCTTCCCAACTGATAATCCCCCTCAAATCTTGATCACCATAGACTAGTCTTTCCTATTTTTGAACTTCATAAAAATGAAATGGATCTTAAAAATGAAAATGGGACATAACTGTTTTGCCTCTTTTTTTCACTTAGTATATGCCGTTTCTATTTCCCCATGTCCTCATTTTCTCACGACTTATTTTTAATGGCTAAGTATTTTATCATATGATTCTACCTGATTTATGTAAGTATCCCCCAATTCCTACATAATAAAATGATTTCTGAATTTTTGCTATTTTAAAAGAGTACCAAGCAGAGCATCATTTTTCTACAGTTTTTCAGAGGGTGTATAGCAAAGTGGTTCAGAGCATGGTTTTTGGAGTTAGAGATCAGGGTCCATCCCCTAATCTATCATTTACCAGTCGATTGAACTTGAGCAACTTACTATACCTCTTTGAGCCTCAGTTTTCCCACCTGAAAAATAGACACAATAATACTCATCGTATGTTGTTGTAAAGGCTAAGTGAGTAAAGTGTCAAGTTCTTAGCATATTGTCTGGCACAGAGCGAACACCAAGTAAATGCTAAACTGCTATTATTCATCCTGTGTTCATTTCTAATTATTTCTGTAGGAAAAATTCCTAGAAGTGCTGGATCAAAAAACATCCTTGTCTGTAGGGTTTTGAGTACAGTCTGCCAAATTGCCCTCCAGATAAGCTGTGCCAATTCACAGAACTACCAGCTGTGTGTGAGAGTGCCCTTTCCCTGGTCTCTCAACGATGAGTATCATCATTAAAAAAGAAAGTAAGAAAAAACAAGAAGCAAGAGGAAGGAAAAAGAAGGAAACTTTGCCAATCAGATGGGGGGAAGAAATCCCTTATTTTTGTTTTGCTTTCTAGTGAAGTTGAAAAAAAATTTTTTGTATTAGCCATTTGTTTTTCTTCATTTGGAAATAATTTACCTGGTCAGGCCTTTGCCTTTTTTTTTTTTTTTCTGCTGGGGAACATGCTGGTGTTTCCATTCAAGAAATCTTATTCCATCCTAATGAGCTGCAGTCCCTGTAAGAGGACTTTGGCCTTGGTCCCTGTTCCCAAGTTTCCATCTGGGTGGTCTATCTGATTTCTTGGTTCTTCTATGTATAAGCTTCTGCTTCATGCTTGCTAGGACCCCCAGATAGCTGGTGACCCCTTTTTCCCACCCGTTGGCAGCCTGCAATGTCTAGGTGCCCAGAGCAACCAATCATTCAGTGTCTGTTTTTTCTTTGAATACGTGCTTGTTCAAAGTTTGTTTAGAAACGAGAGTGATGCATGAAGGAAAAGCTGAGATGAAAGACTCCTTGCGGTGACAAGCAATTCAGTTCTGGCCCCAAATTTGCATATCTCTTAATGAAACTAGCACCCTGCAGTTAAGCACACACATCCACATCTTCCTTAGAAGGCAGTTTAATGGTTCAAAGCATCTCTTTCCCCTAACACGCCAAGTAGTTTTTGAAAGTATCACTTTCCAATAGGTATAGTGACACACCTGAGAGGAATTCAGGTCAATGTAATACTGTAAACCTCATTTCATATCTAGAGGTGGTTTTTACCACCCCAGGGATGCTTCTTCTATAGATCGATACTGTTGGCAATTTCCCATTTAACTAGTGCATTATTGGTTTTGCTGAGTCCCTAAAGAGCCCTGGGTTTCCAAGATGTTTGAGGTTGTTCCTTACCAATGAGGTGATCCAGAATACAAGGTTATAAAGGG
The DNA here is from genome assembly GCA_006410635.1 of Cephalophus harveyi. Taxonomy (NCBI): domain Eukaryota; kingdom Metazoa; phylum Chordata; class Mammalia; order Artiodactyla; family Bovidae; genus Cephalophus; species Cephalophus harveyi. Next base: position 8,503 of record SJYT01018254.1, read on the forward strand.
AAGTGTACAGAAAAACTTGGCTCCCCTGAAAGAAGATACCATTCTCATTTATTAGATCGCAGAGTATTTTTTTAGAAAAAGAGAAACTTAATTATCTAGAATTTAATTTAGTCAAGCATGCCAGGTAAAACCTACAAAAGGAGATTTTTATCTCCTGGAGCAATAGAGAAATATACTATGTGTATGGAAAGACAGGCATAACATTGTAATGGTATCGATTCATGGAATTCTCATTAATATTTGAGGGAGAGGAACTGGATAAGCCAATTCGAAAAAGTGCATGGAAGAATAAATTTTCACAAATAGCTAAGACAAGTCATCTCAAAAATAAAAGCACACAGGGAACTCTGCTCAATGTTATGTGGCAGCCTGGGTGGGAGCGGGGTTTGGGGGAGAATGGCTAAGTCTCTGCTGTGCACCTGAAACTATCACAACACTGTTAGTCAGCTATACTCCAACATAAAATAAAAAATTAAAAAATGTAACTCAAAGGTGGGAAACTTCCCCTACCAGTTATTAAAACATAAATTCTAATTTTCAAAGTGTGCTATTAATGCTAGACCAATGGGATGGAAGAACCCAGAAGCAGACTCACATATATGGATATTTGGTATGCAATAGAGATGGCAACAGAAGTCAGTAGGGGAAAGGGTACATTGTTTTCATGGTATTGGGGAAAGTGGATCCACTGTATGGAATAAACAAAAAGATGTCCTATCTCATACCACATAGGGACAAGCCTCAGATGGTTTAAGCAGCTATAAAAAATTCAAGGCAAATCATTGTGATATGGAATGAAGAAAGTGTTTCTTAAATAAAGCACGTAAAGAAAATGATTGATTCTGTTCAATAAATGACATCACAGACAAAGTTAACAAAGGAGTAACAGATCGGGAAAAGGTATCTGCAGCCTATTTGCAACAACAGTCACTAAAGAATGAAAACCTAAGCTGCACAAGAAACTCAGTAGTAAGTCAGCAAGAAAAAAATCTAGCAACCCAACAGAAAAATAGGCAAACGCACTTTCTGAGGAAATCAAGTAGTGAATAAACAGATGAAGAGAAACTCAACTTAGTAACTAGAGAAAGGAAAAGTAAAACAACAATGACATACTGCTTTACATTCATCACACTGGCAAAAAAAAGAGAGATAATTTCAAGTGCTGAGTAGGATGTAGAGAAAAAAACCTCATGCCTTGTAAATTAGCATAGCTATTCTGAAGAGTAATTTCAAAGCATGTAGTGAGACCAAAGACATTTTAATCTATTATTTTTCAAATTGTGAGTCATGGCCCATTAATATGCTAAATAATCTGTTTAGTAGGTTGTGATCAAAATAGAATAAAATAGACTTAACTAGAATAAAACACATCAGAATGCTTCTCTCATAATAAAGATAGGTATTATTTTACGAAATTTTTGTTTTCCTTGTGTGTGTGTGTAGGCGGCCTTACCAGATTATGATATAAAATGTATTTCTCATTGTGAGTCAGAGTCAAGTAAGTTTGAAAGACCCTTCAACCCTACCATCCAGGAATACCTCCTGTACTTAGACACTCTAGCAAAGATAAAAAGATAGGTATTGGGTTGGCCAAAAAGTTCATCTGGGTTTTTCCATAAGCCTTGATGGAAAATCCTGAATGAACTTTTTGGCCAACTCAATATAAATATATCCATCACAGCATTGCTTATAGGAGTAAAATGATGGCAAACCCATCAGTCTGAAAATGAATTTATTAAAAAATGAAGAGAAACATTAAACAGTAGTTCTAATTAAACATAAATTAGAGTTAACACAAATCTCAAATACCGTATTGACTGAACTAAAAGGGACAATACAATAAAATATATGACACGATAGAATTTACATGAGGTTTAAAAAATGCCCTCCCAAAGCAATACCGTATATTAGTGTGGATACACGTACATGTAAAGAAAGGTTTCGAGGGTGGATTGTTTAAGTTTATACACGTGACACCTCAGAGTGGGTGGGTGTCTGGTGACGGTGGGAGCTGTGAAATCACGGCATTGTGATGGCAAACAACAGCGACAACAAAACCACAAAGACGAACTGGTTTGAGAGAAGGAGGAAGAGTGTACGTGTTCCTGGCGAGAGTAAAGAATGTTCCAGTATTGTTAGGGCAGGTTTGTCAATGTTTATTAAAAGCTTTGGAAACACGCATCCTTTTGACCCAGAGGTTCCACTTCAAGTGAACCCACTATGGATGTATCACCAATTTAACTGGGGCGGGGTGGGGGGCGTTCTTTCTTTCTTTGCCACACCAAGCAGCTTGTGGGATTTTTTTTCCCCCGACGATGGATCAAATCCTCACCCCCTATTCCTCACTGGAAGCACAGAGTCTTAACCACTGGACCACCAGGGAAGTCAGAGGTATATTTATTGCTGTGGGAAAATGTTTACAACAGAAAGTTAAGTGGGAAAAAAAAAAACACAACAACACAGGCCCTGAAACTACTTAGGATATGAGAGCATTGAAACGCACTTAGATGGGAAAAAAAAAAAAAGGAAGAAAACAGATTCAAAAATAGCTATCTCTGGGTAGTATGTTTTTTCATTTTTCCCTCATGCTTACTTTTCCCCTAAATTTCCTATCATGGGCAAGAGTGTTTGCAGGTTCTCTGTGCCTGGGTATGAAACCAGGAGGCGATATCATCTTAGAGTCAGCCCATCATAAAGGGTAACTTAGAGAAGACAAGTCAAAGCAAGACAGTCTGAGACTACAGAGTGCGATGGGGATCCCTGGTGGTAGGGTGATCAACCATCCTGGTTTGTTTAGAACTGTCCCAATTATGAAAATACATATGTGTGTGTGTGGGTGTGCACGCGCGCATTAGTCGCTCAGTCATGTCTGACTCTTTGTGACCCCATGGACTGTAGCCTGCTAGGCTCCTCTGTCCATGGGATTCTCCAGGCAAGAGTACTGGAGTGGGTTGCCACTTCCTTCTCCAGGGGATCTTCCCCACTCAGGGATCCAACCCATGTCTCTTGCATCTCCTGCACTGGCAGGCAGGTTCTTTACCAGTGAGCCACAGGGGAAGCCCTTAACTATGAAAGCACATCCTGGGAAACCTCAGTCCTAGGGAAGCCAGAACTGTTGGTCACCCTACCTGGTAGAACACAAAAAAATGATTTTAGGTAGCCTGCATTTTACTGAGAATGTCTTCTTTCTGTGCTACTGTGTCTCTTTACTTCTCTAGGTTGTCAACCAGCCTTTTATCAAAGAGATTGCTGACTTCAGACTCAAGTCTTCTGCAAGCCACAGTTGCTGTTCAACTGCCAAGTTGTGTCTGACTCTGTGACCCCATGGACTGCAGCATGCCAGTCTTACCTGTCCTTCACTATCTCCTGGAACTTACTCAAGCTCATGTCCTTTGAGTGGGTGATGCCATCCAACCATCTCATCCTCTGTCGCCCTGCCCCGCCCTCAGTCTTTCCCAGCATCAGGATCTTTTCCAATGAATCAGCTCTTTGCATCAGGTGGCCAAAGTATTGGAGCTTCAGTTTCAGCATCAGTCCTTCCAATGAATATTCAGGGTTGATTTCCTTTAGGATTGACTGGTTGGCTCTCCTTGCAGGCCACAGTATCTCCCTATAATTTAATACCGTTTCAGTTGTGTTCTATTTATTTATTCGGTCACCTTCTATTTATGGCATGATACTGGTTCTTATTCTATAGCAGTAGTATAAAATTTTTATCTCAAATAAATGTACCTAAACAAAAAGTAAGTCAATTTAAGGAATAGAATAAAACAGTAATATTTGTGGCTTATACCTATTGCACAAATCAAGGAGGCCTAGACCGTCTTCCCACTCCTCTCTGTCAGTGCCTCTCTGACCACATGTTGTACCACCTTCCCTTTCATTCATCCACATTGGCCTCCTTTCCTTTTCTCTAACACACCAGGCACTCTCCCACCTCAAGGCCTTTGCACTTGCTATTGCCTCTGCCTGTAACACTCTCTCTGGTTATCTGCTTGAGTTACCTCTTCAGGTCTTGCTCAAATGTCACTTTTTCATAATGCTTCTTTGGCCATCCTGCATAACATTATAAATCTGTCTCCAGACACTCCCAATCCTCCTTCTCTACTTTATATACTTTTTTTTCAACATCACTTTCTACCATCTAAACACTATGTGTGCGTCTTAAGTCACTTTAGTCGTGTCCAACTTTGTGACTCCACGGACTGTAGCCCACCAGGCTCCTCTGTCCATGGGCTTCTCCAGGCAAGAATACTGGAGTGGGTTGCCATGCCCTCCTCCTGGGGATCTTCTCCACTCAGGGATCGAACCCATGTCTCCTGTGGCTACTGCGTTGCAGGTGAATTCTTTACCACCGAGCAGCCGGGGATGCCACTAAACACTATATGCGGTTGTTTTTTTTTTTTAACTTATATCTCTTCTTCATCTTCTGTTTTTCCCCACAGAATATCACTTTCATGAGGGCACAAATTTATTGTCGGTTTGGGCATTGTTTTCTGCACTTCCTAGGACCTCGAACAGTGCCTGGCTCAAAGGAAGTGCACAGAAAATACTCACTATCCAAGGGCTCTCTGATGTGTGAGTGAGTCAGCCTGGTTTGCAGGTACAAGACTGGGGAAATGGCTACCATTACCTTCCTCCTCTCCCACATGTTTCTCCCATGATCCAGAAGAGACTTGCACCCAACTCTCCTCCCTCCTTCCTGCCCCTTTCTTCCCTGGATCAGAAACAAAGACACCTGCATTAAAATTCACATTTAGAAGTGTCTTAGAGAAGCTCTGCCTGAGTCTGGGGTTACTTGGTTTCAAGAAACAAGACACAGAGAGGGTTTTAGTGCAGGGATACAGGGCAATGTCAAAGACTCATTGGCAGAAAATACAGGCAGGTAAGTGTATCCGCTGGGATGCTTTTGGAGACTGAAAACAAAATCAAAAGGCCCCAAGCCATATGTGTTAAGCAGTAATGAAACGTACATGCTGACAATTACACTAAGCCACTAAGTAGGGCAGCTCCAAGGTTGGTTAATTCAGTGGCTCAATGACATCATTAAGGATCTGGGTTCTTCCTTTTACCTGCTCTGCCACCCAATTTTTCTGGTTTGTCCTAATTTAGCTTCCCTCCTGGTTTCATGAGTATATGTCCAGCAATGGAAAAGGCAGTTTCTTTCTAAGGTGTTTATTTTTGAAGAGTGAGGGAAGGGGCTTCCCTGGCGGCCCAGCGGCTAAGACTCCACACTCCGAATGCAGGGGGCTCAGGTTTGACCCCTGGTCAGGGGGATGGAGCCCACACGCTGTAGCTAAGAGTTCACAGGCCGGAAGTGAAGATCCTACATACCACAACTAAGACCAGGCGCTGTCAAATAAACAAACAAATATTTTTTAAAAAGCGAGTGAGAGAAGCTTTCCAAGGAGCTTCTTGTCCCTAAAATTTCACTCACATCACATTTGACAGAATTGCATCATATGCATAAACCAAATACTGGCAGGAGGAATGACTGTATGGTGGAGGGTGAATTATCCAGATAAAAACGAAGAAAGATATAGGAAGATGGATTTGGGCAGGCAACCCAATATGTGTGTTTTAGACAGTCTCACAAAGAAATGAAATTGAGGACTGCAAAAAAAAAAAAAAAAAAACAACCCACCAAAAACTGGGCACCAAGGTTGCCCCCTCCCTATTTCCGTAGCTTGATTTTCTTTTCATTTCTTATAGAGTTCTTTTTCAGCCCCCTGCTGCTCTAGGAAGTCTGGCTTTCCTTGCCCGCCGTGACCCATGGCGCAGACAAGGCTCCTTTGGCACCAACTTAATTTCGCCTCCCAATTGAAGTACAAGACCCACTAGTGAACCTATTAGGCAGGCTAGACTAGTAGCTGCAACAAAGAAGACTAAAGTCTCAGTGACTTGAGACCACCTAGCTCCCTGTGCTATACAGCGGGGCTTCCCAGGTGGCGCTAGTGGTAAAGAACTCGGCTGTTAAAGCCAAAGACAGAGAGACACGGACTTGATCCCGGGGCGGGGAAGAGCCCCGGGAGGAGGCAATGGCAACCCACTCCAGTATCCTTGCCTAGGGAATCCCATGGACAGAGGAGCCTGGTGGGCCACAGTTGCTGGGGTCCCAAAGAGTCAGATACCACTCACTGACACTGCTATACAGTAGCATCTTGTCGTTATTCATTCTATGTTTACTAACTAGCTTGCCCCTGCTAACCCGACTCCCAGTCCATCCTCCCACATCTCTCCTCCCCCTTGGCAACCACAAGTCTTTTCTCTATGTCTTTGAGACTGTTTTTGTTTTGTAGATAAATTCATTTGTGTCATATTTTAGCTTCCACGTATAAGTGATAGCATATGGTATCTTTCTCTGAACTTCATTTCACTTAGTATGGTAATCTCTAGTTCCACCCATGTTGCTGCAAATGACATTATTTCATTCTTTTTATGGCTGAGTAATAGTCCATTGTATACATGTACCACATCTTCTTTAGATGATGGTTAGTACTTATTGAGCTACTATATCTGCCAACTATCCTATGAGGTATATTATTTCCTCTGATGAAAGTGAAAGAGGAGAGTGAAAAAGTTGGCTTAAAACTCAACATTCAGAAAACTAAGATGATGGCATCCGGTCCCATCACTTCATGGCATCCAGTCCCATCACTTCATGGCAAACAGTTGGGGAAACAATGGAAATAGTGACAGACTTTATTTCTGGGGGGCTCCAAAATCACTGCAGATGGTGACTGCACCCATGAAATTAAAAGACGCTTGCTCCTTGGAAGAAGACCTATGACCAACCTAGACAGCATATTAAAAGCAGAGACATTACTTTGCCAACAAAGGTCCATCTAGTCAAAGCTATGGTTTTTCCAGTAGTCATGTATGGATGTGAGAGTTGGACTATAAAGAAAGTTGAGCACTGAAGAATTGATGCTTTTGAACTGTGGTGTTGGAAAAGACTCTTGAGAGTCCCTTGGACTGCAAGGAGATCAAACCAGTCCATCCTAAAGGAAATCAGTCCTAAATATTCATTGGAAGGACTGATGCTGTAGCTGAAACTCCAGTACTTTGGCCACCTGATGTGAAGAACTGACTCATTTGAAAAGACCCTGATGCTGGGAAAGATAGAAGGCAGGAGGAGAAGGGGACAACAGAGGATGAGATGGTTGGATGGCATCACTGACTCGATGGACATGAGTTTGAGCAAGCTCCGGGAGTTGGTGATAGACATGGAAGCCTGGCGTGCTGCAGTCCATGGGGTTGCATAGAGTTAGACACAACTGAGTGACTGAACTGAACCAAAACTAAAGTTCAGAGAGGAAAGCAACTTACCCAGTATTACACAGCTCGTGACTCTCAGAAGCCAGTTACTTTCAGTTACTCATTAAAAAATATATATTTCTTTATTCTTGGCTGTGCTGGGTCTTTGTTGCTGCGTATAGGCTTTCTCCAGTTTCAGGGAGCGAGGGCTATTCTTCATTACGGTGCTCAGGCTTCTCATTGCAGTGGCTTCTCTTGTTGCAGAGCCCGGGCTGTGGGTTTGCGGGCTTCAGTAGTTGCAGCTTGGAGGCCCAGTAGTTGTGACTTGTGGGCTCTAGAGCACAGGCTCAGTGGTTGTAACACATGGGCTTAGCTGCTCTACATTGTGTGGGATCTTCCTGGACGAGGGATCAAACCCATGACTCCTGCATTGGCAGGGGTCTTAACCCCTGGATCACCAGGGAAGTCCCAGTTACTCAGTTTTGAACTCAAGACTATCCAACCTGAGGGAGTAAATTCAACAGAAGTGGAAGGAACATCCAAACGAAATTAGACTCAACAAGACGTCAGAGTTGGGAGGCCTTTCAGTGGTCATGCTGGGCCACTTCCCTTTTGACAGGTGAGCCCCAGAGAGAGGGAAGGTCTTCCCCAAGGTCACACCATCCACTTGTGACAGAGCAATCTTCATCTTTCTCTAGGTTTCTGGACCCCAGCCGGCTCCTTCTTTTGATCTGGATGCCGTCAAAGGAGCGCTTCAGATGCTGAGGCTGCCTAGTGGGAGAAGGGGTACCGAAGGAAAAGGTCTTGGGCCCGGAAGAGAGGAATCCACCATTCACACCCAGACAGGGCCTCCCTTGGCTTGGGAGAACAGGTGATGGCTTGGGAAATGACAGGTGGTTATTTTGGGAAGCTAAGCTTACTTCCCCATTCCCAGGAGCTGGACATGGAAGCCTGCTCCCACTTGATCCATGTTGCTAGTGACAGAGTTAGCAGAGAGTTAGAGAGTTAGTGTGCAGTCTTGGCCCAAGTAACACACTGACACTTCAATTATTTACAAATAGTTACTAATCACCCCTTATTAGGTGAAAAATACACTTTTTTTTTTGCTGCCCCACGCAGCTATGGGATCTTAAGTATCCCAACCAAGGATGGACCCATGCTCCCTGCAGATGAAGCATGAAGTCTTAACCATTGGACCACCAGAGAAGTCCATGTACTTAAGTTTTTTTAAATTGGAAAAATACATATTCATTGTAAAAAAAACCTGAAGCTCCAGCTCCAATATTTTGGCCACATGGTGTGAAGAGCTGACTCATTAGAAAAGATCCTGATGCTGGGAAAGATTGAAAGCAGGAGGAGAAGGGGATGACAGAGGATGAGATGGTTGGATGGCATCACTGACTCAATGGACATGAGTTTGAGCAAACTCTGGAAGATGGTGAAGGACAGGGAAGCCTGGTGTGCTGCAGTCCTTGGGATCAGAGAGAGTCGGACATGACTGAGCAACTGAACAATAAAAGAGGAAGGAATAAAGGAAAGAAAACTGACTCCCACCTGAAAGTTTTCTGTCTTGCTTCCCAAAAGAAACCACAGTTAATAGCTTCCTTCCTGTATATTGCTCCTGAAATTTGCGTGTCTGTTCAAAGACATATATTTAAGTATGAATATATATTTATGTATATAGGTATATACACACATATGTATATAAACACACACAGATGGGATCATACTATATATGCTATTCAGATTTTGCTTTTTTATTTGTGCATCTAGGATATCAGTGCATATGGAGACCTACATTGTTCTTAAAAAATGACTGTAGAATTCCTTGTATGGATGTATCATAGTTTATTTAATGGGTATGCAGCTTGTTGTTAGTCTCTTGCTATTATAACAATGCTACAACATTCTTATTTTATATATGTGCATATATGCAGGTATACCTATAGAATAAATGCATAAAAGTGGAATTGCTGAGTTAAATGGCAAATTTATAAATGAAATGATTTGTAGATTTGAAAATTTAATAGGCACCAACAAATTAATCTCCAAGGCGTGAGTGCTTACTCACTAAATTGTGTCCAACTCTTTGTGACCCCATGGACTGTACCCTGCCAGGATCCTCTGTCCATGGGATTTTCCAGCCAAGAATACTGAAGTGGGTTGCCATTTCCTACTCCAGAAGATCTTGACTCAGGGATCAAACCTGTGTCTCTGGTGTCTCCTGCACTGATAGGCAGATTCTTTACCATTGAGCGACCTGGGAAGCCCATAATCTTCAAAGAGTTTCCATCAATACATACTCCCAACACTGTGTATCTGTGTCTATTTCCCTACTCCCGCTCCCTACAATTTATTGTCAAGCAATTTCTTCTCTATTAGACTGGTAGGTCAAAAAAGGTGACTCACTTTTGCTTTAATTAACATTCCCTTAATTGTGAGAGACACTGAATAATATTTTGCTGTTTACATGACATTTATCCATGTTATGTGCTGAGAATCACATGACATAGATAAATCTTTCTGACCAAGGATTGAACCCAAGTCTCTTGCATATCTTGTATTGGCAGGTGAATTCTTTATCACTATGCCACCTGGGAAACCATGCCATTTATAAATTATATGTCTGAGAACTGACTGTTCATGACCTTTCTCCATTTCCTATTGGAGCAATGGCCTTTTCATATCGTTTTGTAAAAACTCTTTATATATTATATATATTAAGGAAGCTCTTTTTTCTATCCTTTGAAAAACTTACTGTAGTTTTGGGCTTCCCTGATGGCTCATTGATAAAGAATCCACCTGCCAATGCAGGATACACGGGTTTGATCCTTGATCCAGGAAGATCCCGTGTGCCGTAGAGCAACTAAGCCCATGTGGCCCAGCTACTGAGCCTGCGCTCTAGGGCCCTGGTGATGCGACTACTGAGCTGGCCTCCTGCAACTCCTGGAGCCCCGTGCACCCTAGAGCCTTTGCTCTGTAACAAGAGAAGCCACCTCAGTGAGAAGCCTGCTCTCCGCAACTAGAGAAAAGCCCGCACAGCAACGAAGACCCAGCAAGCCAAACATAAATAAATAAAATTATATAAAAAAACCTTACTGTAGTTTTACAATGTTTTACCATCTGATAGGGCTCAGTATCTTTTATTCTTTCCTACTCATTTTTCCTGACAATTTTTACATGTTTATTTTCCCTATGAACTGTAAAATCACCTTGTCTAGTTCTAAAGGTTCTTTTCCAATTTTTTCTCCATTATTTCTAAAACTCTTTGATCGCATCATACCATTTAGCCTTGAAGTCACTGAATGAGGTTTGAAGTTTATTTTCCAAATGAGAACACAGTGGCTGAGCACTGCCTAAGGTCACACAGGAGGTTTCTTACGGCCAGAATCTGCCCCTACCTTAAGCCCCTGCCTCAAGCCCCTGCCTTCCCCTCCACCTGCTGCTCTGTATGTGTGTGCGTGTGTGAGTGTGTGTGAATGTTTGTGTGTGTGAGCGTGTGTGTGTGTGTTAGTTGAGGATGATCCAATACTGCAGTAAGTCTTGCTTTGGAGAAGCTCAAACCAGGTGTGCAGTAAAGCCTGACCTCATTCCTTCTGTCTTCCCATCTCTAACTCTCTCTCTCCTTGCTGGTTTGTCTCTGCCTCTTTTGTTCTCTGCCTCTTGCGTCTCTCTATTACTATATCCCTGTTTCTTGTCTAGTCTGTCTCTTTCTACCCTTTGTTTCTTTCTTTCTCTCTCTCTTGTCCTAAAGGGTGGTTTCAGGGGTCAGAAATCACACTCCCTACCCAATTCCTTTATTATTTTTCTTTCCTTTTTTAGCTGTAAGGCCCCTCACCAAATAGTAAGTGAAGATGCTCTTCCTGGACCAGAATGTATGTTCCTGCCCTTCTTTGCTCCCTGCTCCCCCACGCTCATCTCCTGCCATGAGAGAATATCAAATGCTCCCCCAGAGGGAAAACAGAGTCCAGCAGGGATTGGGAGCAAGCAGCGACCTGAGCCCCACAGTGAAAATGGGTCCTGGCTTTGTTCCAACTCTGCCTGACTCTCCAGATGACCCAGGACGGGCCCCTGCCATTCTTAGGCTTGGCAAGGGAGGGGTCCCCAGCCTGCTCCATAACTGTGCACAGCTCCTGGCAGTTTGTGAAGGTCAGGTGCACTAAGAATTTCCATAGCAGAGGCAAGGCAAGTGTGCCCTCTCTATTGCATGGTCCAGAGCAGGCACAGGCTTTATCCAAGGTCACAACAGAAGGCGGTGGCAGAGGCACCTAATGGCCTCTGCTATAGTAGGGCCCCACCAGCTCCTAGCTCAGGGCTGGCCCGTAGTGAAGTGCTGATGAGAATTTGCTGAAATATACTGGCTGCCACAATGATGATGATAATAGTTAATGTAGAAAGCACTTACTATGCACTATGCCATGTGGTTAGTGTTTTATATGCAATATCTCACTTAACTCCCACACCCTTACTTCCAGATCTATTGGGTATTATTCCCATTTCATGGATGAGAAAATAGAGACATAGAGAGATAAAGTCATTTGTCTAAGAGAGATAACTATGTAGCTAGTAAGTGTCACTATGAGCTAGTAAGTATCAGTACAACTGAGATGAAAGGGGGGAAGGGTGGATAGTTGGGTGGATGACTGAATGGATGGTTGGAAGCATAAATGAATGGTTAAGACAGTTGTCTAAGGGACTTAGAATTAATAAAAGATCTTAATATCTTTATCCCCATCAGCTCAGTCTTGTGTTAGCCAACTAAATGCAAAAATTAATCCAAGAAGATGAGTCCCTTCTCAAGCTACCAGCCTACATGGACAAGTTCACAGACAGCAGCCTTCACACACAGTCAAGGATAAATTCTCACTACCAAGATTTAAGGGGACAGATATATACACATGGACAAGAACAGACATCTGACATTGATACCCAAATAAAACCAACACAGCCTAGTTACATACACACACACAGATCTTGATAGACCAAGAGGTGAAACAGATGCTGAGAAGCACACACTATCAGTAGGAGACACCAGCCCACTCGAGCAGATACAGACCCACGCAGACTGGGACACGTGGTGTGGATCACACACATAGAGAATGGACAAGTGCTCTCTCGTGTCTCTGTCTCTCTCGTGTCTCTGTCTCTCTTGTGTCTCTGTCTCACACACACACACACACATGCACACACACACACCCACTCACACACACACGCACACACACACCAGTGCATACAAAGATCAGGATGTATGTTGCATTTAAAGCCAGATTGGATTCACTTAACACAAAGACATGCATCTTCCAAGGACATATTTAGAAACAAGGTCATTCACAGACAAGGACACAGATATGCAGAAGTGCCCATCTATTCAGAGACATACCCACAGAGATGCTTACGCGCACACACACACATATCTGCACACCCCTACCCCAGCAGGCAGAACACAAACAGAATCAGTCTTTTCCTTATCAGCAGCAACCAGGGCTCTCTTGGGTTCAGCTACCTTCCAGCTGCCTCTCCCTTCCTCTAGAAAGGCGCTCACCTGAGTCTTGCTACACACGGAACATTTTGGGGCCACTTCGCTTCGCGCTTCATCTTAGAGGACGGATGCTGAAGAGGAGGAGTTTCATCCATCTGTGCTGTTTTCTCTTGATGCTGCAAAGCTTGGCAATGCCTTGCTCCCCCCTTCCCTTCCCGATCCTCACCCATCCAGCCTGCCTCTTAATCCTGCCCAAGGTTGTCTCAGCAACTTTCTCAGGCTCAGCCCTTCCTGCCCTCTCCCCAGCTTGGCCCTTGCTGCCTCCCACCCTGGGCCCACAGCCTCCCATCTGGCCTCGGGACCCACAGTCCCCCCACCTCCTCCATTTCACCTTCCCACGGGACATTCTTTCTCAGCCTCCCCTTCCATTTGCATTTTAGAAACAATCAGTGGCTTTTGGGTTCAAATCAGGATTTATCTGAAGAGAAGAGGGGGAAGCAACCCGCTAAATTCACTCCAATCCATTCCTCCCAGAGCAGTCCCAGAGATGATTTTTAAATGCAAATGTGAGGGCAGTGACTTTATTTCATTTGCTGGTATTTATATCCCCAGGGCCAAGAACAGTGCCAGGCACATAGCATTTTCAGCTTAAATGTCACCTCTCCAAAGAAGCCTTCTTAGATCCCCTCGGCCTGGGTGAGATACCCTCACATACACACGCATGCAGGTGCACACACATGAACACACACGCACTATAAAACACATGCATACACATATATCTTACAAGTGATATATGATACATACACGATATGTCATATATATAGATGGGTGTGTCTATCTATATTATTGTTGTTGTTTAGCTGCTAAGTCGAGTCCGACTCTCTTTTGTGACCCCACGGACTGAAGCCTGCCCGGCTCCTCTGTCCATTGGATTTCCAAGAATACTGGAGTGGGTTGCCATTTCCTTCTCCATAGGATTTTTCCCTACCCAGGGATGGAACCTGTGTTTCCTGCATTGCAGGCGGATTGTTTGCTGCTGAGCGACCAGGGAAGCCTGTCTCTCTATTAATACACACACACACATGCATATATATATATATATATATATATACACATACTTAATCTAGTCACACAAGCACTTTAATAGCAGAGCTTTCTCAGTCCAGGAATTAGAAGGGAGGTGAGAGAGATGCTAAGGAGGAGAAGTGTCCAACATCCTAATAACAATCTTGAAGATGAAGAGGCCATGTGCAAGGAACACAGACCTGTTTCTAGGAAAGGCAAGTGACTTCTGGCTGAGAGCCAGAAAGGAAATGGGACCCTCAGTTCTACAGCTCTGAGGAACCAAATAGTGCCAACAACTTGAATGAGCTTGGAAGCAAATTCTTTTCAAGAGCCTCCAGATAAGAACCCAGTCTGGCCAATACCTTGTGAAGTCCTAAGCAAAGAACCCAGTTAAGCCTGCTCAGACCTCTGACTGAGAGAATGGCAAACTAATAAATGGGTGTGTTTTATAAAGTCTCTTTGCTATACAACAACTGAAAACTAATACACGTTATCTTACTTAATCCTCACCACCATCCAAAAGTGGGGCGGGGCTTGCATCCCTCCTGTACAGATGGAAAAACAGGCAGGTGAAGGATAGCATCACAGTCTGGATGGAAACTGTGCTCTTGCCATCTCAGCAGGCTGCTTCCTGAAGCAGATGTAGGAACAGCTGGGAAAAGTTAGACATCTGGGCCCAACTGTGTAGGGACCGAGGTCTTGGGTCAAGGCCAGGGAATGGAGTGCCAGTTTCGAGTTATGACTGTGTTCATCTAGGGGGCTCTGTATTATCTGTGTGTGTGTGTGTGTGTGTGTGTGTGTGTGTGTGTGTGTGTGTAAGTCCCTGGGGGTTTATATGTGGGAGTGTCTGGGGGAACATGTGAGTCTGGTGGAGTGTTTTTCAGTGTCTCCGTATGAGTCTGTGGGTGTCGATGCATCAGAATGTATCCATCACCAGGAGTGACTAAGTCTGTGCGACTGTGTCTGGGTGTGAACCTGTGTGTGCCCACTGAGGTGTGTCTGAGTCTGAGGGTGACTGTGCGAGTCTGATGGTGTTTCTCAGGGTATTTCTGGCTGTGCCTGAATCCCTGTGAAAGAGATCAGTGTGGGAGGGGCACTGGTGTGTCTACATGCAGGTCTGGCCACTGAGTATAGGTAGGAGTGTCTGGAAGTGTGGATTCTGTGGATACTGTGGGTTCATGATGGTGTGTGTGTCCACCTGAACTTCTCAGTTCGTGTGAGTTCCGAAGGTCTCCTGTGTGGCCAAGGGTGTGCCTATTTGTTGCCCAGAGTGTGTCTGCAGGTCTCTGGGTGTGAATCCGTGTGTGTCCGTGGATGTACCTACCTGTGGGGGTCTTAGGGGTGTCTGGAGTCTAAGGGGTTCTGTCGCTTGGTTCTCCAAGTGTCGCTACGAGTGAGTCTGGGTGAATCTCTCTGGGTGTGTAAGTCTGAGGGTGTCCGTGGTGTATCTTGCACAAGTGGATGCAGTCGTGGGGGTGTCTGTTTGAGCTGCTCTGCGGGTTCACGTGTGAACCTGAGGGTCTCCAGTGCCGGTCACCGTGACTGTGTCCCTTTCGACTGCGTTTCTGTCCCTGGGGTTGGCCAGTCTCAGGTGGGGACCGGATGCCAGGAATTCGGGGCGTCTGGGGGGCTCAGTGTGCCGAGGCGCCCGGCGCCGGCGCGGGCATGGAGCGCTCGCAGAGCCGTCTCAGCCTGTCCGCCTCCTTCGAGGCGCTCGCCATCTACTTCCCGTGCATGAACTCCTTCGACGACGAGGACGCGGGTAAGCGCGCGGCCCGCCCCCGACCCCGGGGGGCGTCCCGGGAGCCGGATCCCGAGGCCCCGTCCCCGACCCGGTGCGCCCTCAGAGGTGGCCACTCTTTCCTACCCACCCCCACCCCAACCACGCTCGGGGCTGCGCCCCCAGGTCTAATTTCCCACCCACGGGACCTCAGAGTCTCCAGGGTGTGGGGTCTTCTCGCCTCGCGCCGCCCTAGGTACCTCGATCCTCCGCATTCCCCCCTCTTCCGCAGGTGGGCCCTCTGGGCCTCCTGGACTTAGCTCTCCCTACTCACCTGCGCCTGCTGAATGCCCCCAGCCTTGTCCCTGCATCCGACTTGCCGCCCTCCCCGAGCCTCCTGTAGGTGCCCCCCCGCAGACCCCGGGGCTCTGGCCGCCTCACCCGCGGGGCTCCGCGCGCCCCCCGCCATCGGAGGTGGCGCGCAACCTTCCTGCTCCATCTTTGTCTTGGCTGCATCCTGAGACTCCCAGTGCCAGACCCCTGCCCGGCGTCCAGGGCCTTGAGCGCCCCCCCGTTTGCCTCTCCTCTTTCCCCAGGGGCGGGGGCTTCGGGCTCCAGGGCTGGGCTGGCCCCTGAGGGGGCTGGCCGGGGGACGGCCTTTCCTCTCGGTTCCTCCCGGCTGGTCCCGGAGGGAGGCGTAGGGCGGCGCCGACTCCACACCTGCGCGCCCTTCGGAGTGTGCCTCTGATCCCGGGTGCTCTTGGGCCTGGAGTGGCCTTTCCTGGGTGGGCTGGACCGGGCCACCATTCATCGGCCGGAACCTCAGGCTCCCAGGCCTGCGCGCAACCTCGGCCAGAGCCCAATGGGCGGGGAAATGTGAAGAAACCGGCTCCTGGCGGCCCTGGGACCAGACAGAGGAAACAAGGGCTTCGGATCCGCTTTTGCGGTGAGGAAGCGAGTCCACCAACAGGTGGGGTAGCTAGAGGGCTTTGGGTGAGAGTTCCCCAAAGAGTGCCAGAGAGGGAGTCGGAATCAGGTTCCGGTCTTGGGCTTGCTTATCTCCTTATTAGCCGTGACCTTGGCGAGTCGTGCCGCCTCTAGCCTCCATATACTGGCCTGTAAAATGGGATGATGGTACCTCAGACACAAGGGTTAAGTTAAAAGTGTTTTGTACGCGGATCTGAGAGTATTTTAGTTCATTGAGGGGATGAAAGGGGAGGGGAGTGTGTGGTGGGGGAAGCAAAATGGTTTCCTGACGTTTTGGGGAACTTGATGACAATACGGATGAGTTCTCCCCCAAATACATACACGCACCATCCAGACATTTTTGTCCATAGTTTTAGGGAGTTCAAGGGCCCTGCTTAAGTCTCTCTGCCTGCAGGGATGCTTATCTGGTCAGCCAGTTATCTGATAAGCCTTGGATGGAGCGGTGGGCGATGGGTACTCACCTCTTCCTGTTGGAGCAGGAGGCAAGTGGGGAGAAAGTTCTGCAGCAGAATGTGTTGGCTAAGTGGGTGAATGGGGGTGTGTGAGGCTCACCCCTGACACACCCTTCTTGGTGTTGACCTGAAGAGGGGGTGGAGTGAAGGTGGTTACGGCAGAGTCAATTTACAGAATCAGCGTTTTACAGAAAGAATAACTGAGGCTTTGCTTCCCCCTTGATGCAGCTGAGGGAGGGTGTATTATTATTATTATGGACAAGGCAAGGTGAGGAGGGGTGGAGGGGCTCTCCTAACCCAGTGGCCTCCCCTGGAGCAAAATCAGAGAGAGGGAATCTGGCTCAACTGGGGGTTTGGGGAGGGAGCCCCACCTGCCTCGGTGGGCCCGCTCCCCCATCCCTCCCTTGATGTTCAAGGACACTCCTGAAGTTCAGCAGGCCACTTGGGTCTCAAGAGCCAACTGTCCTACCACAGGGACAGTTGGGTTTTTCTCCAGAGTCATGCTCCTTGTCATGGTTCAGATGCTTTGGTTATTAGCATTGGTTGCAGGTGACTTGCTCTGGTTTCACTTAAGTTACAATAGGTAACTTCATGCAATATTAGAGATTTTTAAAGGTCCACCTGATTCCCTCCCCCGCCCCAGCAGATTTCTTCAAATTCTTAACTTTTTTTTCACTTGGGGGACCTAGAAATCGTCTTGTCCAACGTCTCTTTGCCCCTAAATGCATTTGTGTGTGTGTGTGTGTGAATGTGTGTGAGATTGAAGTCCCTATGTGTATGTGTATAACCCAAGGTCACCCAGTGAGGCGGGCACAGAGCCGAGACTAAAATCAGGTTTCCGGTTCTCTTTCCAGTAAAGCACTAGTGCTGTCTCTGAAAGATGATTTTTTTTTTTTTAAGTCAGATCTCGCTGTGTAGAAAATGGTTCCCAGGTGAAGAGGCCTCAGGGAGCAGCCGACAGACAAGAGTTTGGTTTGGGCATCTTGTGCTCAACTGCTCATCTTAAGGGATGCTTTGAATTTGGGAGGGGGAGGAAGAAGGTGAAGTTTCATTTCCGGGAGGCTAATGAGTGTCTGGTGAGAATCGGAAGTAGGGAACGTTGTCTTGGTTCTTAATTTTTCTTGTTCTTCTCAAAGTCATTAATTTTCTCCTTAAAAAAAAAAAAAAAGCCTTTTAGATTTATTCTTGTAGAGCAGCACCACACTGGACTAATTTTGAAAAGCAGTTTGACTATGTCTCAGATAGTGGACCGAGATTGCTCCAGTTGGAGGGCTGTCGGAACCGACTTGGCTTTCCCTTTCCCTTGTCTGCTCCCTCGCCTGACCCGTTTCACGCCCCTCTCTGTTCCCGGTGGCCCAGAAGTGCCCCGATGGTCCTCTGGCTTATCTAGGGTCCTCCCTTTATTGCTGCCTCCACCTCCTGTCCACTGCATCTTTTTCATCAACTCGATTGACTCAGAGCCATCTTCAGAGCTTATATGCTACCCTTCAGCTGGTTTCCTGAGAAACTGTGAGGAAGAGACTTTCATTAGCCTTAACTGGGCCAGAGCACTTTCCTGCCTTGAGCTTGGGAGCCTTGGACATTTTGTCAGCAAAGGAAGCTGCCCCTTCCTGCCCTTTCTAGCCACCCTGGGGCTCAGGAGGCTGGTCACCGCGGATTCCTAGAATTCTTCCCAAGAAGCATCTTCGCTTGTGCACTCTGAACCCATTTCTTGCACTGCTTTGCCCCTTTGCATAAAGATACTGGGGCTTTAGAGAGGCATGCTTTTGGGAGACATTTTTCATGTTTGTGTCTTTATGGCTCAACCTGGCTCCTTCTGGCTTTGTAATTGAGGAGGGGTGGGGCAGGGGGGAGTTAGACATGTGACCTCTGCTTTCTTATCTATATCAGGAAGAAAATCAGAGCATGGACCACAGAAGGTAAACATTTTTTAAATGATTCTTTCTGCTAAGTATTCTCCTAGGCACTTTCAATATTGTTTTCTTTCCTCACAGCAAGTCTATAAAATTAACATTTGACAGTCCCCATTTTCAATGGGAAAACTGAGACACAATTCATGTTAACATCCCCATTTTCAGAGGAGAAAACTGAGACGCAGAGAGAGTATTCACTCAAGGTTGCTGAACCAGGAAATGAGGGAGATAGGATCTGAACTTGAGCAGTCTGCCTCAAGCATCTCTGCGGTTGATTGTTGCTCTTTGTGCCCTACGGAAAGGGCAGAGTACAGTGCCTGACCCTAGACAGGCTCTCAGTAGCTGTTAGCTATTCATCTTTCTTCTTACCAAGAAGTAAGGCTTGTTTCTGAGCAAGATTGTAGAAAGGAATCTGTGGGTTTGAGGAAGGGGGGAAGCCTGGTTCTCAACACGTTAGCTTATAAGCTAATTTTATTGCGTTGTTGTAGCTATTAAGGCAGAATTGGGCCCTCCTTCTTGGGAGGGGTTTAAAGATGGGGATTTGGGGGACTTGCATGTGGAACAAGACGGTGGGGAGCACCTAGTGCCCCATGTCCCCATTCTCTTTAACAGTTCGTTTTTATTACATCTTCAGTCCCAGACCTGCCAGTCTGCCTTGGGGCATGGCTGGGGAGCTTGTCTGGAGAGTGTCTCCAGTTTCCAGCAAATGCCAAAGTGGGTTGCTACATCAGGGTCTGAAACTGAGGATGGTGTCCCTGAGTCTGACCAAGTGGTTTTGACGTCCAGTTCTCCCCCACCCGCTCAGGAGAGGGGCGGAGAAGCTGGAGCAGCCAGCTCCAATTTGCCCATAGGATGCTTCGATCCAGTGCAAGGAGGAAGTTGCCATGGCAACACCGGCGGCTACCGGTCCCTCTCCTAGCAGTTCGGGCCACATCTCTGAGCTGGAAAGCCCTTCATGGTACCGCCTTCTTCCGATCAGGCCAGATCTGATGGGTGGGGTGGTCTGGTGACTGGGACCTACCAAGTAGTGCTGAAACCCACTCCTCTTATTTTTGGATGGAGGGAAAATGGAGTGGGCTCTCTGTGTTACCTCTCCTGGCTGGTGGGGAGGAGATACTCATGTCTTGCCAGATAGATCTCAGAAGGGGAAATGAGAGCTCCAAATCCCGCCCCCACCCCAGGCACCTGGAATGACCCGCCCTGGACTCCCCCTTCCTTCCCCAGTTTACTCCTCTTGGCAGAGTTTTCTTTCCCAGCCCCAGTGCTAACTTTTGTCCTTGAAATTTGACCTTATCTTTTTCTGGGAAACAGAATGTCCTGCTGAACCACCCCTTCCACCCTGAGGTGGTGGGAACAGAGAACTTAGGCCCTAAAGGGGGGCTGGGGGTGGGTGGATGAGGGGGAATGGTGAGGGGAGGAGCCTGAAAATTTCCTTCAGGATCAGGGCCGCTGGAGGGCGTGGGATAGCTACGGTTGTCGATGTACCCATTTTGCAGATGAGAAAAAGCCAGGCAGCTTGATGTAGTTTTGTGGCTTTCTTGGGTTGCACATAGTGATTCAAACCCAGGCGTGTTTGATTCCAGAGACCACCCTCTGCCTCCTGGCCTGAAATGAGATTCCAGGTGGGAAAGGGCAGTGTCAGGCCTGGCGGCTGTACTTGGGCTGGCAAAGCAGCCGCTGGCAAAGGCGAGGGTGTGAGGGCCTGTTCAGCTTCAGATGCGCCCCTCTGGGACCTGCCATCCCGCTCCATTCCACCCCAGCTCGCTGGAGTCCTTCCTGCCCATCGGTTCCTGGATGATCCCCATCACGGGGCTGCCTGGCCTCCTTGAAGAATCCAGTTGTCTGCCCCAGCCCTGGGGGCCGATCTATCACCTGCCTCTCCAGACCGATGTAGGCCAATGCTGGATTATATTTAACGCTGTGCTATTTCCACTTGACAGCTCCGGAGCGCCGTCCCCCCTCCCCTTTTCTCCTTCCTCCCCCCTCCCCTTCTGATTCACTCGGAAACTGACAAGGCTGATGTCAGCGCCTTATTCTTAGCCCCCGTAATTGTAACTGCATTTAGCAGTGCGCACTTCATTAACAGTTTCTGCGACGGGGGAGTGAGATGACTGTGTGGCTGGGCAGGGATGCGAGTGGGGGTGGGGAGGGGGCAGCTCCTGCAGGGACCCTGGCCAGGTGCCTCTTCTGGATGGACCAGCTGGGCGGCTTCCAGGCCTGGCTTTCCTAGACTAGCGATCTTCGAAGGCCCCTTGGAGAGCATCTAGTCCACACTCTTCTTTAGGCAAGGAGGGAAACTGAGGCTCAGTGAAGCAGAGCACCTTGCCACGGTCACCGTTAAGGATCCAGGCCTCTGGCCTTTGAGTCTAGGTTTTCTTCTTTAGTGTTATTATTTCTTCAACTCATATTCAATTAGCTGCTCAGCGCCAAACATCTCTTTAGATGCTGGGGCTATATCTGGGGAAAAAGTCAGACAGTTTCTGCTCTCATGGAGCTATGTTCTGGAGTGGAAGAGACGGATAATAAACAGGGAAGCAATTAAGCAATAAATAATTTCAGTCTGTGTTAAGTGAAATGAAAAGAAGACAAGTTGATGGGGTAGGACATGAAGTAAGGTAGTCAGGAAAGGCTCACTGAGGAGGTGACAGGTGAGCTGAGGCCTAAATGACAAAGAGCCAGCCATGGGAGTATGAAGGGTGAGAGGGATTTAGGCATACGGAGCAGGTGGTGCCTGTCTCTTATACACATCTGCCCTGGACTCCCCCTTCCTTCCCCAGTTTACTCCTCTTGGCAGAGTTTTCTTTCCCAGCCCCAGTGCTAACTTTTGTCCTTGAAATTTGACCTTATCTTTTTCTGGGAAACAGAATGTCCTGCTGAACCACCCCTTCCACCCTGAGGTGGTGGGAACAGAGAACTTAGGCCCTAAAGGGGGGCTGGGGGTGGGTGGATGAGGGGGAATGGTGAGGGGAGGAGCCTGAAAATTTCCTTCAGGATCAGGGCCGCTGGAGGGCGCCAGGTGGCACCTTTATCCCTGGGGCATGCCACTTCCTGTCCCCCCTCTGCCGCTTTCCCTAAGTTACCACCAAGTGCTATAATCTCCTTTATGGGCTGGGAATTGGGCAGAACTCTTCTGGGTTAGGATAACTGAGGCACAGTAAAGAATGGAACCAGCTTTTCTCATAGTTCAAGCTGTGGGTGGGGTGAGAGTGTGGACCCCAAACTCCGCTATCTTTAATGACCCTGAAAGATGCATCTCAGAAAAATAGCATACACAGGAGTCATCCTTTCCCCCAGTACACAGTTCACTGGCCTCTGGACCTGTTCTGATGCTGTTAGAGCTCTTTCCGAAAATTCTCTCCCCACTCTGGCGCCCCCTCTTCCTTGTTCCCAAGCTGCCAGACTCATGGCTGCAGCTTCCTTGGCGTTTGCAGCTATCAGAGAGGCCCCCCTGCTTGTGTTTGGTGGGAAGGGAAAAGGAGGGACCCATTGCCTCGCCTCCCTTTGAGAACTCTGCACTGCCTTCCTCCTCGCCCACCTCCATCCAGAGGTGAGCCGCTTCTGACTGAAGGCTGAGAGAGGGCAGGGCGGAGGGGTGGAGAGCAGACGCAAGCCAGCTGACCCTCTCTCTCTCATCTCAGGGCCTTTCTCCTCCTCTGCCTCCCCTAACATCTCTTCATGGTGGCCTTAACAACCATCGCTTCAGCAGTTCTTTTAAGAGTTGTCGGAAAGGCACCAGATTTGGAGAATGTGCTCAGAGGGTGTAGACGCAGCCCCACCCCACTGTCGTCTGCGTACCTCCCGCCTTGACCCTCAGGCCCACTGTCTTCCTGTCGAAGCTCCAGTCCCACCCTCACCCCCAGTCCGCTGGAATGACCGACTGGAATTCCCTCCCCACACTCCCCATTTCTCGATGGGGCTTGGATTTGACTCTCCTTTGGTGTTAGGGCCTCAGGCAAGTCCCGGGCTTCAGTTTTCCTCTTGAAAAAGGGGTTAATTATCCTTGTCTGAGCACGTCTCAGCATTGTAAAAATAAAACTGCTTGAAGGGCTCGTTCTCCTGTGCACAGTGCCATAGTCTCCCTGAATCTTACAGCAGCCAGAAGGGATAGCTACGGTTGTCGATGTACCCATTTTGCAGATGAGAAAAAGCCAGGCAGCTTGATGTAGTTTTGTGGCTTTCTTGGGTTGCACATAGTGATTCAAACCCAGGCGTGTTTGATTCCAGAGACCACCCTCTGCCTCCTGGCCTGAAATGAGATTCCAGGTGGGAAAGGGCAGTGTCAGGCCTGGCGGCTGTACTTGGGCTGGCAAAGCAGCCGCTGGCAAAGGCGAGGGTGTGAGGGCCTGTTCAGCTTCAGATGCGCCCCTCTGGGACCTGCCATCCCGCTCCATTCCACCCCAGCTCGCTGGAGTCCTTCCTGCCCATCGGTTCCTGGATGATCCCCATCACGGGGCTGCCTGGCCTCCTTGAAGAATCCAGTTGTCTGCCCCAGCCCTGGGGGCCGATCTATCACCTGCCTCTCCAGACCGATGTAGGCCAATGCTGGATTATATTTAACGCTGTGCTATTTCCACTTGACAGCTCCGGAGCGCCGTCCCCCCTCCCCTTTTCTCCTTCCTCCCCCCTCCCCTTCTGATTCACTCGGAAACTGACAAGGCTGATGTCAGCGCCTTATTCTTAGCCCCCGTAATTGTAACTGCATTTAGCAGTGCGCACTTCATTAACAGTTTCTGCGACGGGGGAGTGAGATGACTGTGTGGCTGGGCAGGGATGCGAGTGGGGGTGGGGAGGGGGCAGCTCCTGCAGGGACCCTGGCCAGGTGCCTCTTCTGGATGGACCAGCTGGGCGGCTTCCAGGCCTGGCTTTCCTAGACTAGCGATCTTCGAAGGCCCCTTGGAGAGCATCTAGTCCACACTCTTCTTTAGGCAAGGAGGGAAACTGAGGCTCAGTGAAGCAGAGCACCTTGCCACGGTCACCGTTAAGGATCCAGGCCTCTGGCCTTTGAGTCTAGGTTTTCTTCTTTAGTGTTATTATTTCTTCAACTCATATTCAATTAGCTGCTCAGCGCCAAACATCTCTTTAGATGCTGGGGCTATATCTGGGGAAAAAGTCAGACAGTTTCTGCTCTCATGGAGCTATGTTCTGGAGTGGAAGAGACGGATAATAAACAGGGAAGCAATTAAGCAATAAATAATTTCAGTCTGTGTTAAGTGAAATGAAAAGAAGACAAGTTGATGGGGTAGGACATGAAGTAAGGTAGTCAGGAAAGGCTCACTGAGGAGGTGACAGGTGAGCTGAGGCCTAAATGACAAAGAGCCAGCCATGGGAGTATGAAGGGTGAGAGGGATTTAGGCATACGGAGCAGGTGGTGCAAAGGCCCTGAGGTCCGTATGAATTTGGGTGTTTAGGGAATAGAAAGCAGACCAGCCTGATTAAGCTGCATGAGGGGAGGTGAGGTCAGAGAAGTAAGCTGGCGGCACAAGTGAGCCTTGTAGATACTGATAAAGAATATGAGTGTGGGTAACTGAGGTTCAGAGTGGGAAGGAGAAAGACCCTCAGCTGGGTAAAGTCAGAGAGAAGCCAAGAGCTACCGCCTCCTGAATCCCAGGCTTTTGAGTTCCTTAGACACAGGTGACTTTAAATGCGTCATGTGGCTTCCTTTCCCATTGTAGCTGGAAGGTAGTGTGGAGTCTGGGCTTCTTCTGCCCAGGCAGGCTCTCCCTGCCTGCCCCCTCTCTCCTGCTCAGCTCTCATCTGACCCAGCTGTATCGCTTCTTGGGGTGATATAGCTGGGAAACTGGGGAGCTTCCAGGGTGGGACAGAAAGAACGTGGGTTTGGAATCTAGCACACCCGAATTTTTATCTCACCTCTGCCATTTCTGAATTGTGCAACCTTGGGCCAGTGGCTTCAGCTCTCGGGGACTCAGTTTCTTCATCTGTAAAATGGGGGCATAATAATGGTAAGTTCTTGGACTTCCCTGGCTGTTCCGTTAGTGATTAAGTCTCTGTGCTTCCACTGCAGGGGGCATGGGTTCGCTCCCTGGTTGAGGAGCTGTGATCCCACATGCTGTGTGATGCGGCCAAAAAAACCCAGTAAGTTCTTCAAAAGGTTAAATTGACGTAATGCACAAAACACACCTACCTCAGAGCTGGGCACGTGATCCTCAGTTATAAGGACCCGTGAGATTATGGGTTTAATCCTGTGCACATAGTGGATGCTCACTTAGAGGTTACCACTGGCGATGTGGTTGTTACTGTCAGGTCAGAATCATCAAGTTGACTTGTCGAAACATAGATTGCTGGGCTTCTCTCCAGGCTTCTCCTTTAATCTGGGTTGGGACCTGAAAATCTCATTTATTAAAAAAAATATTTGGCCACACCACACAGCATGTGGGATTTAGTTCCCCAGCTAGGGATCGAACCCACTCCCCTTGTGGTGGAAGCTCAGAGTCTTAACCGTGGGACTGCCAAGGAAGTTCCTGAAAAATCTCATTGCTAACAAGTTCCCATGTGATGCTGATGCTGGTCCAGACCCTACTTGGAGAATCACTGGGTTAGAGATAAAAGCCGGAGAGAAATAAAGGGTTCTTCTGAACTTGGGATGCCTCCTTAAATGTCTGAGATGCTTGGGACATTGGGTACCAGATTCAGTACCGGGTGTAGTCTTCAGGCACACCTATTTCCATCACAAGGTCTCAGATGAGATGAGTCTCGGCTGCTGCCCTGCTTTGCACCGGGTTTAATGTGAAGGACCCCATCAATCCTTTTGGAAGCCATCTGTATAAATGATAAATGAGTCGACATGAATAACACATCAACCCATAATATCCTTTTGTGACATATTGGCCTCAGACAGCTCTGGAGATTCTGAGGGGCTCAGGCCTAGCACCTTTTACCAAAGGGAATAGGATGCCACCCCTTTCTTGCGTTGAGGAAAGGCCGAACTATGTGTTAAAACCAGGAGGTTCATTTGAGGACAGGTCTCCGCTGGGAAGAAGTAAATTAAAGGAACCATCAATGTAAAAGGGTAAAAGTAGGGAAATTCTACTGAGGGACTTTACTGAGTCAGTTTATTTAGATGCTTCTAAGAAAGGGATCGCTGGTAATTTCTTAGGGAAGGTTGAGGTTTAGCTCAGATTCAAGACATGGCAGGGACAAACTTTATGATGTAATAAGAATCTTATCCAGTCCCATACAATTCAGAGTCTAAAGACAAAAGCATTCACCAATACATTCCAGTTGGGATTTGTCCTCAACTGATGGGAAGTACTCTTCCAAAAGGGGTGGCTCAGGATCGTGAAAGAGCATGGACTTTGGAGGCCCCCAAACCCAGGTTTGAGTCTCTGCTGCGTCCTAGCTGTGTCTCTCGACATGTCACTGTTCTGGACCTTAGCCTCATCCTTTGTCAACTGGAGTGAGTAACTCTACCTTGTGAGAATGAGAGAAGATGCCAGTGTGGAGCATAGAAGGCATCTGGGCCGCTGCAGCGCTGCCTTTCCTGCTGTTCAGACATCCTGGGTGCGGGAAGGGCGGGACGGTGGGAGTGCATTCCCTGCGGTTGGGACTCCTGGCTCGGATTCCAAACACAAACACAGTTGGTGTTTACTGTGTGCCCGGTGGAGCCTGAGAAGCTGCGTTAGGAGTCAGGAGGAGAGGTGTCCATTCAACCACTGGATCGCAGCATCTCCTAAGGCCACTTCCCATTGTCTTTGGACCTCTGAATCCCCGTTTTCAGAGCGAGGTATCTAGTGGGCTTGATTTAGATATAACCGGAGTCTCCCAACCCCGCATCTCCTCCTTGGTGTTCCTCCCCTACCTGTGCCTCTAAGGTCATTTTCATCCCTCGAGCATCTCCTCTCTTGCCAGAGTTTCTCTCTAGTTGATTCTTGGTTGATGGGTCATTGAATAGCACTATTTTTAAACGAGTCTTCCCTATAGCTCAGACTGTACAGAATCTGCCTGCAATGCAGGAGACCTGGGTTTGATCTCTAGGTCGGGAAGATCCTCTGGAGAAGGAAATGGCAACCCACTCCAGTATTCTTGCCTGGAGAATCCCATGGAGGGAGGAGCCTGGCCGGCCACAGTCCATGGGCTCGCAGAGTTGGACACGACTGAGCGACTAACACTACTACTATTTAAAATTCAAAATTTTTTTCTGGCTGCGCCAGGTCTTTGTTGCTGTGGGCAGGCTTCTCTGGTTGCGGTGAGCAGGGACTCCTCTGTAGTTGCGGAGTAGTGGCTTCTCTTGTTGCGAAGCACGGGCTCCAGGCGCGTGGACTCAGGAGTTGTGGCTCACAAGCTTAGTTGCCCCACGACATGTGGGATCTTCCTGGAGCAGGGATCAAACCCATGTCCCCTGCGTTGGCGGGCGGATTCTTAGCCACTGGACCCCAGGGAAGTCCCGGAACACTTTTTAAAAGAATGAGTATTATTTGGATTAAGTAATATATGCAGATGGTACATTTTAGAAGCAAAAAATTACCCAGCTAAAAGGGTCCCAGGCACCTCCGTCTTCTGGGCCGTCTGTCCCTTCCCCCGGACAAACACTGTTTCCAGCTCCCACAACCCTTTATGCTGCCGTTACTGACTGTAACTTGTTAGGTGGGGAAAAGCCAAACAGCACCAAAGGACACCCAGGGAACCATCAGTCTCCTTCGCACCTCACCGCCCTCGTCCCACTCCCATAAACCACCGTCTCCGTTTCTTAGGTTACCAGGTTTTTCCTTTTCCAGTTAGCAAATTCTTATTCAGCTGTTATGGTGGTGCCAGGTTCGATCCCTGGGTTGCGAGGGTGCCCTGAAGAAGGGAATGGCTCCCCACTGCAAAATTCTTGCCTGGAGAATTCCATGGACGGAAGAGCCTGGCAGGCTACAGCCCATGGGGTTGCAAAGAGTCAGACACGACTATGCCATAGGAAACTATGACGGTGCCCAGTCCTGTGAGGATTCAGGAGCTGTCAGATGATACCCAGGGAGGATAGCATAGCGGTGGTTATGGTACACACTCCATAGCTGGGTGTCCTGGGTTTGAAGCCTGGCTTTACCACTTATTGGCTGTGTGGTCTTCAGCAAGTTACTTGATTGAGCCTCAGTTTCCTCAGCTGCGAAAAGGGCTAGTAATCGCTCCTTCCTGCCTTGAAGATGTCAGGATGATTAAATGAGCACATATTTGTGACATGCTTTGCGGAGAGCCCACATGCAGTAAGGGTGTGTTAAGAGTATTAGCTGTTAACTGTCTCAGAACCTTTAAGCCGGAAGTCTCTTGAAGTCCTCTCACTGAGGCCCAGATGGGGATTGCGTGGTTTGCCCAAAGCCTCGCAGCAGGTCTCTGGCAAAACCAGGGACAGAACAGATGTTTCTGGAAGCCCAGCCAGGGCCTCCTTCTCTCCCAGGGAATCCGGGTGGCCACCCTGGGCCCCACTGGCACCCAGGGCTCGCAGTCCGTTTCCTGCGTTTCCAGCCCTCGGGGTCCCCAAGAAACGCTGCTTGGGGGTCGCCTTGGGAGCAGGTGGGGGACGTGTCCCTAACTGGGGCTTGAAATGGAAATTCATTAGTTCCTCAGCAAATGCCCCGAGAAACATCTCTCATCTACCTGGGCCCAACACCAGGACTGGACCAGGGGCCCCAGGGGCCCACCCAGACCCAGGCCCACCCACCCTGCAGTCATCTGGCCCCTGGGAGCTGCGGCCACTTCTGCTGAGCTTCCGTTGGTTGTGCTGAGTCTGGGGTGAGGGACCCTCAGGCTGGGGAGCCCTGATGGGAATCAGGTGGGTGTTGCGAGGGAGGAGAAATGAACACGTGTGGTGTTCTTAGACTCCTCTCGGTGGTCTTCAAATTGACAAGATTATAGAAGATGGGAGAATGCCCTCCTGCTCCCACTGACTTGGGCTGAGACGTAGCTTCCTGTGCAGGTGACACGCAGTGATCTCAGGTGAGACCAGGATACAGGATGAGCAGGAAAAGAAGCAACTGGGGACGTCCCTGGTGGTCCAGTGGTTAAGACTCCACCTTCCGATGCAGTGGGTACAGTTCACTCCCTGGTTGCGGCGCTAAGATCCCACATGACTTGTGGCCAAAAAAATAAAAAACATAAAACAGAAACAATATAGTAACAAATTAAATAAAGACTTTTAAAATGGTCCACATCAAAAAAGAAATATGAAAAAAAAAAAAAGCAGCTAATCATGGTCACTCTGCCCCAGGCCAGCCTCAGCCTGACCCAGGGAAAGCTCTGGAGGGCAGATGTCATCAGAAGGTTGATCAGCCTCCTGTCCTCCTGTATCAGACAGTCCTGGGCTGTGGACAGCCCCACACGTGAAAGGTGGGGGACATAACTTTTGGGGCAAGGCAGCTCAGACCTGCTCAGAGAGGTTCTCCAAGGAAGGGGCAGCTGGGAGCCAGATGGCAGAAATTCACAGCAGCTGTGGGATAGGTGTCCTTGGTAGAGGGGCTCTGGCTGGGCTGACCCACCCACTGTCTGGGAATTTCTGGCGACAGAGTGGGGAGGACAGGTGTGGCCAGCTCTGTGCTGGGCAGCGTCCACCCCTGTTGCAGGTCGCCCTCTCTACAGTCCCGTGAGGTGTGCATGGCCATAGCGTTAGGTGGGGCTGGAAGAATCAAGTGTCTGGATGGATTACTGTCTTGGCCATGGTCAAGCTAGTGAATGGTAGGACAGGGCTTCAGTCCCAGTGTGTATGGGTATGTGTGCTCAGTTGGGTCCAATTCTTTGCAGCTCCGTGGACTGTAACCTGCAGGTTCCTCTGTCCATGAGGTTCCCCAGGCAAAAATATTGGAGTGGGTTGCCATTTCCTACCCAGGGGATCTTCCCCACCCAAGGATCGAACCCCAGTCTCTGGCATCCCCTGCATTGGCAGGTGGATTCTTTACCACTGCACCACTCCTGCCTCCAACACTTCTGAATTTTACAACACTCTGCTAGACCTCGTTGGTGGTCCAGTGGTTGAGAACCTGCCTTCCATCACAGGGAACGTTGGTTCAATCCTGGGTTGGGGAGCTAAAATCCCATGTGCTGCACAGAACAGCCAGAAAACTAAGAAAATAAAAACAGTCTGTGCTGCAGTTGATTCTGTTCATGACTTAGATGTATGTTTTGTGCTTCCCAGTAGGTTTCTTTCCAGGTACCTCTTTGAAAGGTGTCTGTCTTGGTTTTCTATTTTGTACCTTGCAAACATAAAGACCTTTTGGGCCTGACAGAGCATATTTGCTTGTTTGATCTCAGCTGAGCCTCCTGGAAAAACAGCTTGATTTCCAGAGAGGTGGGCAGGGGCCCTGACAGACTGCTTGAGGTGAAAGACTAAGGGGTAGCTGATTTGTCACGGAAGGAACCATGAATTTGTCATAAGAAAACCTAGATTTGAAACCTCATTTTCCCCATTTGCCAGCTGCGTGAACCTGGGTAGGTCTCTCTGAGCCCTGCTTTCCTCTTTAGGTGAAACAAGTCCTTGACTGTAAGCCTTGGGTAGCCCGGAAGGTGTTCTAAGGACATTACATGTAGCAGTTACCCGGCAAGGCTTTGATTGGGGGTGGAGTCAAGGAGTCCAGAACCCGGAGCTGACCTCTGCAGTGTGTGCAGAAACAGAGTCAGATCAGGGCCTGTCTGTGAAATGGGCGCAGTGACGCTTGTCTTGCTGTCCTAGCTTGTGTTTCCCGTGAAACAAGCATTTGAGTACCAGTATTAGGTTGGGAACTTCCTGGTCATCCAGTGGCTAAGACTCCATGCCCCCAATGCAGAGGCCTGGGTTCCATCTGTGGATAGGGGACTAGATCCCACATGCTGTAACCAAAAGATCCTGCGTGCCACAGCTGAGACCCAGTGCAGCCAAACAGATAAATATTTTAAAAAGTATTAGGTTGAACCATAGGAAATTGCCATTTATGGGAGTCGAAACAGCCAAATAGCAGTTGAATGTGGCTCACGTGGTTCATGACGGTGATGGGTGAAACTCCAGGAGGGGAGTGAGAAAGGCAGTCGGTATTATCAGCCACGTTACCCTGACCAAGGGCAGCCAAGTCAGGTCGTACCAGGAGCTCTGGGAGGCCGTAGAACATGGCTCAGCAAACTTCTGTAAAAGACCAGACCCTGGATGTTTTAGTCTTTATGAGTCATAAGGTCACTGTCTCAGCTGCTCAATTACACAGTTGGAATACAGCCAGAGACAGTATATAAACAGATGCGTGGGGCTGTGTTCTAATAAAACTTTATTTACAAAAACAGGCAGAGAGCTGGATTAGCCCATGGGCCCTAGTATGCAGACCCCTGGAGTACAACATGTACCTCTGTTACCCCACCCCAGGAGTGAGGGAACTGGGGTGTTTATACAACCCCCATTGGGCACTGGTTGAGGGGTGGAGATAGGGTGGGCGCCAGGGCTTTCTGAAAGCCTCAGCCAAGAATAACAGGGGCTGGCCCCAGGAGGTCAGGCTGGTGGTCACTGAAGTGGGAAAGGTGGATGGGGTAGGGGATGATGGCTCTTGCCAGCTGTGAGGCCTGACTGTGTTTGGAGAATATATCAGAGAGAATGTGGCAAGATGAACAGGAAAATGAATTTTGGGGCACGCCAGATGATTTAACTTTCTAGCCTTTTCATCCAGTTGTTACTTCCAGACAAAAATCAGCTCCTCCATTCTTGGCAGCCCTGTTTGCATTTTCTATCTCCCATGCCTCTGCAGTTGGCAAATTGGCAATTTCATCTTTCCAGATGCCCTCCCCCTCCCTTTCAGGGTCTGATGCCACCTCCTCCAGGAAGCACACCTCTCTTGTCTCAGGTGGAGTTGATCGTTCCTCCTGGGTGTTCACCCGGCACTCTGAGCGTGTTTTCTCTCTCTCCAGCTGTTGCAAAGTCTGGCTGATACCAGTTTTCACTGCCACACTCAGAGCCCTTCCAGATCAGGGACTGTGTGATTCTCAGCCGCACTCCACTGGGGGCACTGATTTGGGAAGGGTGGGGATGAACCCCAAACCTTCCCCAGCCTCCCTTACGCCCTCCCTCCATCCTCTCCCCTCCGCGTCTCCCCCTTCTCCAGTAGTTGCTGATGGCCAGGCCCTGTCCTAGGTGCTGATGAATCAAGACAAGCCCAGTCTTTGCCTTCATGGAGTTTACAGTTTGGTGAGCGTAGGGGTGGGGTCAGACGTTCGAGAACCCAAAGGAACAATGAATAATTTGATCATTACTGTGCTAAGTGCCATACACATCAAGTGCAGGGTGGGGGGGGATGCTGGAGCTGGAGGAAATGACCCGGGGGATGGGAGGGAAGGAGGCAGCTAAGCTGAGACCTAAGGGATGAGTGGAGTTGGCCAGATGAAGGCAGGGGAGGGGAGGGAAATGAGACAGAATGCCACGGCGCTGAGAGCACGGACTTGGGAGTCAGTTTTGGGAGTTGGGGGCATCGAATCCTGGATTCTGTCGGTCTGTGTGGCTGTCTCCCCCACCCCCTAATCTGTCTCTCTCTCCCCTCTTTCTCTCTAGCATGCACATATACATGCCTGCATAGGGGTGGAAATATTAACTGTAATTGCAGAATTATGGACAGTTTTTGTTTTATAGTTTGCGCTTTCTTGGTATTTTCCACAATGGATCTGTCATGGCAATAAATGAAGTCTTCAGCGTCCGGAGACCACACTCCCACTGAGAGTTGTGTGACCTTGACCACGCTGTCTCATCACTCCTGCTTCTGTCTCTTACTCTCTAAGATGAAGACAGCGATGATTAACACACGCTGCCCATCCCATCACATCCTGACCCTTCCCCTCCCTTAACTCATTAGAGCAGAGGCTACTCTGTGAAGCAGGTGCTGTCACCGTCCCTGTTTTATAGATGAGGAAACAGGCCCGGAGAGGGAAGCACGCTGCTCCAGATGACGCTGCCAGGAAGAGCCGGAAGCGGCCCTGAAACCCAGATGTCTGACTACAGAGTCTGAGCCTACCCACGTGACTCTGCCACCTGCCTCACGGGGTAGGGATGAGAATCTGTGAGAGGACACCTGTCAAGCCCTTAGCACAGTGCTCGGCACACAGTCAATCCGCTGTAGATATTAGTGCATTATTATTATTAGCAGCTGTGCAAAGGCCCTGGGGTAGGAGGGGCATATGGTTTCAGAGGCACACGGGCTTAGTGAAGTACTAGATCATGCTAAGTCTTTAAAGTCAAGACTCTTGGCCTTGAATTTCAGGACAATTGAACACCTGTCGGGTTTTTGTAGCAGAAAGGTGACAGACTCAGATCTGGGGGTTTAAAAAGACCTCTTCGGCTGCGGATTGGAAGAGTGGAGCCAGGAGGCCCAGGGACGCTCCCTTTAGTGATAGTGACTCTCCTCAAGTGGGTCGGAGCACCCTAGCGTGGACTCCTCAGACCCTGGCTGTGACGACGTTCGGCTGACAAGGCCGGCCGTGTGGGTCAGAGCACAAGGCAGGAAGTCAGGAGCGTGTCACCAGGCTGGCCTGGTGATGGGGGGCTGGGAGTGCCAGTCTGAAGGCAGGAGCCAATTACTCTCCTGGAGACGAGGCCGGGCCAGTTCCTGTCGTGTTGCATTATTAAATTTGTAATCTTCATTCTGATACCTCCCAGCAGTGAATAAGAACCAAATTTAAAATGCTGGCTTTACATTTCTGGAATGAAGCCCTTTGTCAGGGACTCTTGAAACCCATAATTTCTCTCCAGAGGTGAATGTCTACATCCTTAAAAAAAATTAAAAAAAAATAAAGGAAAACCATTCTTTAGTTAAAGGTTGGGTTTTAAGGGTTGTCTGCAGCCCCAGCCCTGGCAAGAGTTGAGAGTGGGGTGTGTATGTTGCCAGACCCAGAGAAGGCTCGGAGTAGGATGGGGCCTACAGGTGCCCTGGGCCTCCCAGGATATTTAAACCCCCAAATCTGGGCCTTGCTAGGGAAAGAAAAGTGGGAGGAGCCACGTGCCCACCTCACCCCCAAGCCTGTGGATTTGTGAAAGGGTTCCGTTAAACGCATAGTCTTTAGGAGAATTGCCCTGTGTCAGGCTCTGATGTGTTTTCTCATGACCAGTTTGGTGGGTGGTTGACCTGACTGCTGGTGGAACCATGGGCTGTGTTGTTCCTGCCTTTGATCTTGGACAGAAGGGCTCTGATCTGGGGTCCCCAGCACTATTGGGTTGATCTCCAGCCCTCCTCACTGGGTGAGGAATCTCTGGAGCAATGGGTTCATGCCCACCTGGACCCGTCTTTCTAGGCCATATTCCAGGTATGTGGGACCCTGGAATTCCCCATCCAGATGGCCCTGAGTCAGTATCTGGGGTGCCTGCCCAGACCCCGCCCCTAGGCCCATCCTCCGTCGCTGGTGTCCTGATAACGTGGCCCTGAAGTAGCGCTTTCTGGAGGTGAGAACAGAGCACAGGTACAGAGTATGCCTCCGGGTACACGGGGGCGGGGGTGAAGGGAAGGGCAATAGCGAAGGGCCCATCATATTCCACCCCTCTCTCCATATTCAGCCATGGAACTCGGAGAAGTCTAAATCTGAACCTGGCCTGGCCTTCAAGGTCATTATGAAGGCACACTTGTCAGAGTGGAAGGATAGAGCATGTTTTATTTAAGAGCTTGATTTATAACTTTTAGATATTTAGAATAAATGTGACTTACGGTCCTTTCGCCTTGGGCCCCACACTGTTAGGTGGGTGATTTCCACCATCCTTTGAACTGAGACTGAGAGCTGCCCAGGGGTGGCCCTTCCCCTCCGGGTACCATGTGTGGGCCCTGGTGCACACACATGGTTTGTACAGCATGTTTGTACCAGGTAGACAAAGACACCTCTCACCCCCCCACTCCCAGTGATTGAATTTAAAATAGTACTGCCTCCTGTGACTACCCTGGTGGTCCAGTGGCTAAGACTCCCAGTGCAGGGGTCCTGGGTTTGATACCTGGTCAGGGAACTAGACCCTACACGCCACAGCGAAGATCGATGATCCCAAGTGCCGCACCTGAGACACGGAGCAGCCAAAATAAAAAAAGAAATAGCACCTCCTGTAGGACAGGCTCCCCAGCCTTCAGGATCTAAGGCCTGATAATCTGAGGTGAGCTGATGTAACAATAGAAATAAAGTGCATAATAAATGCAATGCACCTGAATCATCCTGAAACCACCCCTTCTACCCCGGTCTCTGGAAAAATTGTATTCCATGAACCCAGTTCCTGGTGCCAAAAAAGTTGGACTGCTGCTGTAGCAGGATGAATTAGAAGGCTTCCCCTTTTCCAGGGCCTGTGGGGTCTGCTGCCTGGCCATTGAAAACAGGCTGTATTTCTCCCCGCCTCAGTTGGGCACGTTTGTGCAGTAGCAGCTTGTTCAATAGTCCATAGTGCTCCCTGGACCTGAACCAGAGAGGGACCCTGAGCGAGACCAGAAGGGAAACCGCTGACACTCCAAGGTCCCTAGAGAGCCATTAAGTCATTTTACATTTTCAGTAATGGTCCTCATCATGATAGCAAATGTTTATTTTGTATTTCTTACATGCCAGGTACTCTAAGCACTTTACCTGGATTATCCTATTGAAACCCCCTTCAGGATATGAAGTGGTGGGGTACAGTTGTCATGCCCATTGAACAGGTAAGGAAACTGAGGCTCTGAGAAGAGAGGCTTATCTTTGGCCCAGGGTTGCTCAACAGTAAGGTGAAATGCAGGTCTGCCTGACCTGTGAATCTGTAGGCCTAAACCACTGCTCTGCCCTGCCCTTTCTTGTTTTAAAAAGCATCATTTATGCACTCAGCATATTTACTGACCCCCTGCCCTGATGTGGTGGGTGTGAAGGGAGATGCCCAGTAAGACGGGAGCCTCCCTCAGCCAAAGAGGAGAGACAAGCAGAGCAGATAACTAGATAACTGGGTGACCCCATTGAGCAGGGGCTGCTCAGTAGAGCCTAGAAGGGTGAGAAGCTGTTTACCAGGCTGGAGTGGGGGGTGGGGAGGGAGGTCTGTAGGCCACTGGCGGTCCTGTGTGGACAGGGAGGAGCAGCCTGAGGTTTATTCATACCTTGTGGGCACGTGCATTAAGAGAGGTGTGGGTCTACAAAACAGAAGTAGAAGGGCTTCCCGGAGGCTCAGTGGTAAAGAATCCGCCTGCCAGTGCAGGAGACTAGGGTCCGATTCCTGGTCTGGGAAGATCCCGTGTGCCTCAGGGCAACTAAGCCCGTATACCACAACAGTTGAGCCTGCGCTCTAGAGCCCGGGAGCTGCGACTGCTGAATTCTGCACACCCTAGAGCCTGTGCTCCAAAACAAGGGAAGTCACTGCGATGAGAAGCCCACACACGGCAACCAGAGAGTATCCTCCGCTTGCCACAACTAGAGAAAAGCTCGTGTGGCAGCAAAGACCCACTGCAGCCAAAAATAAATAATTTTAAAAAATAGAAGTAGAGTCAAAGCTGTAGAAAACATGGTTACTAGGAGGTCGGGGGAGAGGGATAAATTGGAAGATTGGGATTGACATATACACACTATTTTATACATAAAGTAAATAAGGACCCACTGGATAGCATGGGCTCCTCCCCTGGAGGAGGGCCTGGCAACCCACTCCAGTATTCTTGCTTGGAGAATCCCCACAGACAGAGGAGCCTGGCGGGCTACAGTCCATGGGGTCGCAAAGAGTTGGACCCGACTGAGGACTGAGCGCACAGCACTATATAGCACGGGGAACTCTGCTCAGTACTCTGTGATGACCTATATGGGAAAAGAATCCAAAAAAGAGGGGGCATGTGGATATGTGTAACTGACTCACTTTGCTGACACAGTTAGCAAAGGGACACACCTGAAACTAACACAACCTTGTGAATCAACTCCAATAAAAATTTAGAAAAAGAGAGAAGTGTGGGGAAGAGCAGGGGCCAGGAAAGGGGGGTGGGCAGGTCAGGAAAGGCTCTGGAGCCGTGTCCAGGAGCCGGCCCTGCTTGAAGACCAGAACTGTGTCATCATCATCCTTTTGGGCCCCTGTCCAGGGGGGTGGTACTTACCATCCACCCACCGGCACCATCCTTTTCAAAGTCAGAAAAGCGAGATTAAAAGGGGAGGGAAGGGTCCTTTTGTGCATTTCCTGCCAGTTGGGTTTGGGACCCAGGCCTCCCAGTATCCCGTCCCCCGGCTGTAGTCTAGTCCCTTCACGAGCTGCAAGAGTCACTCCCTATCATTCTTTTTTCTTAAAACCATCTTGTGCTTTCACAAGTTACAAATGCAGCTTGTGGAGTTATTCTAGCTTGCGTTTCCTGAGCGCGTTCCTGTTGTTATTCCCATGTTACAGATGATGAAATGAAGGACCTCTCCTAGGGTCACCTAGCTAGCAAATGGCAGAACCAGTTTCCTTGAGCCCAGCCTCCTCAGTCTATTCCCTGTGTACCCAAACATTGGGAAAATGCAGAGAAAGCACACAGAAAGAAAATTAAAATGACTACAGTTCTATAATCCAAGGGCAGAATGTTTAACCTTTGGGGTTGTTTCTCTCCAGTTGTGTGTGTGTGTGTGTGTGTGTGTGAGCGTGCATACAATAAGTATGTGCAGGAATGTGTGTTTAAACCAAGACAGGGTCATACTTGTGATACTGTTTTGTAAACCAAAGCTACTATTTAACAATCACCTTAAAAGGACCTTCACAGGCTGGTCTCTACAGGGGCACTGATTTCTAGGATCAGGTCTAAAACTACATCAGGCTTGCCAAGGCAAGACCCGAGACAGCAGCAGGCAGCTCACCCTAATAGCCCTGGTTCATTTTTGTCCCTGCTTTTCGCTCCTGTTCTTGTTAAAATAAATTTAAAAACTGACAGACCTACCCAGGATTTTATTCCATGCCTGGCCCGGCATTTAAATGCGAGAAGCAGAAGGCTTGCGATCTATAAATAGACCGGGCTGCTTCTGAACAGTGGCAGGGAGAATTTGCAGGTCCTGTTCCTTCCGAACCTGGTGACCTGGATTACTTCCTTCCTGCAGCGGTTACTTGCCTCGCTGCCTCCTCTGCCCCATCCTTTGTGGAACAGAGCAGGTCCCTCTCTGCAGATGCTTGGTGAGCATCTACACTGGGCCTAGGTCCTGGGCACACGGACTTGAGTGAGCCACCACCAGCCCCATCACAGCCTGAGGTGGTGGGGGTGGGTATGAACACACAGGTCCACAAATGAAAATCTGGTTATGGGGGAAGCCCACAGTGAGGGGGGGGGGTCCCTAGTTCTGGGAATCGGGGGAGGCTTCCTGGAGGAGGGGAAGCTGAAGCTGGAAAAGGGAAAGAGGAGACGGGGAACCTGGAGAGGGGGGGCCTAGGAGAAGGAGTCTGTGGGGTGTGGGTGTGATGCTTGGCACAGGGCAGGGTTTTGTCATAAGTGACCGCATGCCTCTGGAGGGCATATGACGGGTTTCTTTGGTGGCTCCCGTAGCTTCTAGGATCCATGGCTTCTAGGATTCTTCTGGGTGAAGAGGCTGCTCAGCGTTTTACTGGCCCAGTGATTCCTCACCTGCTCTGCCCATGCACTTCCATCTGGAACTAGGATCCTGAGCCACTCAATTAAAAGTCTCAATGGAACCTGGAAATATACTGCTTCATGAGCTCCCCAGATGATTCTGATGTTTGACCACATTTAAGATTCATGGTGCTGACTCAGGCTCCCATCTGGGGACCAAAGCCTCAGAGCCCCCGGTCTAGTCTCCCTCAGATGACGGTGAAGGGAGCTCACACCCTCTCAGGGCAGTTCCTTGCATTGACAGACAGCCTGACTGCAGGAAGGTCCTCTCCCCTTGTGCCCTGAGTCACCATCACCATTAATCCTAACACGGTGGTGACTGAAAATCAAATTTGTACAGTCCTCTGTTGTCTGCAAAATGCTTATTGAATTTGAGATGCGATAGATTTTAAATTCAGACAGATCTACGTTTAAACCCTACCCTCCTCTTTTGTTCTGTTCTGTTGGCTCTGTCCTTAAATGAATGACTTAACCTCTCCATGTCTCAGTGTCCTTGTCTTTTTTTTAAGATTTTTTGTTGTTGTTGATGTGAACCATTTTTAATGTCTTCTTTGAATTTGTTACAGTATAGCTTCTGTTTTATGTTTTGGTTTTTTGGCCACAAAGCACGTGGGATCTTGGCTCCCTGACCAGGGATTGAACCTGCACCCCTTGCACTGGAAGGCGAAGTCTTAACCACTGGACCATGAGGGAAGTCTTTTCCAGTGTTCTTATCACTTAAATAGAGATAATAATGATGGTTACCCCTCAGGTCAGTGGGAGAATTGACTAACACGCATTCTACAGGCTCGAGACAATAGTAAGGCACTCACTATACAATAATTAATTATGATGATTATTACTGCTATTACTGTTATGTAAAATATTTACATGGTAAATTCACTATACACCAGGTTTTCATTGAGTGCTGAATATGGGCCCTACTGTGATTGATGATGGAGAAGGCAGTGGCACCCCACTCCAGTACTCTTGCCTGGAAAGTTCCATGGATGGAGGAGCCTGGTAGGCTGCAGTCCATGGAGTTGCAAAGAGTCAGACACAACTGAGTGACTTCACTTTCATGCATTGGAGAAGGAAATGGTAACCCACTCCAGTGTTCTTGCCTGGAGAATCCCAGGGATGGGGGAACCTGGTGGGCTGCTGTCTATGGGGTTGCACAGAGTTGGACACGACTGAAGTGACTTAGCAGCAGCAGTAGCAGCAGTGAGTGATGAGCTACATTGTTAAAAAGTTCTCACTAATTGGCAATCATCATTATGAGTATCATTAGGGCTTCACTGGTGGCTCAGACGGTAAACAATCTGCCTGCAATGTGAGAGACTTGGGTTCGATCTCTGCAAAGGGAAGATCCCCTGGAGAAGGGCATGGCAACCCACTCTAGTATTCTTGCCTGGAGAATTCCGTGGACATAGTAGCCTGTTTGGCTATGGTCCATGGGGTTGCAAAGAGCTGGATACGACTGAGCGACTAACAGACACGCAGGATGATTTGAGCCTTACAGAGTTGCTGGAGAAGGTGGTAAAGTCACCCACCTTTTACTGACTGGAAGATGAAGCTCAGAGGGGTGGCATGAATGGTAAAAAGAACTCGCGCTAGTGCTAATGCAGGAGATGTAAGAGACGCGGGTTCGATTCCTGGGTCAGGAAGATCCCCTGGAGAAGGAAATGGCAACCCGCTCCAGTATTGCCTGGAAAATCCCGTGGACAGAGGAGCCTGGTGGACGGTAGTCCACAGGGGCAGCAGGAGTCAGACAGCGGCTGAAGTGACTTCACTCAAGGTGTTTCTAAAGCCCGCTTAGCTGCTGAGAGGTGGGATGAGAATTTAATCCATGTCTTCCATCTAGTCCTCTTCTTTTCCCCCAGCTTCAGGAAGCTTTTTCGAACAGTCAATTCCTACAAGAAGGAAGGGAAGGAGGGAGGGAGGAGAAGAGGGAGGGTAAGACCATTATGTGCAGGTTAAGGGGCTTCTCCTGCCTTCTCCCCCATGCCAGACAGTTTAGAGCCAACCATGAGTCCTTTCTCTTCTCTCCCTCCACAGCACTCCACCAGAGAAATCCAGTTTTGTTGCCTTCGAGGCATAAATGGGTCCTCAGGGGGCTCTGTGCAGCCTGGCGGCTCAGCCATCTCCCCCTGCTGGCTTTGCAGCCCGAGTGCCGTCTGGGTCTTCTGGTCTACCCTGGCAGCCGTGGTGTCATCTTGTCCACTGTTTGCAGCTCTACCCCCTCCACCCCGAGTCACTGCCAGTGCTGACAGCCTGGCGTCCCCAAGTCCAGGCCCTACCAGATTTGCTGGGTCTGAAGCTTGTCCCATCCTCCTTCCTGTCCCAGGAAAGTGGGCAGGAGCTTCAGCCACCGAGTTCTCTCTCCCGGGGAACTGGCCTTTCAGTGGGATCTCTCTGCACTGGATGGAGGACCCCGTCTCCATTCAGGAAACTACAGACTTCAACACGGCAGGGAGAGGCGTGGCCAGCAGAAAACTGAAAGTGTTAGTTGCTCAGTCATGTCCGACTCTTTGTGAGCCCGTGGACTGTAGCCCACCAGGGACCTCTGTCCATGGGATTCTCCAGGCAAGGATACTGGAGTGGGTTGCCATTTCCTTCTCCAGGGGATCTTCCTGACCCAGGGATCGAACCTGGGTCTCTTGCATTGCAGGCAGATTTGTTACTGTCTAAGCCACCAGGGAAGCCCGTGGCTAGCCGAAGGTCCCTATAATTAGACATACAGGTGGATTCCTTGCTAGCAAGGTGAGTCCCCAGCCCATGGTTCCTGTGTCTTTTATTCTGTATAAGATGTCGACTTAAGCTTCCCTCGTTCAAGCCTTTCTGAGCTTGCTCTCTCCTTTGCACAACTTCAGCTGCCCTGTTCCTGCCTCTCCTTCCATATATCTCATTGATCCGGCAAATCTAATTTCTGATAGCCTCTGACAGTGGGGAAACGCTGGGCCGAGGGTCAAGAGACCAAGTTCTAGATTGGTGCTGTCCGATAAGAGATTTCTGCCACGGAAGGTTCTGTTTCTGCATTGTCCAAACGGCCCTGGCCAGATGTGGCTGTTCAGCACTGTAACTGTGGTAGTGCAACTGTGGGATCAAATTCTGAATTTTTTAAAGTTGTCATTAATTCAAGTGGTCACATGTGGCTCGTGGCTGCTGTGTTGGGCAGTACAGACCTAGACCCAGCGCTGAATATGTTGAACTCTGAGACCTGAAGCACGTTTCTTGCCCTCTCTGGGAAGATGAGGGGTGCAGTTCAGGAACCCAGAAAGAGGCTGTCTGGAATAGAGACTGAGGTCTGGGGCCAGCTACATCTGGAGTAGATTCCAGTTATGCCCAATTCCAGCTGTGTGATCTTGGTCAAGTCATTTAACCTCTCTGTGCTTCAGTGTCCCCATTTGTAAAGTGGACTTACTAACCATCACCTCACAGGGTTAAATGAACTACAACGACTCTCTAAGTGCCTTACTCCTGGTAGACTCCTGACAAATTGTAGTATTTTTAGCTAGCCTTATAGGAACCCAGGTTCCCCTCCTGCCTCTTTGGAAAGCTCTGACAGTTCTTGCTTTTGCTAAAAATGTTTGTAAAGGGTTTCGTTTGGAGGCCAGAAGTCATCACCTTGACTTTTTGAAATCATGTACAAGTTGTGTTGTTGTGCATCTGTTTTTTTTTTTTCTTGTAGAAAACCAGATTTTTTTTTTTTTTTAATGGAGATATACTGCTTTCAAAAGATTTTTAAGGGAGTCTAAAAGGTTTAAGAACTCAGGGAGGGAAACAAAGTGTAACTCATAGGGTCTGTGCAACAGAGCTGGTATGATCACAAGATAGCAGACTCTGGCCCCAGATGGCCAGCATTCCCATTCTAGCCCGGCTACCTCTCAGCTGCATAAATCTTGTTGAACTTCAGCTTCTCCATCTGTAAAATGGGGTAATATAGAATCGGTTTCAATTATAGAATTCAGTAAACGAGTCCCTGTTGAGTGGGTAGTATAGCACCCAGCACATGCCCAGCTGCTTGTATCATCACCATCGTCACTGTGGTGGTCTTCATCATCCCCATTGTTGCCGTGCGCTGTATGCCACGCTTGGTGCAAAGTGTGTCTGTTTCCCCAAGTCTGTCCTGCGTCATCTCAGACCACTCCCCTCACTCACTCTGCTCCGGCCGCTTCGGCCTCCTTGTTTGTGGGACACGCCAAATGTAAATCTACCCTGGGGTCTGTGTGTTTGCGTCCTCTGTGTTGGGACTGCTTCCTCCTGAGATAGCCACATGGCTCATTTCTTGACCCGCTTCATGTATCATGGTGAGCCCCACCCCCTCACCTCTGTCCAAAGCTGAAACACTCACCCCTCCACTCATCACCTTCTGACACCCGCTCTGTCTTCATGTATCTGTGGGCTTTGGTGTTTGCTTGCCTCTCCTGGATCGGAGCTTCAGGAGGACAGATGGTTTCCCTTATTTTTATTCCCTGCTTTAGCTCCAGTGCCTAGAACAGTACTTGACATATAGAAGGTGCTCAGAGAGATGCTTGGTGAGAGAGTGAATGAGCCAGTGGATCTCGTTTAGTCTGAGACAGGCCCCCGGAGGATCCTCAAACTCCAGGCAATGTCACCGATGTAATGATGTTCGGTTGCTAAGTTGTGTCTGATTCTTTTGTGACCACATGGACTGCAGCACACCAGGCTTCCCTGTCCTCCACTCTCTCCGGGAGTTTGCTCAAATTCATGTCACCCTGCTTATTTAACACATGCAGAGAACATCATGTGAAATGCCGAGCTGGATGAATCACAAACCTGTGTAATATGTGCAATCAATAAATCTCTCCTCTGTGCCAGGTTAAGTCTCAGGTTCTAGGCATAGGAAGATGAAGCACATCTCAGCTCTTGAAGAGCTCATAGGCCTGGGGGTGGGGGTGGGGTAGCCACAGCCATGCTCTCTTCCAAGCACTTACTGCAGTTGTAACCACTGAATTGTCCTGCCATCCTGGTCTGTCTTCCACCCTGGACTGGAAGGGCACAGTGGACAAGGACCCCCATCTCTCTGGCTTGACACTGTGTCCTCAGCACTGGGACAAGGCCAGCATTGGATGTATGAATGGACAGGACACACTGGTGGTGGGATAGGAACTGGCTGAGGGTCCGTAGTCTGCGGAGCCATGGAAAAGTTCACACGGGAGGCGAGGAACCCTCCCCTGTCCCTTGGCGGCTTGCCTTGACTCTCACTTGGCCAGTGATGGAGCAGCTTGGTGATGATGGGAGGGAGGGGGCTTCCCCTCCCTCAGGAGTCTGGGTGGCCCACTGCAGCCCTTCTGTATTTCAGTTCCTGCTTGCGTCTCTGTCCTTGGAGTTAAAAATAACCAAAGATGGAAGCGCAAGGACACACTGTCCTTCTCTGCCATGGAGCCAGGATTCTGCTACCTCCTCTCAAAGGGGGCTGCAGAGGAACAGGTTTGAGAAGCCAGCAGCTTAAAGAGTAATCCCTTCCTGCCCCCTTGAGGACAAGCACAGACCTCACTTTCCCCAATTTGGGGTGACTCTAAATGAGTTATGGGTTGTTGCAGCTGGAAGGGCTATCCAGTGTAGGCTAGTTACCTGGCAGGAAGCCCATAGCCCTCCAGGCCTGGGAGCTTGGCAGACATTACCAATCAATTAAACCTCCCCCCTACCTTTCCTGGGACCATGGCAGGCATCACCAATCAATCACAGCACCCTTTCTGCCAAATCTAGACACAGCCTAAGAATTCTTAACAATGAATATTTTAGGTAACAGCTATCAGAGTTGGCAAAAAAAAGAAAAAACCTATTTATCATCAGAGTCTAGTCCAGTCCCCTCGTGGTGGGGAAACTGAAGCTCAGAGGGGGACAGAAACTTACCGGATTTTACACAGGAGTCCACAGTGGAGCTGGGGCCAGACCCAGGAGTCCTAACTCTGCTGGGACTTTTTTCCATTGGTCCTCTACCATATCCTCTTTTCCATGAGAACTACGGTTTGTCCAAAAGAAGGGTTTTTTAGTCCATGGACTGCAGGCCTCAAAATGTTATG
Organism: Cephalophus harveyi; assembly: GCA_006410635.1. Lineage (NCBI taxonomy): Eukaryota > Metazoa > Chordata > Mammalia > Artiodactyla > Bovidae > Cephalophus > Cephalophus harveyi. Next base: position 52,877 of record SJYT01018254.1, read on the forward strand.
CAGTGTTCCGTGTGTATGTGCCGACAGGTGCTTTTCTAAGGAAAAGGAGAATAGCTTTCATCAGCTTCTCGAGAGGAGCCTTGTACAACCTAAGAAAGGCAAAGCCGTCAGAAAAGAGAGAGAGCAGAATGGATTAATGTCTTGCTACTCAGTGTGGGCCACAGATCAGCAGCATCCACCTCACCTAGGAGTTGATAGAAACGGAGATTCTCAGGCCCCACCCACACCTACCAAATCAGAATCTGCATTTTAATCAGATCTCTAGTTGGTTCAGTTGCACTTTAAAGTTTGAGAAGCATAGATCTGGATTTGGAAAGTGTCACCTTTGGTTGCTTGAAGGTGTATGGAGTACCTGCTGAGGTCTAGACACCCTTGCCAGTCTCCAAGAGGGCCATGAGCCTTGCTGTCATTTGAGGGAGTGGGAAGAAACCTAGGCTCCCTCTCCAAGATGGGTCCCAGCTATTCTGTGACTGTTTAGGCCAGATCAAAAGAGGGATTTGCTTAAAAGGAGGGATTTGTTTAAACAGGCCAGATCAAAGGAGAGACTTGTTGAAAGGTAAAGGATAGAACTTCCATCCAGTGAATAGGAGACCCCAGCATGCACCGAGTGAGTGTGTAGGGAGGTTCTCACCTGGAAGTCTTAGGAAGGTGCTGGGTTAGCTGCCCTCCTGTGTGGTGGTGCCTGGTTTGTTGTTCAGTTGCTAAGTTGTGTCTGGCTCTTTGCAACTCCATGGACTGCAGTACTCCAGGCTTCCCTGTCCTTCACTATCTCCAGGAGTTTGCTCAAACTCATTGAGTCGGTGATGCCATCCAACCATCTCATCCTCTGTCTTCCACTTTTCCTCCCGCCTTCAATCTTCCCCAGCATCATGGTCTTTTCCAGTGAGTTGGGTCTTGGCAACAGGTGGCCAGAGTATTGTGGCTTCAGCTTCAGCATCAGTCCTTCCAATGAATATTCAGGGTTGATTTCCTTTAGGATTGACTGGTTTGATCCCTTTACAGGCCAAGGGACTCTCAAGAGTCTTCTCCAGCACCACCATTTGAAAACGTCAGTTCTTCAGCACTCAGCTTTCTTTATAGTCCAACTCTCACATCCATACATTACTACTGGAAAAACCATAGCTTTGACTATATTGACTTTTGTTGGCAAAGTGATGTCTCTGCTTTTTAATACGCTTGTCTAGGTTGGTCATAGCTTTTCTTCTAAGTAGCAAGCATCTTTTAATTTCATGGCTGCAGTCACCATCTGCAGTGATTTTGGAGCCCAAGAAAATAAAGTCTGTTACTGGAGGGACTGGTTTTTAAGCACTCATGGGATTTGGTTGAGTTGAGTGGAAGCAGAGCTGAAGAATTGATGCTTTTGAACTGTGGTGTTAGAAAAGGCTCTTGAGAGTCCCTTGGACTGCAAGGAGTTCAAACCAGTCCATCCTAAAGGAAATCAGTCCTGAATATTCATTGGAAAGACTGATGCTGAAACTGAAACTCCAACACTTTGGCCACCTGATGCGAAGAACTGACTTATTTGAAAAGACCCCGATGCTGGGAAAGATTGAAGGCAGAAGGAGAAGGGGACAACAGAGGATGAGATGGTTGGATGGCATCACTGACTCAATGGTCATGAGTCTGAGCAAGCTCCGGGAGTTGGTGATGGACAGGGAAGCCTGGCCTGCGGCAGTCCATGAGTTGCAAAGAGTCAGATACGACGGAGCGACTGAACTGAATTGAGAGAGGCTGCGATGCCTGAGGCCAGCTTCTCCAGCAGCCTCTGGTGCCGAGAGCCACTCATCTGAGGTGGCTTTGGGCTGATGAGTACTCGTTCCAGGTCGTTCCAGCTGGTACCAGTGGGTCTCAGGTGATCCTGGCTGGTTTTTCTGGGTCTGATGGGCTCTGAAGGAAGCTCCTTCAGAGTCTAGGTCTGATGGGTCTGATGGGCTCCTGCGTAGACCGGGGAAGGTGGTATTGGGAGTGGGGCACAGGTTTGCCGTGGTGGGGCTGTCAGTAAGGCATTCAGCCCCTGTCTTCCAGTGATCACTGCAGGCTTCGTCCAGTGCCACAGTGGAGATCTGAGTACATGTGTGTGCTTTGAGGTCCAAACCGCACAGCCCAGGATTCATCTGGCCTTTGCGACAGGCTTTGTGTCCTGGCCTCTTGCTTAGCTGGAGTCCTCTCTTGCCCCTGGCAGAGGCCAGTGATGACCTGAAAAGCCTACTCACCCTGACACTGCCGGCCGCCTGATTCTCGGGTCAGTATAGACTAGGGGTTAACAGCAGGGCCTGGGAAACCACACACACACATGCGCACAGACACAGAGCTTTACTGAGATCATTCACATACCATACAACTCACCTATTTAAAGTATACAGTTTGATGGGGTTTGCTACCTTTGCAGAGATATGCAGTCATCACCACAGTCAGCTGTAGAGCACTTTCGTCACCCCCGAAAGAAACGTGTACCCATTAGTTGTCACACTCTAGTCCCCCCTCAATCCAGCCCCTAGCAGTGACTAGTCTGTGCTTTCTATCTCTATGGATTTGCCTCCTCTTGGACACTTCATATAGTCACATCAATGGAATATGTGTTGTTTTGTGACTTGCTTCTTCCATTTTGCATATTTTCAAGGTCCATCTTTTGTAGCATTAATCAGTAATTCATTCCTTTTTATGGCTGAATAATATTCCAATAGCTGAATATATTATTTGGCTTATGTAGTCATCTGTCGATGGACATTTGGGTTGTTTCAGTGTTTGACTATTGTGAATAATGCTGCTGTGAACATCTGTGTTCGGCTCTAGGTACAGATAGGATGGGTTTGTCTTGCACAGTCCCTCCATCACTCACCTGCTGTGGGACCTTGGGCAAGCTGCTTCAGTTCTCAGAGGCTCAGTTTTCTGAGAATTTCTGGGAATTGGGGATGCTGCTGTCTATCTCAGAGTATTATACTGGAGTGGGTAGCCTTTCCCTCCTCCAGGGGATCTTCCTAACCCAAGGATCAAACTCAGGTCTCCCGCATTGCAGGCGAAGCCCAAGAATACCGGAGTGAGTAGACTACCCCTTCTCCAGCAGATCTTCCTGACCCAGGAATCGAACCGGGGTCTCCTGCTTTGCAGGTGGAGTCTTTACGAACTGAGCTACCGGGGAAGCCATTATTGGTAATAGTGGCTGTCATTTACTGAGTTCCTTTATCTTTTTCGTTTGTTTGTTTGGTCACGTTGTGCAGCTTGAGGATCATAGCTTCCTGACGAGGGATTGAACCTTGGTCCCTGGCAGTGAGAGTGCTGGGTCCTAACCACTGGATTGCCAGGGAGTTCCCCTGAGTGCCTTCATCTTATCATGACAGTCACTGTACATATGCTGTATTCTAGAGTTCAGACCCACAAGGGGCATGAGATTTATTTCAGTTAATGTGGACTTCTGCTACAATGGGCTAAGCATGCTGCCTCGTTACAGGAGATCATTTGGCAGCTTGATGAGATCTCCTTCCAATGTTTGTGCCGAGGGGGAGAACTTCCTTACCTCTCCTGTACTTTTGGCCTTTTCACATTATTGGGAGGCGTGTTTTTATCTTTATTTTTATATATTAAAAAATAAGCCTAGAGAAATAGAGAAGGGAGTGACAGAGGATGAGATGATTGGATGGCATCACTGGTTCAATGGACATGAGTTTGAGCAAACTCTGGGAGATAGTGAAGGACACACTGCAGTCCATAGGGTCACAAAGAGTTGGATAGGACTTAGTGACTAATCGACAACAATAGGGAAAAATGCAGTAACTAGAAGAGCTATCTTATGGTTCCATCATTTCTGTTTTCTCTCCACCATGAGAAGAGCATGCCCTAGGTAGGACATGCTCTTCCTTCTTCATCCTGCATCCCAGAAGAAATAATTCATGGAGTAGGGCCATACCTAACTCACAGAGGACATTTAATATGAGGAAGAACTAAACAAATAACCCCCAAGCTGAGACTTGGGGGTTATTTGTTACTGCAGCACACCCTAGTGATAGCTGACCAATACATTTAATCCCTACAGCAATGTAAAATGGGTTCTATGACTATTTCTGTTTTTTGAGGGAACCGAGGCTCAGAGAGGTTCAGTAACTTCCTTTAGTTAACTCAGATAGTAGCAGAGGGCTGCTTCAAGTCCCAAGACCGGTTGTTCAGACTCCAGAGCCTGTGCTCTTCAGACGGAAGCATGTGGGCTGTTTGGCGAGTGGTGAGTAATTGGTGTGGAGCACCTGGCATGTACGTGACATCAGACCTGTAGTATAGGTTTGGGGCAGATCCTGGAAGCCCTGAAAGCTGTGGATTGTGAAGCTTCCTAGTGCCAGATGGAACCAGAAATTCTCCTTTTGCTCACAACCCAACTCTCCCAAAGCTTGCTCAGCTTGTCCCAAGAGCTGGTGGGAATGGCTTCCTGGGGAAACTTGTGGGAATTGTAAATGATCTTCCTTCCAGTAATGGCTGAGATGCCCCCACTCCAGGAAATCTTCCCACCCTGGAATCTTCCCACGCTCGAGATAGACTGGAAGCTTGAGGAGAGGGAATGGCTTTTCCCTGGACATCCCAGCCAAGTTACACTACCTTCCCTTTCCCCAAATGCATTTCCTCTGCTTTCAGAACTCTTTGTCCTCAGTTTGTATTTTGGTTTCACATTTTTGCCTTCCCTCTACGTGTTTTCCATTCGTCAGTATAGCCTCTGACTGTAGTCTCCCAAAAGGAAGCACTTCTGTCAGCAATAAAATCTTAAGATTTGATTGGCAGGCAAGTATAACTCAGCAGCTAAGTAATTCTCCTTACAACCCAGACCCTGCCTCTACTTCCAGTGCTGTATTAATTACTCTTTTCCTCAATTCTTGTGATATGGTGTGTATCTCTGCCCTTGAACTACACTATGTGGTAATTATAATGCCTTGTGTTAAAAATTGCCCCTTTACTTGACTGACTCCTGGTAGACTGGGAGTCTTCTTGTTTTAGTTCACTTGTGTTAGGAGTCTTCAGCACAGGCCCTGGCATGGATAAGGCATTTAGTAAGTTTCTTTAATAAATGATGAATATTTCTGTTTCATCTCCCCTCCCTGTCTATTAATTATAAGTCCCTTAAGGGCAAGGACTGCTTCTTAGAATCTGCAAGACCAGGGCCTTCTCTGGTGGTCAGTGGTTTGGGTACCACACTCCCAATGCAGGGGGCCCAGGTTTGATTCCTGGTCAGTGAACTAGATCCCACGTGCTACAACTAAGAATTCTCAAGCTGCAACTAAGACCTGGCCCAGGCAAATAAATACAAATAAATGTTAAAAGAAGAATCTGCAAGACCAAGAAAAGCTTGGTATAGAAAATGAGTTCAATAAATATATACTTCATTGGATAAGTGAGAATGACATTTCTGTCTGGGAACAGAACGCTTTAGAGTCACAAAGCTCATTATCCAGTTGATCCTCTCGAAATCTTCAAATTCTGCATCTCCAGTGTTCTCAAATCCTCATCATGTGGTCTTTGCCTCCCTTGCTCCTGCCTGTTTCCTCTGTGCATCTTCGTGATTTCTCCCTCTTTCCCCTTCACATCCTCTTGGAAAAATGTCTGTGGGACTCTGCCCCCTCTTGCCCAATGAAAAGTGGTCTATAAGGGCAAAAATTACACTCTGGTCTGCCCTGAACCAGGATCACGCTTCCATGTAACAGCTTTGCCATCTTGGGCAGGTTCACTAACCTCCTTGAGTCAGTTTTCTCTTCTGAAAATGGAGACAGTAGTGGTTGTGTGGCTTGGATGAAGTCATGGATACTGAGTACCTGTCATAGGCTCTGGCTGAGCCGAGTAAGTAGTTGGAGTTGCTGTGTTTACGTGGAAGGGTGGAATTGGAGACATCAACAAGCCTGTGGGAAGGGACTGTGGTTCTAAAACAGACAGGGGATAGGGTTACTTGGTTCTGAGGTCTCCCCTCCCTGTGAGCAGCTACCTCTGCCTCAGGCAAGCCCAGAACCCCTGCCCCAATCAGCACCACGGACAGTTCCATCTGCATTTGGCTGTCAGGCTAATTACATCACAACTTTTATTTTTTGTACCATCGAAAGAGATAAAAAACATGTCAGAATTTAACTCTGACATGCTCGGTTGTCTTTCACATCTTAATTTCCTAGATGTCAGAAAATGTGTCTTAGAATCAGTGAAATAATGACAACCTTGTGAGAGGTGGTATCAGTGGGCTTCCCAGGAGGCTCAGTGGTAAAGAATCTGCCTGCTGATTCAGGAGACTCAGATCCAATCCCTGGGCTGGGAAGATGCCCTGGAGAAGGGCATGGCAATGCACTCCAGTATTCTTGCCTGAAAAATCCCATGGACAAAGGAGCCTGGCAGGCTACAGTCCATGGGGTCACAAAAGAGTGGGTCACAAAAGAGTGGCATAGTGTCAGTGGGCCATTGACTCCTGACCCTTGAAGAGGTTAATCATAACCCCCAGCACTTTTTGAAAGCCTACTGTGTCTCAGGCCTTTTCCACTTCTTCTCTTGTTCTGGTGCTCTCTGCCCTTTGTACATTCACTTAACAAATACTACATTTGAGGAATATGTATGTAAGTCAACAGTTTTCTCAGTATTGCTCCCAAAATATTCTAGCCCTGTACCTCATTTCTTCAGAGTATTGCTTCTTGCCGAAGGATAATCTAACGTGTTAAGCTTTCCAGTCCACATTCATGCTTAACTCATTTAAAAAGCATGTCAAATGCATACCCTATGACCCAGTAATTTCATTCCTAGGTATGTGCCAGAAGAAGTGTACACAGATGGTCACCAAAAGACATGCACGAGATTGTATCTGGCAGAGCTATTTGTAATATCTCCAAACTGGAAGCTACCCAAATGCTCATCGACAGTAGAAAGAATAAAAATAATTTGGATATATTCATACAAAGTTAGACAATGAAGCCATGAGAATAAATGGACTGCAGTGAGGCAATCAGCGTGGATGAATCTCACAAACATAATGTTAAGTGGAAGAAGTCAGACACTGAAGAGTATGTACTAGGTGATCCTGTGTATATGGAAGTACAAAACAGGTGAAGCCAATTTGGGCTGTTAGAAGCCAGGATAATGCTACTCTTGGAGGGGAAGTGACTGCTACTCATGAGGTGTTTCTGGAACATCGATAATCCTGTTTCTTGGTCTCGGTGCTGGTTCTATAAATGAGTGCACTTTGTAATGTTCATCAAGCTGTATGCTTAGAGTTGTACACTGTGTAATTGTACATTCTGCATCTTATACATCAACAAACAGTTGTTTTTAAAAGCATTTTTCTCCAGAGAGGAAAATGCTGAGAATTTCCTATGTGAGATGATAGGTAAGATATTTGGGGGTAGTTGGTCATGTGGACTATTTGGGGTTACCTGAATTATTCAGTGTGAATGGAATGCAGAGCCCACTGGGGAAAGGGAGGAAAAAAAGACCAGAAATGTAGTTTGGGACAGGTCAGAAAGGCAGTGTGTGTTAATGCTATTGGGATTTATTCTGCAAGCAGTGGAGTATCATTGGAGATTTTAAATGGAAGAGATGACATATTCAGGACTGAGTTTTAGAAAGTTCATGCAGGCCACCGAGTGGAGAACTGACAGAAGAGGCCATTTCTCAGCTGGCGACACCAGTTAGAGTGAGGGTGGTCTCCTGACCAAGCATTTGAGTTATCCAGAGATTTCCCAAAACTGCAGATTCGTGGTTCCCACCCTAGGCCTACTGAACCAGAATCTCCAGGAGAGAAGACCAGGGAATCTGTTTTAACTAAATTCCCAACATGTTCACGCTGGCCTCTAAGCAGGTACTTGGGAGCCTCTGAGTTAATTGACTCTGGCAGTCATCCAGGCCAGAGTAAGTGGGGATGTGAGCTGTGACCTTGGTGATGCAGAGCAGACTCAGATTTGTATCCCCCAAAAGGAGGCATGGAGGCAGTTTCAGTTCAGTTCAGTCATTCAGTCGTGTCTGACTCTTTGTGACTCTGTGAATGCAGCACGCCAGGCTTCCCTGTTCATCATTCACTCCTGGAATTTACTCAAACCCATGTCCATCAAGTCAGTGATGCCATTCAACCATCTCATCCTCTGTCGTCCCCTTCTACTCCTGCCTTCTATCTTTCCCAACATCAGGGTCTTTTCTAAGGAGTCAGTTCTTTGCATCAGGTAGTGAGAGTACTGGAGCTTCAGCTTCAGCATCAGTCCTTCCAATGAATATTCAGGACTGATTTCCTTTAGGATGGACTGGTTTGATCTCCTTATAGTCCACAGGACTCTCAAGAGTCTTCTCCAACACCACAGTTCAAAAGCATCAATTCTTTGGCGCTCAGCTTTCTTCACAGTCCAGCTCTCACATCCATACATGACTACTGGAAAAACCATAGCCTTGACTAGACGGACCTTTGTTGGCAAAGTAATGTCTCTGCTTTTTAATATGCTGTCTAGATTGGTCATAGCTTTTCTTCTAAGGAGCAGGTGTTTTTTAATTTCATGGCTGCAGTCACCATCTGCAGTGATTTTGGAGCTCAAGAAAATAAAGTCTCTCATTGTTTCCATTGTTTCCCATCTATTTGCCATGAAGTGATGGGACTGGATGCCATGATCTCAACTTTTTCACTCTCCTCTTTCACTTTCATCAAGAGGCTCTTTAGTTCCTCTTCGCTTTCTGCTATAAGGGTGGTGTCATCTGCATATCTGAGGTTGTTGATATTTCTCCCAGCGATCTTGATTCCAGTTTGTGCTTCCTCCAGCCCAGCGTTTCTCATGATGTACTCTGCATATAAGTTAAATAGGCAGGATGACAATATACAGCCTTGACATACTCCTTTCCCATTTTGGAACCAGTCCATTGTCTTTTGTCTAGTTCTAACTGTTGCTTCCTGACCTGCATACAGATTTCTCAGGAGGCAGGTCAGGTGCTCTGGTATTCCCATCTCTTTCAGAATTTCCCACAGTTTGTTGTGATCCACACAGTCAAAGTCTTTGGCGTAGTCAATAAAACAGAAGTAGTTTTTCTGGAACTCTCCTGCTTTTTTTAGACAGTTTACTTAATTGATTGATGCATATTTGTGTGTCATATATTAAATAGTGCTTACTATGTGCCAGGCCTTATTCTAAGTACTTAAGAGAAAAAATACTAAGTAATTTAATCTTTATAGACATCCTACGAGGCACATACTATTATATTCTTCATTTTTTTAAGAGGAGAAAACTGAAATACAGGTTAAATAATTTGCTCAAGATTGCACTACCAATAATGTGATTGAGACCAGCTGTACAACCCAAGCCATCAGGCTCCATTGTCCATGCTTTATTTATTTATTTTTTTGCTGTACCAAGTGGCATGCAGAATCTCAGTTCCCAACCAGAGACTGAACCAGAGATTGCCCACAGCAGTGAAAGTGCGGTCTCAACCACTGGACTACCCGGGAAGTTCCATCCATTGTCCATGCTTTTAACCACTTTGCTTTGCTGCCCCTTGAAAATGCTTCAGAAATAGTCGTGAATGGCTGTTTACTGTGATAAGGAGCTGAGAGGCTGGTAATTAGGAGTCCGTGCATGCTAAGTCACTTCAGTCATGTCCGACTCTTTGTGACCCTATGGACCGTAGCCCACCAGGTTCCTCTGTCCATGGGATTCTCTAGGCAAGAATATTGGAGTGGGTTGCCATGCCCTCCTCCAGGGGATCTTCCCCAGCCAGCGATTGAATCCACGTCTCTTACAGCTAGTGTCACCTGAGACCTGAATCCTAAAGCCAACATGGCCATTGGCCTTTGTCCCTCCCAGGCCTCAGTAGCCCTTCTGCTCAAGGAAGGCATTGCTGTGGACGACCACTAAGTTCCACCCAAAAGAAATTTTCTCTGATTTTAAGGGAAGGCAGATGTTGCCAGTTCTGGAGAGAAGAGGGGAAAGGGAAAGGGTTCTTCCTGAGGGTTTGTGCTTCCTTGACCTGTCCTTGGAGACACAGCCAGAAGCAGCATCAGGGCTGTGGAGGCCTGAGTTCCTGTCTCTCAGCTCAGTCCTTGATTTTCGGATGAATTTTAGGACCTGGGCAGGGGGGAGACATGAGACTTGAAGTCATTGGGAATAGCTAGACCAGGAAGAGGCTGACCATGGAACCTCTAGGGTGTTTCTCTCAAAGGGACAGGAAAGGCAGGAGCTGTGGGAAGGGAGAGCAGTGAGCCACAGGGGATTATCCTAGTTTGAAGTAACCTTCTGACCCAGAGCTCTACGTATGGAGGGCTTCACAGGCTGTCATATGGACTGAGGCAGCAGCACTCACAGACACGGGATTACCGTGGACAGTGGCATGGTTAGGGGTTTAGAGCCCCGGGGGGGTTAGAGCCCGGGGGTTTAGAGCCTGTTTAAAGTCACACAGCCTTTCTCAGCTTCGGGCTTCTCATCTTGAAAGCAAAGCTGTAAAGATCCATCTTGGATAAAATGTCAAAGTGGAGAGTGGTTGTGTTCTTTCCCTCCTCTCCCTCCCGTTTCCACATCACTGCAGTCTTAAGAGCTTAAGAATATGTGATCTTATAGATAACCTGGATTTAAAACCCAGCTCTGTCTTGTCTGCTGTAACCTTGGGCCAATTGCTGAACTGCTTTGAGCTTGGCTCCTTTTTGTAAAATTAGGATAATGATACTTGACTCTCAGAGTTATGGCTAAATTTTACATATACACACACACATAAGAACATATATAAGTATATAAACAAATATATATTAATAAATTTATAATTTGTATATTGGGCTTTCCAGGTGGTGCTAGTGGTAAGGATCCTGCCTGCCAATGTAGGAGACATAAGAGATAGAGGTTCGATCTCTGAGCCAGGGAGATCCCCTGGAGGAGGAAATGGCAACAAACTCCAGTGTTCTTGCCTGGAGACTTCCATGAACAGAGGAGTCTGGCAGTCTATGGTCCATGGGGTCACAAAGAGTCAGGCATGAATGAAGCGACTTGGCATACACACACGCGCACAATTTGTATAGTATAATTTATATTAATTTAACATATAAGGGCTTCCCTGGTGGTTCAGTCAGTAAAGAATCTGCCTGCAATGCGGGAGACCTGGGTTCCGTCCCTGGGTTGGGAAGATCCCCTGGAGGAGGGCATGGCAACCCACTCCAGTGTTCTTGCCTGGAGAATTCCCAAGGACAGAGGAGCCTGGTGGGCTACAGTCCATGGGATCACAAAGAGTCGGACACGACTGAGCGAATAGCACAACATATGTAAATACCATGCATATATGTATATCTATCTATCTATAAAAAATAGTGTCTGGTAAAGAGTAAGTGCTAAAAATAATGTCAACTAGTAATTTATTATCATTTATCCTGTTTCTTCATGGATACTTGCTTTTGAGAGGAGGTACAATAACACATTCATACTCAGTATGGACAACTGAATGAGACTCACTTGTTTTCTTTACTGGAGGATTTACACTTTTCTTGAGGATGTTCTAAAAATAAAAGCAATTCAATTAAACACACTGTTAGTGGGATGGGCAATGCTGGGTGCTGTCCATGGTTCTGAAGGGAAATGAAGGCGGAATGAGCTTACACAGCAGATGGAATATCAAGTAGGTTGACCAAGGACTGTATTTCAAGGTGCAGTGGAATAGACACCCAATAAAAGTGAAGACAAATTGCCCCCTGGGACTCAGAGAGTTTGATCAGAGAAGGGTTTGTGGAAGAGATGGCATTTGAATTCTGTGATAGAGCATAGTAAGTTTAGTGGTTCATTAAAAACATGAGTCAGAAAGACATGACTTGAATTCCAGTTCTGCCCTTAGTAGCTGTGTGTGTCCTTGGATTGGTTACTTAACCTTATTTATCCTTATTTTCTTATCCTGTAAAATGGGATAGTAGTTATCTCACAACTTATTGTGAGAATTAAAATGAGAAGATGCCTATGTGAAGCAGTAGGCATAGCATCTGGCACAGTAGTGATACTAATAGTTTTTTGGTAATACTCATGTTAATAATAGTCATCTTGTTGAGTGCTTACTGTGTGCCACAGCCCACCTAGGATGTCGGAGGATTAAATGTCATTATATTATTACATTACCTGATTATATTTAATCCTCGTGACAGCCCTAAGGGTTTGGTGAGTTCCTGATAAACTATTATTTAAAGCTTAACTCTGGAGTATGGTTAGAATTTTGATAGGGAAGGTGAGGATGGAAGAAAAGTAAAGGAGAGAGAATGGGGATGAGGAAGCTATGGAGGATGTATCTGAAGCAAAGAGTTGCTCAGCTGGGCTGGAGTGCAGAGGTGGAGAGGAAACCAGGAGCAGATGGGGGGAATCAGGTAATGGTGAGTCGTGAATACCTGGGTGTGAAGGTGGTACCTCATTTGAGGGGCAGTGGGGAGCCACTGTAAGGTTTTAAATAGGATCATGGCATGAGGTTATGATTTATTTATAAATTTAGATTTTACCTTCATTTCCATTATAGAATTCATATATTTAAATATAAAACCTCGAGAAGATACCACAGCCTACAAAAGAGAAATAAAATATCCCTACTGGGCTGATTGGAGTGTAAATTGGTGCAGCTCCTTTGGAAAATCATTTGGCAGCATCTGCTAAAGCTGAAGAGATGCTTGCCCTATGACCCAGCAGTTCCACCCTTAGGTATATTTCCGAGATACACAGGTACAAATATTCAGCAAAGGCCATGTGCTAAAGTAATCACAGCAGGATTCTTTCTAATAGCCCCATCCTGGGGGAAGAAAAAATGAAATGCCTATCAACAGTACAATGGATAAGTAGGTTGTGCTCCAGAATATTCATATGGTGAAAGACTGTATAATAGTGATGATGAACAGTCTACAGCTACATACAACAATGTGGGCGTATCTCATGTAGTCAACATAATGTTGAGCAGAAGCCAACCCTGCCCCGCTAAAGACCATGTTTAAAAACAGGCAAAACTGATAGCTGATGTTTGAGATCAGGATAGTGGCTGCCTTCTTGGAGTAATATAGCCTGGAAGACTGGGCACTGTGGACCTCAGGGATCCTGGCAATGCTGTTTCTTCATCTGGCTGCTGAATGCACGGGTGTTTATTTTGTGAAAACCCATCAAGCTGTACACTGAAGGTTTGTTCACATTTCTATCTGTACCGTATCCTTAGATGAAAAAGTTACAGAAGGACTTCCCTGGTGGTTCGGTGGCTAAGAATCTGCCTGCCAATGCAGGGGACATGGTTCGATCCCCGGTCTAGGGAGATTCCATGTGCTACGGAACAGCCAAGCCTGCTAAAGCCCGAGGGCCCTGGAGCCTGTATTCTACAAGAGAAGCTTCCGCGGTGAGAAACCCGTGCCCTGCAACCAGAGGGTAGCCATTGCTCTTGGCGATTGGAGAAAATGCAGCAGTGAAGACCCAGTGCGGCCAAAGATCGATTAATTTTTAAAAAGTTGCCAGAAAAACAAATCTTCTCACACACCCTCTTGCCACCTTTCTTCCTGTCGTTATTCCCCATTAACAGTTTGGGTCATATCCTCCCAGGTTTTTCTGTGTCTATGCATAAAGAGAAAGATAAAACCACACTATCTATAGCTTTACAAAAATGGCCTTCTGTTTTACATGCCATCCTGCAGCATGCTTTTTTAACTCCACAGTATGCCGAGGCAGTCTTTCTATGTCAGTGAAGATGTAGGTCTGGATGACTCTTTCTAACGTTTGCAGTGTTTTATTGTGGGGACGTGTCATTTAGTAAAGCCATCCCCATTGACAGACCTTTAATTCCAGCCTTCCATTGGTGTAAATGATACTGTGGGGAAGTCTCTTCTTGCATAGCTTGGTGTACTTGTCTGTTTGTGAATTTATGAATTACTAGGAAGGGAATTTCTTGGTCTGAAGTGGTATTTTAAGATTGTTAATCTGTTAATGACTTGCTGAGTGGGTGGGTTGGAAGCACGGAGACTAGTTAGGAGGTTGTTAAAATAATTTAGACTTGGGATAATTAGGGTGGTTGGCAGTGAAAATGGACAGAAAAGGAGAGAGCTAAGAGATATTAAGGGCAAAGATTTGATACAACCTGGCATCTAATGAGAAAGGGGAAAGGTCAGAGAGGTCCTTGGTTCTGGGTCTGGGTGGCTGGGAAAACTGGGAACAGAAGTCAAAAGGAATTGTTTGGGGGAAGTGGGGTGGGACAAGTTGCATTCAGGAAGCCAGTTCATCATCCAGGTAGTGATGTCCAAAATGCAGTTGGAAGAATTGCTCTCTTCTGGTTTGTAATTCTATTTGTTTATTTATGGCTGTGCTGGGTCTTTGTTGCTGCGAGGGCTTTTCTCTAGTTTCAGTAAGCAGGGGCTACTCTCTAGTTATGGTGTCTGAGCTTCTCATTCTCTTTTTTGGGGGGACATGTGGCGCGGCTTGTGAGATCTTAGTTCTGCACCAGGGATCGAACCTGTGCCCCCCTGCATTGGAAGCCTGGAGTCTTAATCACTGGACCTCCAGAGGAGTCCCACGCTGGCTTCTCTTGTTGCAGAGCATGGGCTCTGGGGCGTGTGGGTTTCCTCAGTTACAGCTCCTGAGCTCTCGAGCACAGGCTCAGTAGTTGTGGTTGCATGCGGGGTCTTCCCAGACCAGGGATCAACCCAGGTCTCCTGCATTGGCAGTCGGGTTCTTCACCACTGAGCCACCGCAGAAGCCCCGCAGTACTGCTCTTGACAGAGTTAAGGGCTGCAGATTGAGGCACAGGATTCCTTTGCTGAGGGTGGTCCTCCTGGGGGTGGGGAATGAAATCAGCAAGGGAAGGGCTCTAGAGAGAAAGGAAACCTAAGCACTGGGTAGCCAGGGTCTCGTGTATAGGGTGCTGGAGCGGTCAGGCACAGGAGCGGTCCACTGGATCCCCCATCGCGGAGGCCAGGGGGCGGATCTGCAGGGACTGTCATTCGAATGATGAGGCACCAGTTTCCCGCGTTAGTCTCCCTCCTCTTACCCTGCCCTGGTGAGTGCTGTCATTACATCTTTTTCTTGCTCCTCAAAACCCTTTACATACTTGTGATTAATCAGTGTGATCCTGTGTCTAGTGTCCACCTCGGCCTCTGAGCTGGGAGTTCCGGGGAGGCAGGAACCCCTTCACTCTTGTTCCCTCTTCCGTCCTCATCAGGTATGTGTTTAGCACGTAGCAGTGTTGGTACCCGAAGTTGCTGCTGTGGTTTGCTGGGACTCTGGCTGTCCACACACACCCTCTGCCTGCTGCCTTCCCCCACCCCCAGCTACACACACACAAGCACACACACACACACACACTCTGCACAAGTTGGGAGAGGAGGGACTTAAAACCCGCAGGGTACAGCAGGCGGGAGTGGGTCACCAAAAATAGGTCATCCACACTCCATTTACTTGTACATCACAGTGGCCAGCTTGGGGCAGCCTCACAGCTGAAACCCGAAGTGTAGAGGACTCAAACTCCGGGTCTCTCCAGTGGAGCCTTATGATAACCATGGACAACAGAACCTCTCCTTTGACCCCGTTAACCAGCCCCTCGGAACTTTCCATGCCTTCATCTTTGTGCAGCTGCTCTTTTTATCACCGGTTTTCTTGGAGGGAATGGTGTTTCCATTGTGATTCTGGAACCCACCTGTGCAACAATGTTTGAACCTTAACTTCCTTAGGATAACAGCCTAGCCAGGTGTCTTAGGTCAAGTTTCCCCAAAAGGATCCAGAGATGAAATTTGTGTGTAGGTGTATCCCCGGTGTAAGGAGGGTGTTGTCCTTGGACGTGACTGTGCTTGTCTGTGTGTCTGTGTGTGTGTGTGAGTGAGTGATGTTTCTCTGTGCCTGTGAGTCTGTGTGAACACATGTGTGTTTCTGAATCTTTCTGTGCCCCTGAGCCTGCTGTACACAGAGAAACAGAGAACTATTGAGAGAGGGACTTCAGATACAAATGAGGGAAAGAATAAGGGGTGGGATGACCGGAAGCACACAGGGAGACACATGACCTTCTCCCACATGGTCAAGAAACACCAGGGGACACACGCACACACACAGACACACACACATGCACGCCGTGTCAGTTTCTCTGTGTGTTGAGTGGGTTGGTGTACATGTCTTATGGTGACGCGTCTGTGTGTGACTGGCACACGCCCAGACACCTGCCCATTTAGCCTCAGAAGTAGAATGGCAGGTGTGCAGAGACCCAGGGGTGCGTGCATGCTAAGTCGCTTCAGTTGTGTCCAACTCTTCGCAACCCTACAGACTGTAGTCACCCAGGCTCCTCGGTGCATGGGACTCTCCAGGCGAGAAAGCTGGGGTGGATATCCATGCCCTCCTCCAGGGCCGAGACCCATGGCAGCACACAGATGTGGTCACTTAGACCCAGGGTGACAGACTGCATCTTTGCAGGCATATTCCTCTGTGTGTATGTGTGTGTTTAATTTTCTGAGTACGTGGGCATCTGTGTGCCTGAATTACGCAGATGTGTGTAGGAGAGGAACATGTGGGTACACCCTCTGAGAAGCACACACAGAGCGTCTATGTCTCTGTGTGTGCACGCATGTGTAAGCACACACAGAGCATCTGTGTCTCTGTGTGTGCACGCATGTGTCTGTCTGCCTGCAGGTCAGGGAGGAAGGGGGCACCATCATTGAGTTGGGAGGAGGGAGACGAGGAGAAGTCCAGCAGGAGGTGCCCCAGCCTCAGCCTCTCTCCTCACACACAGACCCAGCTCCCATCCTTTCACTCAGCAGACTGATGGGGTTTGGGTGGGTCCATTTATGAGCACTGCTGAAGGCCCTGAGGTCCATCAGCTCATCCCAGACTCTGGGGAGGCAGGGAAGGTCCCACTCAAGATCCACCTCCACTCCTAGAACTCCCATCCCTCCAGGGTGATGGGGGACGTAAAGCTTGCCTTGATCACCAGGCTGTGGAGCACGGAAGCAAAGCAACCCCTTTGGGGTCAAATCCTCACCCCCATGCCTCCACTTCCAGCTTCTGGCCCTAGGGCATGGACCAGCCCCGTAACTCCATGTCCTCGGTGCTAAGAGTGGAGCAGGCAGGAGCAACTGCTTCCTGGGTGGCTGAGGATTAACCCCACCCTCAGTGCGGATACCCGTTCATCCAGCAGGTATTACTTGAGCGCTTCCAAAGGCTAGGGGCTTCCCTGATAGCTCAGTTGGTAAAGAATCCGCCTGCAATGTTGAAGACACTGGTTTGACCCCTGGGTTGGGAAGATCCACTGGAGAAGGGATAGGCTACCCATTCCAGTTTTCTTGGGCTTACCTGGTGGCTCAGCTGGTAAAGAATCTGTCTGCAGTGCACAGTGCGGGAGACCTGGGTTCACTCCCTGGGTTGGCAAGATTCCCCTGGAGAAGGGAAAGGCTACCTCCTCCAGTGTTCTGGCCTGGAGAATTCTGTGGAGTGTATAGTCCATGGAGTCACAAAGAGTAGGACACGACTGAGCGACTTTCACTTTCCAATGGCTAGACTCTGTTCTTGGTCCTGGGGCTTCAACATTTGACACAATGAAATTCGCTGTCCTCATGGGGTTTACCTTCTGTGTGGAGGAGGCTAGTCAATAAACTGACAGTGAAGAACACATCACGGGTAGTGAACGTCAGGAAGAAAACCACGACAGCACTGGGCAGAGAGAGGCCAGGCCAGGAGAGGCTCAAGGAGAGCTGGATCAGATGATGCTTGATCGCGGTGGAAGTGAAGGTGTGAGCTGCCGGATCGGGGAGAGGGTGGTTAGAGGCAGGGAACAGAAGGGAAGAGCGTCGGACTTCCCTGGCTGGCCAGTGGTCATATTTCCCCTGCAGGGGGCATGGGTTCAATCCCTGGTTGGGGAACTAGGATCCTACATGCCATGTGGTACAGCCGAAAAATGGAAAAGCAGGGCAGAGGACCATGTTGTTCTCCCATTTTACAGCCGAGAAAGTGGAGACCCAGGGAGGTCAGTAATTTGCCCAAAGTCTCACAGTCTGTGAGAAGGAGATCCAGGACTTAAACCTGGGGCAGTGTGGTTTCAGAGCCAGTGGTCTAGATGGGTGATCCTCGATCAAGGGTGATCTTTGCCCCCGCTCCAGGGGATGCTTGGCAGTGTCTGGAGACATTTTTGACTGACACGACTGACCTGGAAGGAGGACTCGCATCTAGTGGACAGAGGCCAGGGAGACTGGTTAGACCTCCCACAGCACCCAGGACAGTGCCTGGCGGCCAAGCAGTGACGCGTCCCCTTGCCAGTTGTGCTGAGGTAGAGAAATTCTGGTTTAAATCCACGAAAAGCACTTGACAGAGAATATGATACATCGTAGGTGCTCAATAAATAGTAGCTGAAGAGGAGGAGGGAAATGGTGTGGAGAAGACTGCAGGGCAGAAATGAACTCAAGAAACAGTACGTGTTGGTTGAACCTAGAGAATATTATACTTAGTGAAGTAAGTCAGACAAAGAAAGACAAATACTATATGGTCACCCCTATATGTGGAATCTAGAAACAAGACAAATGAATCTATATACAAAGCAGAAACAGATTCGTAAACATAGAAAAGAAACTTGTGGTTACTAAAGGGGAGAGAGGGAGAGATTGGGAGCATGGAATTAACAGATTCAAGCTACTGTACATAGTTAAGCAAGAAAGATTTACTGTGTAACACAGGGAATTAATTATAGGGCTTCCCTGGTAGTTCAGCTGGTAAAGAATCTGTCTACAGTGCAGGAGACCTGGGTTCAATTCCTGGATTGGAAAGATCCCTTGGAGAAGGGATAGGCTACCCACTCCAGTATTCTTGGGCTTCCCTGGTGGCTCAGACAGTAAAGAATCTGCCTGCAATGCAGGAGACCTGGGTTCACTCCCTGGGTTGGGAAGATCCCCTGGAGAAGAGAACAGCCACCTGCTCCAGTAGAACTGCCTGGAGAATTCCACGGACAGAGGAGCCTGGCAGGATGCAATTTATGGGGTTGCAAAGAATCAGACATGACTGAGCGACTTTCACTTCACTTCACTTCTTCACAGGGGATTATATTCAATATCTTGTAATAACTATAATGGAATTTAATTTAAAAAAAAAAAAAAAAACTGAATCATGTTGCTGTACACCTGAAACTAACAAAATGTTGTAAATCAACTATACCTCAATTTTAAAAAGTACATGTAAATGAATCTGCCAGTTAAGAGAACTCACATGACGCTATTTGATGGGTGAGTATAAAGGGCAGGCTGCCCCTGGGAGGATGCGTGCAGGTGGGGCTGGTGGTTGGAGGAGGTTGATGAACCAGGTGGGGCGTGAAAACCAATGCTGGGCAGCCACCAGCCTCTGAAAGACTAACCAGAGGCCTGGTCTCTCCGTTCCTTCCCATCCCGTGTCTCTCTCCCCATCTCTCTCGACCACTCTGCCCGGAAGGGGACAGCCGGAGGTTGAAGGGGGCCATCCAGAGGAGCACGGAGACCGGCCTGGCAGTGGAGATGCCCAGCCGGACCCTGCGCCAGGCCAGCCACGAGTCCATCGAGGACAGCATGAACAGCTACGGCTCCGAGGGCAAGTGAGTGTGGGGCCCGCGGTCGTCTCAGGTGTGGGGTGGGCAGGAGGGACGGAGCAGTGCCCTCTAGGAGCCCTGGGTCATGCTCGGCCTTGGAAGGGAGGTGATGGAAGCCAAGGATTCCCCGAGGAGGTGTGAGTGAGGCATGAATCTGGTACCCAACTGTCTAGGTCTCAATCCCAGCTCCACTGCTCACTGACAGTGTGAACCTGGGCAAGTCACCTCTCTCTGTCTTGGTTTCCTCATCTATGAAATGGAGACAGTAGTACCAGTCTCATAGGGGGTGGTAAGAGGATTAAATGGGTTAATATTTGTAAAATGCCTGGTGCAATGGCTGCCACAGCAGAGGTTAATGAAGAAAGGGGATCAAGAGGGGTTTTGTTGGGATGGTGGTTATTTCCTCTTTAATTCTCTTCGTTTCCTTAAATCCCAATTGGTTTTTAAAAATATGTACCACTGCCTGATAAGGAGTTTCACACACATCAAGTCATAGCACATTAGGTCCAGCTGGCTCCCCGCCTGTGTTTCTCTCCCCCGGCTATACATCAGAATTGCTGGGAATTTGTTACAAATACCCATCTCGGGACCCTGAATCCAAGCTGCTGAATCGGAATCCGTGAGGGTGGCGCCTGGAAGTTCCATTTTTAAAAGACTCCCTGGGACAAGATCGATCTAGACTGGGACTCTCAGGGTCGGGCCTCCCTGGTGGCTCAGGCCGCAAAGAATCTGTCTGCAGTGCAGGGGACCCGGGTTGAATCCCTGGGTGGGGAAGATCCCCTGGAGAAGGCAGTGGCTACCCACTCTAGTATTCTTGCCTGGAAAGTTCCACGGACAGAGCGCCTGGTGGGCTACAATCCACAGGGTCGCGAAGAATCAGGGACGACCAAAGCAACTGAGACTGCAGTTGCAGTTTGAGAATTTGGAGAAAGTTTGGAGCCTGCTTTCGCCTGATAAATATGCAGATGAAGTGTGTACCCTAACACACTCACACCTCACTCACTCATTCTCACATGCGTGGTCACACAGACACATTTCATGTAACTGTAGGGGGCTCCCAGACTCCCCCAAACCCCCCTGGCAAAGAAACTGTGATCCACAGCGATTTCTTCATTGTACAGATGACCAGGGCACTCAGGTTGAGGGGCTTCGTCTGGATCACACAGCACATTCATAGGTCTGGAACCCAGGCATCCAGGCTCTTAGCGGGGCTTGTATCACAGCACCCCATTGCTTCATTATCTCAGCCGTCCTCAGCCAGGGTGGACAGGGGTATCATGACCCTTGTCAAGCACACGAGAAGACGGGGGCTTAGAAAAGTTAAGCTCCCTGCTGTCCAGTATGGTAGACCCCAGGCGCATGTGGCTATTTAAATGTAAGTGAATGAAGATGAAATATTCTGTTCTCTGTCGCTCTCGCCATATTTCAAGTGCTCAGTGGCAGCCTGTGTTCAGCGCCCACCGTATCAGACTGTGCAGGTGTCAGACATTTCCATCGGCGCAAAAAGTTCCACTGGATGGTCCTGGCTGAGTGGCTCATCCAAGGGCAGACATCTTCCAGTTTCTGGCCCTGCCTTGCAGCTGGGGGCTCTGCCGCCTGAAAGCCTTCCCGCCCCCAGCCCCTCCTAAACTGGGCATCTCCGGTCTCTCTGAATGGCCTTGCCTTGGCAGATGCTGCTGGTCCGCTCACCTCCTAGGGAGACTTTCCGGAGGGCGAGAAGAGGAGGAGGACATGCGGAAGGGAGAGGGAGAAGAGGAGGACGAAGGGAACAAATGTTTGCTTTAACCTGAGCAGCTCAGCAAGACAGCGAAACTTGGAGGGAGGTAGTCTAGGCGTCAGGCTAGCAGTGGGTCCCTGCTGAGTTTCAGGGGATCGGGAGATTTGGGTCCTGGTCCCGGCCTGGCCACTGACCCTGAGTGGCCTTGGGCATGTCCCTTGTCCTCTTTAAGCTTTAGGGAGGCTGATACACATCTCGTCTGTTGGCCTCATGGGCAGGTCAGAGGAACAGGTCGAGGAGGTGGTATCGTGGTGCAGTGAACAGCAGCAGGGGGTCAAACCTACATTCCCATTTTCCAGAAGAGGAGCTGAAGGCTCAGAGAGGCCACAGGACTAGTCCACGGGGAGCAGCATAGGAGGGCATCGTGAGGAAGAAAGACGATGCCTGCCCACGACAGGTGCTTGGGACGTGGCTCTTGTCATTTTCTGTCGTGTGCTTTAAGGGACCAGAAAGTCAGATTATATTACAAACCTGTCCAGAGTCAGGACTCTGGAGTCAGACAGTACTGACTGGGCCTCATTTCTGCCTCTTCAGAGCTGTGTGACTTTGGGGGAAGTTACTTTACCTCTCTGAGCCCAGTTTCTTCATCTATAGAAAGAGGTCCAGAATAGTACAGACCATTAATAGGGTTGTCGTGGGGAGACAATGAACTAACATATGTCAAAGCATTTAGACACAATGTGCCAGCGGCTGGCACATTGCAAGCATTTTTATTATTATAGCTATTACCGATGTTTGTCAATTCAGCCACTGTTATTTGGGCATTTTGCTCCTTGTTATAATTGTGTCTAGAATGTGCTTAGCACAAGGGAAGCATGGAATAAATGTTGGCGGTGATGATTATGATTTTTAAAAAATTATTAATTTGGCTGTGCCAGGTCTTAGCTGAGGCATGTGGGATCTTTAGTTGTGGCATGTGGGTTTCAGTTCCCTGACCAGGGGTGGATCCTGGGCCCTCTGCATTGAGAGCATAGAGTCTTGGCCACTGGACCACCAGGGGAGTCTCCTGTGGTGATTATTATGATTGTTAAAAGGTTTGTGGTGGGTGTCTTGAGACAGTTGAGGAAGGATCAGGTGGGCTTGAGGGTCCTTCGTCCAGCAGAGGGGAGATTCTTGCCCTCCTGAGAGGGACTAGGTCTTGATGGAGCCCAGCCAGGTGCTGCTACCCACCCCCAACATGCACCTGGCTGAGGAAGGGAGGTCAAAGGGACGGGGGGACAGGTGGGGACACTGAGCTGTAGTCGGCCTCCTCTTTGTTTTGGAGGCATTTTGGGCACTAGCAGGACCGAGATGCCAGGCTGTGAAACAGGAGGGGGTGTGACCATCCTCCCCCTGGGCCTCTGCCAGCCCAGCTGAGGCTCACAGAGAGCCAGTGCCTTTGTGCAGCCCCCACCAGGCTGCAGCCCCTGGCACTGCCGGGCATGTGTATTCCTGCAAGTGGGCCCAGGGATGCTGGATTTTCATTCAGCACCTACAGTATGCTGGACAATCAGACCTAGCACCTCGGAGACCCTGCCTTCCACTGACCACGCAACTAGTAGTGTGGCGAGAGCTGCAAAGGACGGGCACAGAGAACTTCGGAAATGCTATGTCCTCACTAGGACTCAGGGCTGGGGAAGGGGTGCACATTGGGTTGGGCCATTCTGCCAGTGATGATCCTTGGGCTCCAGGTTACACAATACCAGTTACAGTGGGTTGAACCCTTGCTGCTCAAAGTGTGATTCTCAGCCCAGCAGCAGCACCATCCCCTGGGACCTTGTTGGAAGTATAGCATCTTTTGGTACTTTCCTGGTGGTCCAGTGCTTAAGACTCCACAGTCCCACTGCAGAGGGGAGGGGTCCCATTCCTAGTGCAGGAACTAAGATCCTAAGATCCCGTTTACTGCGTGGCTCAAAAAAAAAAAAGAAGAAAGGAAAAGAAATGCATCATCTCAGGCTTCTGACAAGATCCCCAGGTGATTCATGGGTTAAGGTTGAGAAGTTCTGGCTTAAGGGTAATAATGTTCTAGAGCAAACACTTCATAAGAGCATTTGCTATGGGCAGACACTGTGCTGTTTTTGCATTTATTGACTCATTTAATTCTCTCAGTAACCTGATAACTCTGGAACTGTTAGTGTCCTCATGTTACAGATGAGGAAATGAAAGCCAAGAGAGGTTAATTAAATTGCCCAAGGTCACATAGCCAGAGTGGCTTCCCTGGTGGCTCAGACGGGAAAGAATCTGCCTACAATGCAGGAGACCCACGTTCGATCCCTGGGTTAGAAAGATCCTCTGGAGGAGGGCATGGCAACCCACTCCAGTATTCTTGCCTGGAGAATTCCATGGATGGAGGAGCCTGGTGGACTACACCTGTGGGGTTGCAAAGACTCAGACATGACTGAGCAACTAACAGTTTCATACAGCCAGTGAGTGACATCAATTTCAGGGATTCAAATCTAGCATTTGGAGTCTGCCCTTAACCATTCTACTCGACTCCCTCCCTCATTTAATGGCTGTGTCAATCAGGATTTCCAGAGGTGGATGCTTCCAGTATGGTGTGGTGGCTCAGTGGTCTCTCCATCTTCTCCCCTCTGCAGACTTCAGCATGGTGGACCAATCCTGGTTTATCCTTGGGGACTGGGGAACGGTTTTCCTTCCCAGTGCCCCTTTCTGCCTGATGGAAAAATTGGTTCTGCATGTTAAGGATGGAAGGGAACAGCTATGAGTTGGGCAACCAGCCAAGCTCCCACTCCCCACCTCTCTGAGCATCTCCCCAGATAAAGGGCAAGGATTCAATTCTCCTGAGAAAGGGCCAGGAGAATAGTACCTCCCCAGACCCCTCATCCATCCTGAGATACTCCCTGGTGACCATCTGCTTCAGTTTGGATTTCCCAGAACCAGATGCAAGACATGGATTTGAGTGCAAGCATTTCACTTGGAAGGTGATTCTGGAAAGCATGGTGGAGGAACCCATAAGAGAGGGCAAGGGGGAGGCCTCCAGTAACATGTGTGTTGAGAAGCCAGCTGCCACTGTGTATATCCAGAGCTTAACCCTGATGGGGTCTCAGTACCAGCCTGACACAGGTGCCTGAGAGTCTCTCCCTGGGAGGCCAGGGAGCTGGGGCATTTACACTGCCACTCTTACTGGTTACAGGTTGATGGCTACTCATGGTTAAGTCTCCTGCCCTTCCTCTGGAAATGAAGGCTCCGGAGACCAGAGAAATTCCTTGTGGGCCAGAGAAACATAGCTAGAGGGATGCAGGTGCCAACAGGAGACTGTGAGCACTGGCGTGGGGGTCAGGGGATGTGGGGGATGGCAGCAGAGGCTAGTACCTTTTCTGAATGCACAGCACCACTGTCCCCCAGCTGCCCAAACCAGAAGGCTCTCCCAGATGCCTCTTGCTCTCTCTCCGTATCCAGCCCTTGACTGGGCTCTACCATTTCTCTCCTGATTGTCTTTGACTCCATCCATCTCCCCTTTCCCCCAGCCATGAGGCCACTCATCACTCTGTCCATCTCCCCTCACCCCAGCCATGAGGCCACTCGTCACTCTTGACTGGATACCTGCAAGTCTCCTTTGTGGCCTGAACTGCGTGGTCTGTCACACAGCACTTATTTCCTCTGGATTTTGCCAGCTTCCCCCCTTTCCCTCCCAAGCTGTGTGCCCCAGCTCCATCCCTGAACCTCTTGCCCTGCCCTCCGTCTCACTTCTGGGTCTCACTTCTGGGTCTTTGCGTACATTGCTCCCTCCCCAGACACTCTCTTTCCTACCCCTCCTCCCTCCTCGCCCCCTGACGCATTCCTCCTCCAGATCTCAGCTAAGAACGTGAGCTTTATCTCGTGTGCCAACTCTAGCTAATTGATCGTGGCTCCCTGGAGTGCTGTGTTAAGGATTCTGAAGTCCAGTCCAGGCGTGGCAGGAGTGTTGGGGTTGATTGGCAGTGTCCGTCCTGGAAGTGGGCAGGGGAAACCCGCCACTCCTCTACCTCCATCTGCAGCTTCCACAGCCAGGTCTCCCCCCACCACAGCGCCCAGCAGTTCTGTCATACTTGTTGCACATGTCTGTCTGTCCTGCTACACACTTGCGTCTGGTGCTGTTCAGTCCGGGGCCTGGCCCGCAGGGGGTGCGCTGCAAATCTGGGTGAGTGATGGGTTGGGACTGTGTACAGAAGCGCAGACACGCACGCACACACACGCATGCCTCTCCTTCCCACCCCTCCCCAGCCTCCTGCATCGCACATCCGCCCTGTAAACCCGCAGCTCTCCATGCTGGCCGCCGGAGCTCTTCCTCCTCCTTCCCTCTGCCCCTCGTGGTCCTGTGGCATCTGGCTCATCGGCACACAGCTCCCTGGGTGACTGGGTCACGGTGCCCATAGCTCTGAGGAGCAGAGTGAGCTGACGGCAGGGCCGCTGCAACTGGCCTCAGGAAGGCTTTCCGTCAAGGCTGTTTGCCTCATCACCGAAGGCCCGGGAGTTGGTGGATGGTCAGAACCTCCTTCCCCTTCACCCCTTCTGTTGTTTCACAGATGTCGTGCCTGAAGGACAAACCGCCACCGGATGTGGCCAGCGGCTAGGAGATAGGGATTTTTTTTTGCTTCTATTTTATAAGCACTGGTGTTGGTTGAGTACTTGGCTACACCGGGATCGGTTCTAAGGCGTTTATCTCAAGTAGTCCTTACAGTTGCACCGGGGGTGTGCTACCATTGTTCACTCCTGCTTCGCTGAAACCCAGGGTCTGAGCAGCGAAGGCTGTGTCTGTACGACCAGTGAGTGGGGGAAGTCAGGACTCATATCCAGGCCTGCCTGACCCCAGGGGGTGGACTGCAGATTCCCGTGCTCTGCCCCGGGAAAGCCCGAGGTCCCTCTGGGACATGGAGACAGTATAGCTGGTTGAGATGAACCCTGGAACCAGTCTCCCGGGTTCAGATCCCAGATCAGCCACTTAGCAGTCATGTGATCTTGGTCAGGTTACTTAACATTTCTGTGCCTTGATTTCCCCTTCTGGAAAGTGGGTATTCATATAGTAGGTACTTCGCTTGCACAGAGTTGTTAAATGAGGGTTAAATGAGTTAATATTGATAACTTGGTACTATCAGTGCTTGGCTCATGGCAAGCTTTTGATCAATAAAAAATAAATCCTTGGCTTCACGCCCAGGAGCTATACTCTCGTGGCCCAGGGCAGGTGGGAGGGGGAGGCAGGTTTGGGAATGTCCTGAAAGCTTAAGAAGCTGGAGTCAGGTTTGGCTGATGCTATATATCCTGGCACACAGTCAGTTCTGCTACAATGCTTGTTTTGAAAACACAAATCTGTTCCAGCACGATTCAAGTATTCTGGAGTAATTGGAGCACAATATAAATTTCGCCTTTGCTCAGGTGTGTGATTTCATCCACGAAAAACACAAGGAGAATTCAGGAAACTACACCCGTAGAGGGCTGCACAAAACACCCCCCTTGCATCTGTCCGCTTTCTCAGCCCCCACCCCCTACACCTGGTGTTACAAGTTCCCACCCATCCGTTTGGAGAGCCCTCCATCACCACTTTGTAGTAACTCACACTGAAGATCTGGTGACACTCATTTCCACAAGCAAATATCAAACTGTCTTCAAGGTAGAGCACTGTATTTATTGTAGTGTCTACACATCTACTTCATTTTTAAAAGATTTTTTTTTTTTACATTGGATGGTTAGATAGCATCACCGACTCAATGGACATGAATTTGAGTAAATTATGGGAGATAGTGGAGGACAGAGGAGCCTGGTGTGCTGTAGTCCATGGGGTTGCAAAGAGTCAGACATAGTGACTGAACAACAACATAGCCAATTAACACTGTTGTGATAGTTTCAGCAAAGGGACTTAGCCATCAGCAGAACTGGCTATATTGCACCCTCTGCAAGGCTGTGGGAGGGGGACACGGATGGATGATGGACAGGTAGGGGTAGGCAGTGAATGGATGAAGAGAGAGCCCATGAACCTTTCAGGACCACATAACCCATGCTCACCATGAGGGCTGGGCCACCTTTTAATTCCCGATGAGTTGAGATAGGCGATCCATCTGGAAAACAGAGTAGACGTCAAACCCCCAAATAACCCAATTTCTTTAACCGTGAAGAAAACAGAAAATCCAGGGGCCAAACAGAGCTCAAAGGTTAATAATAAAAGACAAATGGGTTTCAGCCCCACAAACCAAAGTAACAGGATTTGAGAGGCAGGAAATCTCATTTCACCATTAACACAAAATAAAAGGCCAGCAGAACATGAGTTTTAATCCTGTTTCAGGTCTCTGCCTCTGCCTGCGTGGCACGCGTCCCTTGGAAGAATCAGCTGCTGTAGCCGCTGCCCCCCCCCCTCCCCCCCGGCTACTCCCTCACCCCCCCCCCCCCCCCCCCCCCCCCCGGCCCCCCAGATGACCTGGGCTTCCTCTCAGGCACCCAGGTACTGCACTTCCTACTAGGTTTGAAATCAGAAGTACCATGAAAACACCACAGGCAGGGAGAAGAGGCTGTCCCAGGCCAGGCAGCAGAGACCTGCTGGCCACAGCGCCCCCGTCCTTTATTCATCCAGCCAATGCTCTGTACATTTGTTAAGCACCTTGCCTGCAGTATCCTACTGACTGTCTCCAACAGCTTAGCTCGGTGATTTTACATGCAGCTCAGAGAGGTTACCCAACTTACCCCAGGTTGCACAGCATTGGAATCCAAGGTCTATGTGATACCACAGTTCAGTCTCAACCAGTAGGCTTTCCTAGTTCTGGGTCAGGCCAAGAGATGTGGGTTTGATCTCTGGGTTGAGAAGCTCCCCCGGAGCAGGGCATGGCAACTTACTCCAGTATTCCTGCTTGGGGAATCCCACAGACAGAGGAGCCTGGCAGGCTATGGTCCATGGGGTCACAAGGAGTCGGGCATGACTGAAGTGACTTGGCACACACAAGGATTTGGCGGCAAAAGCCCATGCACAGCAATGAAGACCCAGAAGAGTCAAAAATTTAAAAATAACAAGAAGACATGTATTGAGTTCCTACTGTGGAAGGCCTGGCCTCAGTAGTAGTGAGTATGTGGCCCTTAATAGTAATTCAGCATGCTCTTTCCCATTGGGAATGGAACCTATGAGGAGAGATTTTCAAATCATTTAAAACTGGTATAGCGCAGGCAGCCAGCAAAGGAAGGAATGGCTGTACACGGTCTCCATGGTCGGTGTGAGCTCATTTGCAGATAAGATTCAAGGGCAGAGACACCAGCAGCTGGCCAGAGGTCCCAAAGCAAGCTCTTGGCCAGCGAGGAGTTAAGAGAAGCCCTGACTTTGTATCTTCTGCCTTCCGTCCTTCTCCCAGGAAGACCCTGAGTTGGAGCAGGGTCTCTGATGCAGTTGGTCCTCTGGCCAGCAGGGACCTACCACCACTTGATTCTTCCTCCAGCCCTGTGGAGGATGGGATAACCCATTCAGGCTTTCTGGGGCGTCAGCCTGGTTCCTTGGCAGCCAGTGAGGCACCCTGGGATGGGAAATCAGGCAGCCGCCCAGATATTATAAACAATTACCGCTAATTACCAGGCCTGCCAGTTCCCTATTGTCTGCTCACAATCCCACCAGACACTGAGGAGCAGACAGTGAAGATATTGGAGGAAACTTTCAATTTCAGGCTGTAGAAGGCCTTGCTCTGCCTGGGAGGCTGGGCCACTTCGGTGCTTTAGAACCCACGAGGCACAGCCGTTTTCTTGGGCTTCAGGAGCCCAGACCTTCAGGAGGCTGAGCTGGAAAAGAAACGGATGTGGAAGAAAGGCCAGGTCACCCACCGTGAGGGTCTTGGGGCTCTGTGAGAGGGCAGGCCATTCACAGGGCTCAGTTCCTGTGACTGCTGGGCTTCAGGATTCTCTCGGTTTCCCAGGGAGAGTCTTTGTTTCACTGGGTTTGGATCAGCTGTCTGACCCTGGATCCATCAGCTCTGATCCAGGGACCAGGTACTGCCTTAGTTTAACTGAAACCAGTCTCTTCAGTCAATGACTTATGACTTAATGACTAAATATGAACGTGTATTTTTTGCTCATATGAACGTGTATTTTTTGCTCATGTAAACTTCAGCACAGGTGTTCTGGCCATTGCATCTAGCCAAGCTCCTTTGCTCTTTTTTAAAATAATCCAATACGTGTTTATGATTCCTCTGCTTTCAGATATTTAGTTTCCATTTTCACTGTTATAAAGCATCCATGGCTAAATACAGTCCTTTTCTCCTCAACATCCAAAGGCCTACAACAATTGGTTTCCCTCTTTCTTTCCTGAGTCTGTCCTTTCTGGTGTTCTATGACACTGCCTGAACCCGCAACATTGACCTTCTCCAAGGTCATGAACTAGACTCTCTTGCCCCTGCCTTGTCTCCATCACCCTCTCAGGAGAGAAGTACTCTCTCCTGCTCCTTCCTGGGCTCCTTCACTCTTGCGGCGTCACCATCCTGAGGACCTCAGGGCTCCCTGCTGATGACTCTGCTCAGTGTAGAGAGAAGATAGTATGTGGGAGGTGACCGCCTTTCCTCTCGCCTTGTTACTGGGCCCTGTGTAACCTTTGGCCCCCCAGGTCAAATTCTTCTCTCCTGGTCCATTGTGAGCCACTGCAGTCTGCAGCGATTCCTCTCCTCCGATGGTCTCTGAGCTCTCACAACCCAAGGTGGGCGGGTAGGGGACTGGTTGTGTCTCATAAGAAGACAGTCGTCCTCTTTAGTTTCTTTGGGGGCGACACGATTGTTTGCCCAGCAGAATGGTAAGTTCTTTGTGCATGGGGTCTTCTCTTGTTTGTTCCGGTAGCTTGCTTGGAATTTTATATGTGAAGGTGCAAATATTCTTGGGCAGTGGCCTGGTGTAGCAGCGGGCACTGCCAGTTTTCTAGCCCTCAGGCAGCTGTCTTTCTCACTCTGGGCCTCAGTCTTCCAATCTGTGAAATAGGGAGGCTGCTGGGTCAGTGGACACTTTCCTGTAACTATTTGCAGAGCTGGAGAGTGAATCCATGGCCAACTGTGAGGATTTGTGAATTAGCAATGAGGTGTAAAGGCAGACAGCTGTGGTTCAAACATCAGGGAGTATGTCTAGGGTGTGAAGAGCTGGGTACAGTAAGTGAGTCATTGTATCCGAAGAACGGGAGCCCAGGTAGACAAGCAGAGTGGTTCAGAAGCAGAAGGCAACATCCTCGAGGTGGAACCGGATACCCCTTGGGTTCTCCTCTGGCTCCCTCAAGGCTGACAGCCCAGAAGGTTCCCTTGGAAGGAAGCTGTTTCCTCCTCGGGCAGGAAACAAAGCGTGCAGTGCCCTCGGTCAAGTCCCGAGGTAGTCGCCCCTTCCTGCTAAAAGGCCCTTTGGCTGGCTGCTGTGAAACCTGGCACAGTATGTGCTTGTTCAAAGTTAACTGTTGTTCTTGGAACATGCCCAAGTGGAAGGTCACCTGGGGTTGGCCTTAAAGGTGTTGTATCCATGTGCTGACTTTGCCCTGTGAATTCTGGCTTCAGATTGGGCCACATCTGCCTCCTCATGAATAATGCTGATAAAAGTTACAAAATGAAAAATGAAAAAGCCCTCAACCCCCTTTGGCTGTGGCGAGGATCCTAAGAGAAAATGGGTTGCAAGTGCTTTACTTCTGAAGATAATAGGCGCATCAAGCTTGATGTTTAGTGCCTGATCTCATTAAGTTTTTCCAGTGGTCATGTATGGATGTGAGAGTTAGACCATAAAGAAGGCTGAGTGCCACAGAATTGATGCTTTCGAGCTGTGGTGTTGGAGAAGACTCTTGAGAGTCCCTTCGACAGCAGGGAGATCAAACCAGTCAATCCTAAAGGAAATCAACCCTGAATATTCACTAGAAGGACTGATGCTGAAGCTGAAGCTCCAGTACTTTGCCCACCTGATGCAGAGGGCTGCCTCATTGGAAAAGACCCTGATGCTGGGAAAGATTGAAGGCGGGAGGAGAAGAGGACGGCAGGATGAGATGGGTGGATGGCATCACTCACTCAATGGACATGAGTTTGAGCAAGCTGCAGGAGATGGTGAAGGACAGGGCAGCCTGGCGTGCTGCAGTCAATGGGGTCGCAGAGTCGGACGTGACTGAGTGACTAAATGACAACAATAACTCGTTAAGTTCTTAACAGGTCTAGGAGATGGGAGTGTTATTTCAGAGATGGGAAAGAAAAAACTAAAATTGGCTTTAGCAAAATAATATGATAATAGCTGTTGTTGACGTACATAACCAGAAAGAAAAAGAAGTATCTCTTGCTTCAGGTAGCGTTTGATCCAGGAGCTTATGCAGTCCTGCCTGTGTGATGCCGATGGCAGCAAGGGAGCAGCCGATGGCAGCAAGGGAGCAGCCAGAGGCTCCAGGCTTCTGTCTCAGGTTCGGGTCTCGTGAGAAAAGAGAGTCTCTCACTTCCTACAGTTCAAAGAAAGCTTCCTGGGGGGATTCTTGTGGGCTTGGGCGAGACGCCCAACTCTCAACCAGTCACTGGCCAAGGAAGGAATGGCCTGGTTGGCCAGGCTGAGCCCACGTGAGCTTCTGAAGCTGGGTCTGCTCTGCTCCACGGGAATCAATGTCTTGAGGAGGGGCCTCCCCAAAGGAGATTTAAAGTCTGGTTCCCAAAGGAAGGGGAGCGGATATTTGGCAGCCCCATGGCAAGGACAAGTGCGGACCTCTGAGGCTGAGCAGCTGGCTCTGTATGTTTCTAACTGTCTAGTGCAAACAAGTCCTCTGGGGCTCCTGTTCAAAGGCAGTTTCTGATCCACCAGCTGGGGAGTGGAGTGGACCACCATTTCCTTTCTAATTAGCTCCCGGGCAGTGCTGCCGGTCCCTGGACCACACTCTGAGTGTCGCAGCCCTAACCCATAGAGCATGGACAAGCATCACCTCCTGAGAGTCCTACCCTGAGAGGCAAGTGACATCATACCCATTTCACGGGAGAAGAACCTGAGACTTGGCAAGGAGGAGTCAGACAGGACACAGAAACTAAGCCCTAGAATTTTGGAGTCAGAGCAGAGATTTTAGGGCCATTAAAGGAGAAAGAAGCAGAGAGAGGACACCAGCCTGCCTGAGACTGGGAGATGGATGTGGACAGAATCGCCGTGGATTAGGGAGGTTCCAG
Source organism: Cephalophus harveyi (assembly GCA_006410635.1). NCBI lineage: Eukaryota > Metazoa > Chordata > Mammalia > Artiodactyla > Bovidae > Cephalophus > Cephalophus harveyi. Next base: position 85,214 of record SJYT01018254.1, read on the forward strand.
AGCTGACTGCCTGAGTCATCCGAGTCCTCAGTTGGCCCCTGGGAACGTCTGTTTTTGTCTCATTCTTTCTTGCAGCCTTAACTACGGGGGAGTTTGCCTGGCATCGGATGCCCAGTTCAGTGACTTCCTGGGCAGCATGGGGCCAGCACAGTTTGTGGGCCGCCAGACCCTGGCCACCACGCCGATGGGTGAGTGTCCCAAGACCTGTTCCAAAGGGGGTGGGGGTCCCCACCAGAAACCCCGTGTCTCTCCTCTGCCAGGGTTACATCCACTGAGCACTCAGCCTGGAGCCCAGGTCACAGCTGCCAGGCGCTCTGCAGAGCCAGGACACTCGGCGTGGGGGTTGGTTCTGGTTTGTTTGTGGCTGGGAGCAGGGGAAGGGAATTGCATCCTCAACAGAGATGGGGAGCCAAGTCCTTGATGGAGCTTCCAAGCCGCTTCCTGGTCTCAGCTCTTGGGGCCTTTTGCAGGGGACGTGGAGATCGGCTTGCAGGAGCGGAACGGTCAGCTGGAAGTGGACATCATCCAGGCTCGGGGTCTGACAGCCAAGCCAGGATCCAAGACACTGCCAGGTGTGGGGGCTGCCCTCCCGTCTGCGAGGCGGGGGTGGAGGTCTGGGAGGATGTCCTGAGGGGTAGCTGGGTCTAGAAGAGAGACGATGGTGTCCAACTGGGGGTCTCCCTCCCCCCAAAGCTAGTGACTCCTGTGTCACTGGTGGTTTAGAATTTATTCTGGAGACCCAGTTGAAATTGTGCATTGACCTTGTCCACCTCCTTGACTGCACTGAGCTCCTAGGGGTTCAGAGACCATCTTTTTTTTTTTTTTGTGGTTCTACCATTTGTGATTCTACCCTAGCACCTGGTAGGGTGCATGGAATGCCTTGAGTGTTCAGCAAACATCAGAGTGAGTGGGGCAGCCATGAGTGTGTAAGCCCAGGAAGGGTGGGCAGGCCAGGGACTGAGAGAGGGAAAGGGTGAGCAAAAGGGCAGGCAGGCAGGACCACTCGGGAGGGTAGAGTAGACCGCAGCCAACCCTGGCTGCACCCCACCACTGTTGCCTCATCCCCAGACTCCCTGGGGGCACCCCGATCCCCAGCAGCGGGTCTCTCTGCTGCACCCTCTGCCCACCATGGGAGGCCCAGGCTACAGCTCACCCTGCTGACCTCTGTCCTCAGCGGCCTACATCAAGGCCTACCTGCTGGAGAACGGCATCTGCATTGCCAAGAAGAAGACCAAAGTCGCTCGCAAGTCGCTGGACCCACTATATAACCAGGTGCTGCTGTTTCCTGAGAGTCCCCAGGGCAAAGTCCTGCAGGTGAGGGGCCAGGGGCCGGGCAGAGTCTCACCTGGAGAAAGCAGAGCCCTCTGGTAGATCTGAGTGCCACCATTTGTGGTGTGACTTGGAACAAGTTCCTGTCTGAGCCTCAGCTTCTTTATCTGTAAAATGGGGATATTAATAGTAGCCACTGATAGAGCTACCGTGACAGTGGAATGTGTGCTTTGTGTAAGAAAGGTATTTGCAAGTTCGGCCTGAGTAAGGGCTCTACAAGTGGCCACCATTGTTATTATCATGATTACCATCGTCACCAGCCTCTGGAGACCAGGGCTTGGCCTGAAGCGCAGTGCTAACAGACGGGAAGGTTTTTCAGGATCCGAGGTCTGATCCTGACTTTTAGGAAGATCCTAGTGGTCACCTAGGGCTTCCTCTGTAGTTCAGCAGAAACAGAATCCACCTGCCACTGCGGGAGACATGGGTGTGAAGAAGGACGTGTCAACACACTCCAGTACTCTTGCCTGGGAAATCTCATGACAGAGGGACTTGACAGGTTACAGTCCATGGGGACAGAAACGACTTAGCAACTAAACAAAAAACAACAAAAGATGTTTGCTGAAACTAGCGTTAGCTGCCCATCATGGGGTCGGCAGGGCCCAGGCTGGATGCCTTAGGAGCCGCATGCCTACTGTCCTTGAGCTGCCATTTGTTTTTGTTTGCCTTTGTCTTTAAAAATACTTTTTCTTTTTTTGGCCTTCGGCCTGAGTAAGGGCTCTACAAGTGGCCACCATTATTATTATCATGATTACCATCGTCACCAGCCTCTGGAGACCAGGGCTTGGCCTGAAGCGCAGTGCTAACAGACGGGAAGGTTTTTCAGGATCCGAGGTCTGATCCTGACTTTTAGGAAGATCCTAGTGGTCACCTAGGGCTTCCTCTGTAGTTCAGCAGAAACAGAATCCACCTGCCACTGCGGGAGACATGGGTGTGAAGAAGGACGTGTCAACACACTCCAGTACTCTTGCCTGGGAAATCTCATGACAGAGGGACTTGACAGGTTACAGTCCATGGGGACAGAAACGACTTAGCAACTAAACAAAAAACAACAAAAGATGTTTGCTGAAACTAGCGTTAGCTGCCCATCATGGGGTCGGCAGGGCCCAGGCTGGATGCCTTAGGAGCCGCATGCCTACTGTCCTTGAGCTGCCATTTGTTTTTGTTTGCCTTTGTCTTTAAAAATACTTTTTTTTTTTTTGGCCACTCCAGGTCCTAGTGCAGCACGTGGCCTCTTAGTTGCAGCATGTGGGGTCTAGTTCCCTAGTTTACCAGGAATCACACTCGGATGCCCTGCATTGAGAGCGTGGAGTCTTAGCCACTTGACCACCAGGGCGGTCCCTCAGAGCCGCTATTTGGGCATCTCTAGTTTATACCTCAGTTTCTTGCTCCTAACCTGAACAGGCAAAGCACACAAGGGTAGGCCCAAGGTGTTCCAAATCTCCAAGACAGCGGGCTTCTGCCAAACTGGAAAGCCCGGGTCCTGTCTAGGGCACAGTCTTTCAATTTGTAGGTTGTGACCCATCAGCAATTTATGAGCTCAGTTTAGTGGGGTTTTTTTAATGGAATGGAATAGGAAGTAGAAAAGAAATGGAAAATAGGACTAGGAAAGAAAACATTTCTCATTCTTAGTAAGGCAAGTCTTATTTGGGGGAGCCACTTGCTTTAGTTGTGAATCTCACGTGTTCACTGGGTGATTTAAATGTCTGTCTTGCTGTATATATCAGTCAGAACAAAGTTGGGAAAAATCTTTCTGGTTTAGAGGCATTCAAAGACAATTTAAAACAACTAGAAGGCCATCTTGGGGCCACACCTGGCCCACTGGACTAAGGTCTGTGTTTTCTGGCCTGAGCATCTTTGAAGAAGCTCCAGAGCACATCCCTGTCTGGGATGCAGAAAGAAAAAAAAAAAAAATAGAAATCTGGCATGGGGGTCCTTGCTGCTGAGCCTTCTGACTAATGTCAGGGTGAGACAGACCCACCATGATTGAGCGATGCCAGCTGTGTTCGTCTGCTAAAGCTGCCGTAACAAAATACCATAGACCTGGGGTCTTAGACAACAGAAATTTATTTCTTACAGTTCTGGAGGGTAGAAGTCCAAGATCAAAGTGGCACAAGTTGCGTTTCTTCTGAGGCCTCTCTCCTTGGCTTGCAGACGGCCACCTTCTTGCTGTGAACTCATACGGTTCTTTTTCTACACGCAGGCATTCCTGGTGTCTGACTGTGTGTCCTGATCTTCTGCTCTTATGACACCACCAGTTAAAATCGCAACCCGCACTAATGGCCCATTTTAATGTAATCACCTTAAAGGATCAGTCTCCAAATACAGTCATGTTCTGGGGTTAGGGCTTCAATATGAAATTGAGGGGCATGCAGTTAAGCCCATAATGCCAATGATAACAAATCCCTTCACACACTCAGACACGGGCTGCTGCTTTTTTTTTTTAATTGAGAATATAGTTGCTGTACAATGTTGTGTTCGTTTCTGCTGTACAAGAAATGAATCCGCCATATGTGTACATATAGCCCCTCCCTGTTGAACCTCCCTCCACTCCCCACCCCTCTAGGTGACCACCGAGCACCAAGCTGGGCTCTCTGTGCTATACAGCAGGTTCCCACTAGCTTTCTGTTTTACACATGATGTCTGATTAGTTACCTAGGGGGCATTGACGATTTATTAGTTGAGTGACCTTGGGCAAATGATTTAACCTCCCTGAGCCCCAGTTTAAACAGCTGTGAAATCAGAATCCTTTTTTATAGCGTTATTGGGAAGATTGAATCTAGGGTTGATTTGGCCTTAGACAGTTCCTGACGTGCAGTAACCAATAGCCGTGGCCCATGTTGTCTGTATATCTCTCTGCATGCTTGAGGAACGGCTTACAGCTTGCAGTGAGCTTCCACATTTATTATCTCCTGTGAGCCTCGCCTGCCAGGTAAGCTGAGTGTGGATGATTCCATTTACAAACAAGAACCCTGAGTCTCGGTGAGGCTAAGTGACTTTGCCGGAAATGACCTAGACAAGACTGGAACTTGACCCTACACGTGTCTGACCCCAAAGTGTGTGCATCAAGACAATAGGTCTTGTGAGCGATAAGCCAGCCCACATTTAGAGAGGGGCAGAGTTACAACCTGAGGAGAGGAAATGAGGGTCCTGCAGCCACAGAGACCACCTGTCTGGCCGCTCTAAGAAAGAGAGTTTGACCGAGAAATGGGGAAGGTACTGCCCAAGAGTCTGTTGAAAAAAGGAAGGAGGCTAGTATGTGTGTTGTACATGTGGCAGCCACTTTTAAAAATGGAAGTATAATTGACTTACAGTATTGTGTTAATTTCACATGTGCACCAAAGTGATCAGTTAGTTTTTTCAGATGTTATGCTACTATAGGTTATTATAAGATACTGAGTATAGTCCCCTATATGTGTGTGTGCATGCTTAGTTGCTCAGTTTTCTCCGGCTCTTTGCAGCACCCATGGACTGTAGCCTGCCAGGCTCCTCAGTCCATGTGGATTCTCCAGGCAAGAATACTGGAGTGGGTTGCCATATTCTCCACCAGGGGATCTTCCCAAGCCAGGGAGCGAACCCAGGTCTCCTTCATTGCAGGCGGATTCTTTACCATCTGAACCACCAGGGAAGCCCATAGCCCCCTATGCTATACAGTAAATCCTTGTTGCTTTTCTATTTTAGATATAGTACTTTGTTAACCCATACTCCTAATTTGTCCCTCCCATCTTCCCTTCCCTCCCCTTTTGTAACCATAACTTTGTTTTCTGTGTCTGTGAGTCTATTTCAGTTTTGTATATACATTCACTTGTATTATTTTTCTAGATTCCACATTTAAGTGATATCATATAGTATTTGTCTTTCTCTGACTTCTTCACCAAGTATAATATATTCTAGGTCTATTCACCTTGCTGCAAATGGCAATATTTCATTGTTTTTAAAGCTGAGTAATATTCCATTGTGTGTGTGTGTATGTGTGTATACATACCATACCTTCTTAAGCCAGTTGTCTGTTGATGGGCACTTGGATGGTTTCCATGTCTTGACTATTGTAAGTAGTGCTGCTATGAACATTGGGGTGCATGTATCTTTTCAAATGAGAATTTTCATCATTTTTCAGATATATACCCAGGAGTGGGATTGCTGGATCATATGGTAGCTCTGTTTTAAGTTTTTTAAGGACCCTCCATAGTGGGCTGTACCAATTTACATTCTCATGAACAGGGGAGGAGGTTTCCCTTTTTCCCCTGTCCTCTCCAGCATTTATTGTGTGTAGACGTTTTGATGATGGCCGTATTGTCTGGTGTGAGTTGATAACCTCATTGTGGTTTTTGATTTGCATTTTCTAACAGTGATGTTGAGCATCTCTTCATGTGCCTGTTGGCCATCTGTTTGTCTTCTTTGGAAAAAAATCTGTTTAGGTCATCTGCCCATTTTTTTATTTTTTTCCCCAATATTGAGTTGTATGAGTTGTTTATCCATTTTGGATATTGACCCTTTGTCTGTCTTATTTTCTCCCATTTCTGTCATTTGTCTTTTTGCTTTTTGATGGTTTCCTTTGCTGTGCAAAAGTTTTTTGTTCATTTGATTAGGTCCCATTTGTTTGTTTTTGCTTTTATTTCTTTTGCTTTGGGCAAGCAATCTATGAAAAGATTGCTACTGTTTATGTCAGAGAATGTTTTGACCAAGTTCTTTTCTGGGAGTTTGATGATGTCATGTTTTAGGTGTTTAAACCATTTTGAGTTTACTTTTGTATATGCTGTGAGAGAGTGTTCTAATTGCATTGATTTACATGTGGCTGTTCTAACCACTTTTTTTTTTTTTTAATTCTTTTTAAATTTATTTATTATTTTTATTTGTCTGTGCCAGGTCTTAGTTGGGGCGTGTGGGATCCAGTTCCCCAACCAGGGATCCAACTCAGGCCCCCTGCATTGGGAGAGCGGAGTCTTAGCCACTGGACCACTAGGGAAGTCCCAACTACTAACCCCTTTTAAAACCTTTGTTTCTGAGGATCTGGAAGCAGAGGGCAGGTGGATGAGGGGGTAGGTAAGACACTCACAATGTAGGGTCAGCCCTCAAGGCTAGGGCTCAAAGATGGGGCAGGTGGAAAGAAAGAGCAAGATTGGAGGGAAGAAGCCCATCATCCAAGAGCATCTGGTGGGACTTGAGCCATTTTAAGGAGGTGGACCTCCAGGACCTGGAGATGAATGAGGCACACGGTGACCCCAGGTTCTGTTTCTAGGCCTGTGAGTGGCGTGGGCAGGATCTGAACCACTGTGTCTCTTGCCCCACAGGTGATCGTGTGGGGGAACTACGGGCGGATGGAGCGGAAGCAGTTCATGGGCGTGGCCCGCGTGCTGCTGGAGGAGCTGGACTTGACCACCCTGGCCGTGGGCTGGTACAAGCTCTTCCCCACCTCCTCCATGGTGGACCCAGCCACGGGCCCCCTGCTCCGGCAGGCGTCCCAGCTGTCCCTCGAGAGCACCGTGGGGCCCTGCGGCGAGCGATCTTAGTGCCGGGGAGGGGGAGGGGCTCCCCGAGATGGTCCGGAGACCCGACCTGGGACCCCAGGCCCCGGGGCATATTGAACAGAGGAGGCCGGGGTTCTCCCCCACCCAGTGGGGAAGCTGAATGGGGAGACTTGACCCCCCAGGGCCCCTCCTCACCCCTTTTTTGCCTCCTATTCCCCGAGACCTTCCCTCTCCCGATGGGATTGGCTGCACTTTTGACTTGGCCGGTTCTTGACCTGGTGGATGTGTCTGCAATCCAGAAAAAGGAAAGATCGAGGCGGCAGAGCACACCATCCTCCTGCCCCCGACTCTGTCCGACCGCACCCCCTTTTTGCCTCCTTGGAAGCTCGCTGCCCGGAGTCACGTCCAGAACCCAGCGGCCATCTCCATGGTGCCAATTACCAGCAAGTGTCTTTCCTGCGGCACCGGGTTCAGGCAGCTACTCCTGCCCCCCGAGCCTACGGGGCAGCTTTGCAAGGATCCGGCGCCAGCTCCGGGGGCCCCGCACCCCCGACCTGAAGAGGAGCTCAGGCTTCCCTCCGCCTGCCCATGGAAGGAGCTCTGCCGCCGCCTGTTCGAGTCCATCTGTCCGTCCCCTGCCTGTTTCTCTTTTGGCGGCTCTGGGACATGGGGTCCAGCAGGGACCAGGGGAAAGGAAAGGGGTGCCCGGGCCTGGCAGGGATTCCAGGGCACCTGGCTCTGCGGGTCTGCACACTGTGGGCGGACTGGAAAGAACTCTGTTGGCTGTGTTTCGACCTAGGAGCTGCGGGACCCTAATTTTCGAGAACCCCAGCCCCAGAGAGCTCACCAGTCTCTGACTTTGGGGGATGCCGGTTTAGAGAGGGAATGTGAAGAAAGCTGGGATTGGGTGCCAAGGTGAGGGGTTCCCAGGTAGGAGAATCCCTCCTTGTCGGATGAGGTCAAAGGTCATCTTGTCTGGCCCTCTGCCTCCAGGCTAAGGGCCTGGGGAGGCACCCGAGCTCCCCAGTTTTAGTCTTTTTAAACAACCCATCCTGTACTAAGGGCAGAACCCGCTGCTCCGGCCTCAGTGACCTTGGCTCGAGGAGAGAGAGTGAGGCGAGACGGGAGCGTGAGAAGGGGAAGATTCCTTCCTGAGCAGGCCTGGGGGCTGCCTTCCCGGCCCCACCCGGCCCGGTCCTCCCTGGAGCCTTCGGAAGCCCTTTTGCATGCGGGAAGGACACAGGCTGGCCCCTTTCTGTAGAAGCACATTTCTCCCACCTCCCCTGGGAGGCACCCAGCCACCCACTACCCACACACACACCGCTCCCCCCATCATTACCCAGTCCTGCTGTGTAGGACGTAGTCTTGGTTAGCCGAGTAGGCTTAGAGTGCCTGGCCCTGGGCCTGGTCTTAGCTTCACATAGAGTCCTTACAGAGGGGATGGAGAAAATTCCAGGAGGCAGCCTTCTCCCTGCCGGCCTGGCCTGAGTCCAAGCCTGGACCTGGTTCAGGGGAGGCTGGCCCCTCCTTCTCTTCCTCCTCCTCTTCCTCCCCCTCCTCATATAGGGTTGTAGCCAGAGCCGCACATGACACTCAGATGTTCTGATTTATTACCCTTGGGACTGATTTTATTTAGGAAGTGCTCCTGAGGACGTGGGCCTTAGGGGTGCCGGGGCTCCATCAGAGGAGGTGGTTTCCACTGAGGATTGCCTGGCTGTGTCCTGACCCACCTTATCCCCATTCCCCCCGCCCCCATCGCACCCTTTTAGGCTGTGGACCAGGTGAGTCCTCACACCTGGAACTCCCCCCTCCCCTGGGCTGTTCCCAGCCCTGGGCATCCTTTGAAGTTCTGGTTGAGTTGTAGTGCCCCCCTGCATAGGGATGGGGAGATGGAGGTGCCCCCTCCTTGGTCCAGGAGGCCTTCTGACCTTCCTGGAATCATGGCGGCTGGAATCCCAAGGCTGGGGCGGAGGCAGCGGGGCTCAGAATCAGCCCCTCCCCTGTGCTTTTTTTTTTTTAAACCAGTGTGATTTCTCTGCCGTTTGTTGATTACTCACCATTCGGAATATTTTGAGCCAGGAGAGCGCCTTCTCTCTCCAGCTGTCATTGCTCTGGTAGTTCAGGGGTAGCATTTCAAAGCCGGGTGGGGCCTGGCTGTCCCAGCCTGAGGACGGGGGGCACAGCCTTGCTCCCCAACCTGAGCCCGCCCTGTTCAGGGGTGGGTCTGCACAGCCTTTATAAAGAGAGAAGGCGCTCCAAAGCAATAACATCCTGAGGGTGGTCACCGAGGGCCCCCCTCAATGACTTTGTGTTTGTTCTGTGGTTTCTCAGCTCACCTCCTGGAGGGGTGGGGTGGCACGGGGGCTGGAGCCCTCTTTCTTTGTATCATCGTTGTGAGCACATGGCTGCCTTCCAAGGGGCTCCGACCATTGGGCATGGGACCCCCCATCTGTCCTCACCCAGGGATGAGGGCTTGGGGAGGGAGTGGCTGTTCTCATCATTAGCTTTGGGGAACCTTCCAGCTGCTCCTGTGGTCTTTTGCCAGCTCAAACTCCCCCATTTGGAGAGGAGCTGAGAGGGTGGCACTGGGGGAGTTAGGGGTGTGAGGAGCCTGGGGGTCTCTAGGGGGCGATTCCTTTTTCAATCTCTGGGCCAAAGGTCACATGCTGGGGTACGGTGTGGGGGAGTCATTTCCACTTTCCTTCTCCAGAATCTGCCTGTCACACTAAAGGGAAAGGAGCTTTGAAATGATTTCCATCTTAACAGAGATCACAGGCCCCCGGGGTCACCTGTGAGTTCACAACACTGGCAATCTGGGCCTCCTCGACCCCCGGAGGCTGAGCTGGAGCCAGGGCAGGACCAAGTGGGGCCACCATCTCCCCCCACCACAATATTTCCTCTGCCCTTCTCTCCATGGCCTTCTCCCAGGGGTCTTGAAAAAGGTGGGCAGCGCTGATTATAGTCCCATCTGAGAGGACAGGAAGCCAAAGCTCAGAATCAGTAAGTGGCTTGCCCAAGACAAGACCCCTCAGCAATGAGGCCAGAACAGAAGCAGCTCTGTCCTTCCTCCTCGGTGGGACAGCAGGGCATTGCTCCAGGGCACATGCCATAATAAGGATCTGTGACCTTTAGGCCCTGGACCACCCCGCCCTGCTTGCTTGCACCTTGATGGGCCAGTGACTTTTCTGGGCCTTGGGTTTGGGGGGAAGGATTGCCATAGAGACCTTGCTGTACTGGGTGGGGGATGGGGGCTCTGCCCTGACTGATGTGAGGCTGTGCAGGCTGTGGTCCTGGTTTTGATGCTAAGTGGGGACTCCCCCCAAGGGACCACCCTCAGGGAGGCCAGACACCACTTCCTGGGGCTGTGTGGGGGTGAGGGGGGCGGTGGTATACCTCACCTTAAGGCATTCCCCCCCAAACCTTCAGATGGAATAACATGGGAATTTCTCAGAGTGCTTTTCACACCTGTTTGTTTTCAAAGTGCTTTTATGTCGCATGTACCCTCACAAGAGCTCCCGAGCAGTCAGTCGGCGGAGGCCTGGGTGACTTATCAGCCCCATTTTACAGAAGAAGCTGAAGCCTGGGGAGGGGAAGATGCTCGCTAAGGTCCCACTGGGAGTTGGTGGCTGAGCCCAGGAGAGAACTCAGTTCTCCAGCGGTTCAGAGCTCTTTTCTTCAACTCGGGGCAAAGCACAGTTGAGGTCATGCACTTGACAAGCTGATAAACCGTCCAGCTCCTTACATCTGGAGCTCATGGGCACATCTCAGCGTTGAGAGGCACCGCTGAGCCCCGCTGCCCTTGGAGCACAGCTGTTGCATTAGGCAAGGCCACCTGCATTTATTTATTGAGCAGCAGCCCTGTGCCAGACCCAGGGGACGGGGTGCCCTGACTCCATCACCCACTGTCCTGCGATGACTCGTTTGGGCTCCAGGAGGCTCCAAGTCTTATAGCAGCACCTCTGAGTGGATGGAAAGCTTTCATGTCCATGAGCTCATCTGACTCACAAACCCCACCCAGGAGGCGCTGACCATGCCCGTTTGACTCATAGCTTCTGTGAGGGCAAAGTGGAGACTTGAACCCGGGGCCTCGGACATCATCTCTGAGCCCTTTCACCGAACCACTGCCTCCTGAGGGGGTGGCAAGAAGGCAGACCCCTGGTCCTCAGGCCCACTCTCCACTCACCTTTCCCCTTCTTCCCTCTCCAGGAGCAGGAGCCCCTCAGGCTTTGGGGGAGGGAGGGTTTCTGGGGCCCCTGGGTTGGAGCAGGTCACGTTGCATTGTGTTCATGACCATGTAGCTCATGTTGAAAATTAAAGTTTTTGGCTTTTCTAACCCAGCTTGTTCTGTTTTGTGTTGACGCAGTTCTCTCTGGGATGCTGAGGGCCGTTGATTTTAATGACCTGAATGCTGTGGGATGTCAGCTTTGTTAGTGTCCATTTATGGGTCTGGGGCCCATCCCAGCACCACTTCCAGAGGTGCACAGGAGGGAACAGGATCCTGGGTGAGCTCATTTTACAGATGTGGAAACTAAGGCCCGGAGAGGGGATGAGAATTCCCTGAAGTCCCACTGTGGGTGATTGGCGATAACCAGACCTCACAGTTCCCAGAAGAGACTGGGGCCCAGGGACTGCCTTGGCAGGCCAGCGGTTGACTCCACACTTAGAGTCAAGATTTGGTCCCTAGTCAGGGAACTCAGATCCCACATGCTGTGCACAGCGGCCAGGGTTGGGGGTGGGCGGGAAGACTGGTCCGGGTAGTCCCAGTGACACGGTGGGTGTCAGCAAGATCCCCTCCCCCATCCGAAACTGGGGCTGGCCGAGGACAAAGAACATGAGATTCGGGGCTGGGGCCAGTTCCACTCTGCAGCCGAGTAAGAGAATGAGTGGTCTTTAAATGGTGCACAATTTGCCCAGTGGTCCCCTCTGGATGGTAAATGTTTCTCTTCGGTCCATCTGATCCCCGTGCTTCTTCTCATAGTGGGAGCAGCTGGCCTAACTGGTTAGGATTCCAGTGGGAAGTTGTGCATCTCCCCTACAACGCGGAAAACCCACGTCACACAACAGAAAAACGGGCCTGTGGAGAATGCGTGTGGCCACGCCTTCCTAGAACAATTTGGACCACAGGGGACTTGCACCTACGGGCAACTTAAGAGTCCTGCTTTTGCCTATGATGCGACTTTTAATGTCTTTTTGGAGAGGAGAGCGGGGCTCGCGCCACAGAAGGGAGTGAGAAACTGCTCGTGGCAGAGGATGGCATCGAGGCCACGGCCCCTCAGCCCTTCTCCAAGCTCTGGGGAGGGTGAGCGGACGGGTGAATCCAGACCCTCAGGCCCTAGGATCGCCCCCCCCGGATGAGTCCTGTGGGATGAGTCCCGTGATTTCTGGGGCCCATCCCAGGACCACTTCCAGAGATGCACAGGTGGGAAGGGCTATCAGATGGACTTCCGCCGGGCCGGGGGCCTGCCAGGTCTGCCGCCGGCCCCAGCCCCGGGGCTGGCGGGGGGCGAGAAGCCGGGATTGTCGCGGGCGCACAGCTCCAGCCGGCGGAGGCGGCAGGAGATGGAGGGGAGGCCGGCGCGGCGCGCGGGGCCTCGGCTCTCGGGCGCCCCCCGGCGGGGCGGGCGGGCAGCGCGCTCGGGCGCGTCCGCGCCGGCCGCCAGGAAGCGCAGGACCACGAGGTTGAGGAAGGCGCCGATGACCGCGAGCCCCAGGAGGATGTACAGGAAGCTGAAGGCCACGTAGGGCGGCTTTCTCTGCAGCGCCTCGTCGTTCTGCAGCGCCACGAAGTCGCCGAAGCCGATGGTGGTGAGCGTGATGAAGCAGTAGTAGTAGGCGTGGAAGAAGGTCCAGCCCTCGAAGTGCGCGAAGGCGGCGGCCCCCAGGGCCAGGGTGCCCGCGCACCCCAGCAGCCCGGCCACCACCATGTTCTCGGGGGACACGCGCGGCCGCCGCAGGCCCAGGCAGCGCTTGGCCGCCAGCAGGAGGCGCCGCACCAGCGCGTTCAGCCGCTCGCCGAGGCTCTGGAAGGTGACCAGGGTCAGGGGGATGCCCAGGAGCGCGTAGAACATGCAGAAGACCTTGCCCGAGTCGGTGCCCGGCGCGGCGTGGCCGTACCCTGGAGGAGGAAGGAAGGGGAAGGTTGACGAGCGGCCGTCCCCGCGCACACGGGCCTCCTGCCTGCCGGGTCTCCCTCCCCATCCTCCAGGGCCCGCAGAGCGTGTTGAAATGCTGGTTCGAACTAGGTCATTCCCCCCGGCTTTAAAAACCTTGTGTGGCTACCCATAATCGGCCCAAGTTGTAAACAACCTAAAATATCCCTCTCCTGGGGAACGGATAAACAGCCGATGGTACATCCATACAACGGACCAATTCTTTTCAGCCACAGGAAGGAAGGAACTGCTATTTCCTCAGCAACAGAGGATGGGTCTCAAATGCTTTTTATGCTGAGTGAAAGGCGCCAAGCTCAAAAAGCTACATATTGCTGGGTTCCATTTAAATGACATTCTGTAGGATAACTGGCAAAACTTAGCATCAAGACCAGGAGGCTGGCGCCTCCTGTGGCAAAACTGCAGGATCAGCGAACAGACCTGTGGCTGCCAGTCCTTGGAGCTGGGAGGAGCGAGTTAACTGACTACAAACAGGCGCGATGGAATTTGGGGGAGTGGTAGAGACGTTCTGCCTTGAAATCATGGCTGCAGTTACACGACAGGTTTTCATTTGGCAAAACCTGCACAGGTGTACACTGAAAAAGAATGGATTTGAATGTCTGTAAATTGTGCCCTTGATAGAAAAAAAAAAATCTGTTGCGGCTCCCCTGTGTCCACAGGGTACAGTCCGCGCTCTCAGGCAACTGCCATGGTCTGGGCCCCCTCCCCCTCCAGCCTCGCATGAGGTTTCCTCGCCGCCCTGTCCTTTTCTCATGGTTCCGGTCCCCTCGGTGGTCTTTCCCCCCTGCTCACATCCATGTCGCCTTTTCCAGTTCCTGTGCCAAGCCAGCTCTCATGAAACACCTATTCAGTCTGCTGGAGTCCCTCACTGAGTCCCCTGAACTGTGTCGGGAACGCAAACATGAGTGGGCTTCCTGGAGTCTCGGCACACAGAACAATCCTTGTGGGATTAGTGGTGTGTATCTCTTCCAGGACCCAAGGTCCTGTAAAGTGAAAGCTTTCATGGTATTCTCAAAGGACCCCATAACCCAGGAAAGGTCAGGTGTCCCTTCCCCAATAGAATATGCCTCTTCTAGCAAATTGGCCCCATCTGCCAAGCGAGAAATACACCTTTGGCCTGTGCTGTTCCGCAGTGAGGAAAGTAGTCCTCTAAAATACACACAGGTGCAAAGTGATGTGTGCATGTGAGTTGTTGCCACAGTGTTGGTGACAGGAAAAATAAGAAACAGCTTAAATGTTTATCAAAAAGAGCCTGGTGAAGCCAGCCATGGTGCCATCCAACGATGGTTGTGGTTCCAACTGAGGGTGATTTAGCCCCTGAGGGGACAATTGGCAATGTCTGGAGACAGGTTCGGATGTCATACCTGGGAGGTGGTAGGATGCTGCTGGCATCTGGTGGGTAAAGGCCAGGGTCCTGTTTAACATTCCCTGATGCATAGGACAGTCCCCACAATCAGAATTTGTTGTTGTTTAGTCGCTCAGTCGTGTCTAACTGTTGGGGTCCATTTGACAATTGGCAATGTCTGGAGACAGGTTCGGATGTCATACCTGGGAGGTGGTAGGATGCTGCTGGCATCTGGTGGGTAAAGGCCAGGGTCCTGTTTAACATTCCCTGATGCATAGGACAGTCCCCACAATCAGAATTTGTTGTTGTTTAGTCGCTCAGTCGTGTCCAACTGTTGGGGTCCATTGACTGTAGCCCACCAGGCTCCTCTGTCCATGGGATTCTCCAGGCAAGAATACTGGAGTGGGTTGCCACTTCCTTCTCCAGGGGATCTTCCTGAGCCAGGGATCAAACCTGCGACTCCTGCACTGCCAGGTGAATTCTTTACCACTGAGTTACTAAGGAAGCCCACCAGAACAGCCAGTCCAAACTGCCAACAGTGCCAAGGCGGAGGAGCCCTGCCAGTCAGCCATGAAAAAGGACACAGGTCTTCAGGGACCGATGGAAAGAAATCACCAAAATACACGAAGTGCAAAAAGCAAGAAACAAAAGGCATGTATAACATAATGTCTCTATCACGTATAAAAGTGAAAGTAGCTCAGTCGTGTCTGACTCTTTGCGACCCCATGGACTCTATACAGTCCATGGAATCCTCCAGGCCAGAATACTGGAGTGCGTACCCTTTCCCTTCTCCAGGAGATCTTCCCAGCCCAGGGATCGAACCCAGCCCAGGGATCGAACCCAGGTCTCCCGCATTGCAGGCAGATTCTTTACCAGCTGAACCACCAGGGAAGCCCAAGAGTACTGGAGTGGGCAACCTATCCCTTCTCAGGGGCTCTTCCTGACCCAGGAATCAAACTGGGTCTCCTGCATTGCAGATGGATTCTTTACCAACTGAGCTACCTGTGTGTGTTATAAAGGAATATACAGGCAGAGAAGATACTTGGAAGGATGCTCAAAAAACGGATAACTGCATTTGATCCAGAGAAAGGAATTTATAGGTTGACAGATGCAGAGAAAGGGAGACTTCCTTTTCATCCTCTACCTTTTGTACCGTGTGAAGTGTGTGCATATATAACATTTGAAATGTCAACACTGGATACATGTATATATTTAAAGGCCTATGACTCCACGTTCATGTCTACTTCATGGCTCTATTCGTCTGCTTTTATCTATTTGCAGGGCAGGGACTCTGATGCCACTAAACTGTGAGGCCCTTGAGGCCAGAGTCCAATCTAGTCATTTCTCATGTCCCTGATCACCAGTGTCCTGCACAAAGAGCTCAATGAAAGTTTAATAATCAGTAATAATAATACTCAAACCAGATTGAAGGAGGTACAGAGTGTGAGACGGAGGAGCGTCTTTAGGAATAAAAGGCCAGGCAGTGCTGTTTCCAGCCATTTGTCTGGTTTTGACAGAGAGGAAAATGAGTAATGATAATAACTAAGCATGCTAGGTACTCTACATGGATTATTTTATTTAATCGTCTCAGTGACTGTATGAGATTACTATCCCCATCTTAAAGATAAGGAAACTAGGCTCAGAGGGAGAAAGCTGCCCAAAGGTCACAGAACTGAGCTATTAACCACCATCCTCCATAGCTTCTCAGTGGCTCTTTTCTGTTCTGCGGAGCTCAACCCCTGGGTCCTGTCGCCTGGCTCTGCAAGGCTAGCTTCTGCAGCCTGGACCACACAACCATACTGGCGCCCCCAGGTGGCCAAAAGCGGTAAAACGGCTATTTCTTCAGTCTCTTTCCACACCCTGGTCCCTACTCCCTTCCCATCCCCATCCCAGCTGCAGGTCCGAGGCCACATCCAGCTGGGAGGCCTCCAAAATGTGGAGGAGGGCAGAGGAGGTGGACAGGGTCCCACACCACTGGGTGCAGTGACAGCGAGGGTCTTAGGCTGAGCCAAGGGAGAGAAGCAGGGGTGCCCAGGCTGACAAGAGGGGTCAAAAGGGCTGAATAAGAGCTGGGCCCACAGTTGGCAAATAATGAATTGTCATTACTGCTAATTAACAGTCCCTACTTAGCCTCAGGACTTGTGCTATGCATTTTACCCGCTTGACCTCACTTAAACCTGGCAATCACTCAGTAAGATAGCAACATATGCACTTTGTAGTTGAGGAAACCAGGGCTCAGAGAGGTACAATCAATTGCCAGAGAAGGCAGGAGGCAACAGAGATGAAAACCAGAACTCTGGCCTAGGTAATTTCGGAATGCAGGCTTTCAACTCCACCGCTAAACCCACAAACTCACACTGACTTGCAAGAGCATTATGGAGGAACTTTCTCCGCAGCACTGGTTTCCAGGGTGGTGGTCCAGGCCCAAAGAGACACTGGGACCTCCACAGCCAGCCTGGGGGAGTGGCTGGAGCCCCGAGAGCCTGCTCCCCTCCTTTTCTGCTTCCCAGGGCTTGGACTCCGCAGGAGTCAGTAGCCATGGCAACGGTTGGCGGTCCAGATGCTGCAGAGAAAGTGCTCTGAATCCCCGAGGGTGAGGTCCAAAGCTGGTGGTAATCAGTCATTCCTTTAACGAATATTTATTGAGTGTCTACTACAGGCTAGGCACTGGCCATATTGCAGAGACTAAGACAGATTAGGCGCCCATTCTCTTTTTTATTATAACACAAAAATAAATCCCCCCCACCTTTTTTTCAGTGCTTTCTATTTGTGCTAAAACTTTCTACATATATTATCTCCTTAACGAAAACTGTCTCACTACAGCCTTGAGATAGGGCCTGTTAGCACCCCTCTTTTACAGAGGAGAAAACCTGAGGCTCAGAGAGGTTAAGCAACTGATCTGAGGTCACACAGCTAACGTGATGCCCCCAGGCAAAAAAGCAACTCCAGCCACTTGGGCTTCCGACTCCACTCTCAGTCTCCCAGCCCCTGCCACTGCCTCTTGGCAAAGGGGACCTACTGGCTCCTCCCAGCCGGGCCTGCTTGGAAACGACAGAGCCCATCCGACAGAGGGAAGCAAGTGAGGCTCGGCGAGCTGAAATGACTGCTCCAAAGTCACCCCGCCTGGCAGAGGCAGAGGTGGGATGGCAACCCCGGGACGCCGCGGGCGCCTGGGGATGGAGCGAGCGCCGAGGGGAGGCGCCGGGGGCCGCTCACCGATGGTGGTGATGACGGTGATGGCGAAGTAGAAGGAGCCGGCGAACTTCCACTGGCGGCCGGCGCGGTGCGGCTCGGCTTGCAGCGCCAGGCGCTCCAGCTCGCCGTAGTCCTCGGCCGAGAAGCCGTACTTCCTCCGCAGCTCGCTCCGCTTCTGGGCCAGCAGCCGCTTGCGGCCGCTCTCCGCCTCGGACTCGAGCGCGTCGAAGACCGCGGCGCCCACCAGGAGGTAGGAGAGGATGCACAGGACGAGCGCGGCGGTGCGCGCGCTCTGCTTCCTCATCGCCGCGCCCCAGGCCCCGCTCCCCGGCCCCGCGCCGCGCTCGCCGCCGCCCCGTCCATGCGCCCCGACAGTCGCCCCGCGCCCCGCTCGCGGCAGGAGTCGGGGCTGCGGGCGGCTGGGCTGTGGCACCCCGGGGCGGCGCCTCGGCGGGGCGGGGCGAGGGGGCGACAAGGGCCGGGAGGGCTCCTGCAGCTGCCACCTGCCTGCGCCTCCCCTGCCTTTGTTTCCCCGGCGGCGCCCCGGGGTTGTAGCGTCCGCAGGTCTTGACAGCGGGACCGAAGCGCCCAAAGCGCAGCTCTGCAGGCGCCCCGTCTGCACCGCCCTCCGCGTCCGTGACCTTGGGCAAGTCATTCATTCCTTCCTTCGGTCCGTCATCCCGCAAATATTTACCAAGCACCTGCTGGCACACACAATCTATTACATTCCTGGTATAAATAGAGCTGATATCCTAGGATAGAGGGTTGGATGAAAAACAAACAAAAAGATAATTTAAGAGAAGTGTAAGGGTCTTCTCTGGCGGTCCAGCGGTTAAGGCTCCGCGCCTCCGCTGCCAGGGGCGCGGGTTGGATCCCTGATCAGCGAACTAACATTCCTACAGGCCAATGGCACGGCCCCCCCCCCAAAAAAAGTGTCAGAAGGAAAACATCCTGTCTTGCAAGGCGGGTGGAGGGTGGGAGCTGAAGGGGCACTGACAGCTAAGATGGTGGGAGAAAGCGTCCCCGGAGAGCGGCTGGCAGCATGTGCGGGTCCTTCCAGCAGAGAAGCCAGTGTGTCTGGAGTCACAGAAACTGGGGTGATGGGGGGTCAGGGTGGGGGTGGAGATTAAAAGGAAGACAGAGAGTCCACTTCACAGGGGATTTTACAGGCCCTCTGAAAAGTTCCCTGGTGGCTCAAACGGTAAAGAGTCTGCCTGCAGTGTGGGAGACCTGGGTTCTATCCCTGTGTCAGGAAGATCCCCTAGAAAAGGAAATGGCAACCCACTCTGGTACTCGTGCCTGGAGAATCCCATGGGTGGAGGAGCCTGGGGAGCTAGAGTCCATGGGGTCTCAAAGAGTCGGACACGACTGAGTGACTTGACTTCACTTCTTCAGTACAATAGAAAACCCTGGGAAGGCTGCAGGCAGGAAAACAAACACCGGTGATCTAATTGACTTTTTTTTTTAAAAAGAACATTCTGGTTATCTTTCGGGAGAGAGCTGGTGGCCCAGAGAGAAGGCCAGTTAGGAGACTCTTGTCCTCCAAATGTGTGCTGAGGGTGCAGTGGAGATGGAGACGAGTGGGTGGGACTGAAATACTGCGGAAGTGGCGCCAGGCACACTCAGCCAGCTGCATGCTTACATGACGATGGAGTGAGGGCAGAGGTGTCCTATGTCCCATCCAGGCCAGGTCCATAAACCTGCCCCACATGCCAGGCCCCCACCCTTCTTCCCCAGCCACAGATGATTCGGATACCAACCAGCCCATCCTAAAGGAAATAAACTCAATATTCATTGGAAGGACTGAGGCTGAGGCTGAAGCTCCAATACTTTGGGCCCCTGATGCGAAGAGCCAACTTATTGGAAAAGACCCTGATGCTGGGAAAGATGAAGGCTGGAGGAGAAAGGGGCGACAAAGAATGAGGTGGTTGGATGGCATCACCAACTCAATGGACATGAGTTTGAGCAAATTCCAGATGATGAAGGACAGGGAAGCCTGGTGTCCTGAAGTCCATGGGGTTGCAAAGACTGAACAAGTCTTTAGGCGAGGACAGAGCCACAGGATGGGAGGAGCTGGGGAGACACACTGCAGAGGATCCCCCAAAGGAACACCTATTTTGAACTTCGATGCCGTTAAGCTCCTGATGTCTGGAGTCCAACTGTTACTGCAGTTAGTATTACCCAGATGCACAGAGCAAAGGACAAGCTGGTGGGTTAGATGTGGAGGGTGAAGAGGAGGACTTAAGGATGATCCCAGGGTCGCAGGCCTGAACAGCTGGGCCCTTGGGGCGCCTTCCATTGGCAGCACTCTCTGAGGAATCTACCCCTCCCCACCAGCACCAACATGACGTTCATGTCAGAGTCCTAGGTGGGCCTGCATGGGTGGGCAGAGTCCTGGGCAGCCTCTCCTGCAGCTGTCTGGACCCCCACCCTCCCAGCTCTCTGCTGCAGCTTAAAAAAAAAAAATCATTTATTTCTTTGGCTTTGATGGATCTTAGTTGTAGCACACAGGATCTTCGGCCTTCTCACGGGATCTTGGATCTCCCTTGTGGCATGTGGGATCTTTAGCTGCGCCATGCAAACTCTTAGCTGTGGCATGTGGGATCTAGTTCCCCGACCAGGATAGAACCCCGGGCCCCTGCACTGGGGAGCCCAGAGTCTTAACCCCTGGACCACCAGGGAAGTCCCTCTGCTGCGTCTGACACGCATCGCTTGTCCCCTGTGATCGCTCCAGCCCCTCTCCCTGCTGCCCCTTTGCTTTTTTTTTTTTTTTGGCTCCGTCTACATTCAGCTTTCAGTTCCTTCTGCAACCCCCTGCTTTGCTTGGAACAGCCTTCTCCCCAGCGCACTCAACAGCCAACATCTATTGAATGCCTGCTAGGAGTACGGCATTGGTAGAAGCGCTTTACATGTATTAAAGCATTTAATCCTCGCAACTTCTTTATGTAGCAGAGGCAGCTGGATGACACTTTGTTCTGTACCCCTCCCTTAATGGGACATCTTCCCTGACTCCTCAGGTGTCCCTCCTCTGGGCCCCTCGGAGGCTTCCCGGCTCCTGCCGTCTTGCATTCCTCCCACTGAATTCCCTATGTGTGTCCCCCTGAGGACAGGGATGCCATCTTGGTCACCAGTCTGCCCCCAGCACCCAGATGTGGCACAGAGCACATATCCAGGGACTCTGGGCAAGCAGCAGAAGCTCAGGGCGGGGACTCTGCACCCCTCGTGCCTGCAGTCATATCCTACTTTTGCTCATCGGTTGTGCGAACTTGGGGTGCATGGTCTCCCCAGTTTCTGGGGGGTTAGAAAAGCTCCAGTCTTAAAAGATGCTGTGGTCAGCAGAATAATGCTCCCCCGCAAAGATGCCTAGCCATGCTGTCTCTTCAGTTGTATCCAACTCTTTGCAACGCTACGGACCGTACCCTGCCAGGCTCTTCGCCCCGACGGTCGCCCCGCGCCCCGCTCGCGGCAGGAGTCGGGGCTGCGGGCGGCTGGGCTGTGGCACCCCGGGGCGGCGCCTCGGCGGGGCGGGGCGAGGGGGCGACAAGGGCCGGGAGGGCTCCTGCAGCTGCCACCTGCCTGCGCCTCCCCTGCCTTTGTTTCCCCGGCGGCGCCCCGGGGTTGTAGCGTCCGCAGGTCTTGACAGCGGGACCGAAGCTCCCAAAGCGCAGCTCTGCAGGCGCCCCGTCTGCACCGCCCTCCGCGTCCGTGACCTTGGGCAAGTCATTCATTCCTTCCTTCGGTCCGTCATCCCGCAAATATTTACCAAGCACCTGCTGGCACACACAATCTATTACATTCCTGGTATAAATAGAGCTGATATCCTAGGATAGAGGGTTGGATGAAAAACAAACAAAAAGATAATTTAAGAGAAGTGTAAGGGTCTTCTCTGGCGGTCCAGCGGTTAAGGCTCCGCGCCTCCGCTGCCAGGGGCGCGGGTTGGATCCCTGATCAGCGAACTAACATTCCTACAGGCCAATGGCACGGCCCCCCCCCCAAAAAAAGTGTCAGAAGGAAAACATCCTGTCTTGCAAGGCGGGTGGAGGGTGGGAGCTGAAGGGGCACTGACAGCTAAGATGGTGGGAGAAAGCGTCCCCGGAGAGCGGCTGGCAGCATGTGCGGGTCCTTCCAGCAGAGAAGCCAGTGTGTCTGGAGTCACAGAAACTGGGGTGATGGGGGGTCAGGGTGGGGGTGGAGATTAAAAGGAAGACAGAGAGTCCACTTCACAGGGGATTTTACAGGCCCTCTGAAAAGTTCCCTGGTGGCTCAAACGGTAAAGAGTCTGCCTGCAGTGTGGGAGACCTGGGTTCTATCCCTGTGTCAGGAAGATCCCCTAGAAAAGGAAATGGCAACCCACTCTGGTACTCGTGCCTGGAGAATCCCATGGGTGGAGGAGCCTGGGGAGCTAGAGTCCATGGGGTCTCAAAGAGTCGGACACGACTGAGTGACTTGACTTCACTTCTTCAGTACAATAGAAAACCCTGGGAAGGCTGCAGGCAGGAAAACAAACACCGGTGATCTAATTGACTTTTTTTTTTAAAAAGAACATTCTGGTTATCTTTCGGGAGAGAGCTGGTGGCCCAGAGAGAAGGCCAGTTAGGAGACTCTTGTCCTCCAAATGTGTGCTGAGGGTGCAGTGGAGATGGAGACGAGTGGGTGGGACTGAAATACTGCGGAAGTGGCGCCAGGCACACTCAGCCAGCTGCATGCTTACATGACGATGGAGTGAGGGCAGAGGTGTCCTATGTCCCATCCAGGCCAGGTCCATAAACCTGCCCCACATGCCAGGCCCCCACCCTTCTTCCCCAGCCACAGATGATTCGGATACCAACCAGCCCATCCTAAAGGAAATAAACTCAATATTCATTGGAAGGACTGAGGCTGAGGCTGAAGCTCCAATACTTTGGGCCCCTGATGCGAAGAGCCAACTTATTGGAAAAGACCCTGATGCTGGGAAAGATGAAGGCTGGAGGAGAAAGGGGCGACAAAGAATGAGGTGGTTGGATGGCATCACCAACTCAATGGACATGAGTTTGAGCAAATTCCAGATGATGAAGGACAGGGAAGCCTGGTGTCCTGAAGTCCATGGGGTTGCAAAGACTGAACAAGTCTTTAGGCGAGGACAGAGCCACAGGATGGGAGGAGCTGGGGAGACACACTGCAGAGGATCCCCCAAAGGAACACCTATTTTGAACTTCGATGCCGTTAAGCTCCTGATGTCTGGAGTCCAACTGTTACTGCAGTTAGTATTACCCAGATGCACAGAGCAAAGGACAAGCTGGTGGGTTAGATGTGGAGGGTGAAGAGGAGGACTTAAGGATGATCCCAGGGTCGCAGGCCTGAACAGCTGGGCCCTTGGGGCGCCTTCCATTGGCAGCACTCTCTGAGGAATCTACCCCTCCCCACCAGCACCAACATGACGCTCATGTCAGAGTCCTAGGTGGGCCTGCATGGGTGGGCAGAGTCCTGGGCAGCCTCTCCTGCAGCTGTCTGGACCCCCACCCTCCCAGCTCTCTGCTGCAGCTTAAAAAAAAAAAATCATTTATTTCTTTGGCTTTGATGGATCTTAGTTGTAGCACACAGGATCTTCGGCCTTCTCACGGGATCTTGGATCTCCCTTGTGGCATGTGGGATCTTTAGCTGCGCCATGCAAACTCTTAGCTGTGGCATGTGGGATCTAGTTCCCCGACCAGGATAGAACCCCGGGCCCCTGCACTGGGGAGCCCAGAGTCTTAACCCCTGGACCACCAGGGAAGTCCCTCTGCTGCGTCTGACACGCATCGCTTGTCCCCTGTGATCGCTCCAGCCCCTCTCCCTGCTGCCCCTTTGCTTTTTTTTTTTTTTTGGCTCCGTCTACATTCAGCTTTCAGTTCCTTCTGCAACCCCCTGCTTTGCTTGGAACAGCCTTCTCCCCAGCGCACTCAACAGCCAACATCTATTGAATGCCTGCTAGGAGTACGGCATTGGTAGAAGCGCTTTACATGTATTAAAGCATTTAATCCTCGCAACTTCTTTATGTAGCAGAGGCAGCTGGATGACACTTTGTTCTGTACCCCTCCCTTAATGGGACATCTTCCCTGACTCCTCAGGTGTCCCTCCTCTGGGCCCCTCGGAGGCTTCCCGGCTCCTGCCGTCTTGCATTCCTCCCACTGAATTCCCTATGTGTGTCCCCCTGAGGACAGGGATGCCATCTTGGTCACCAGTCTGCCCCCAGCACCCAGATGTGGCACAGAGCACATATCCAGGGACTCTGGGCAAGCAGCAGAAGCTCAGGGCGGGGACTCTGCACCCCTCGTGCCTGCAGTCATATCCTACTTTTGCTCATCGGTTGTGCGAACTTGGGGTGCATGGTCTCCCCAGTTTCTGGGGGGTTAGAAAAGCTCCAGTCTTAAAAGATGCTGTGGTCAGCAGAATAATGCTCCCCCGCAAAGATGCCTAGCCATGCTGTCTCTTCAGCTGTATCCAACTCTTTGCAACGCTACGGACCGTACCCTGCCAGGCTCTTCTGTCCATGGGATTCTCCAGGCAAGAACACTGGAGTGGGTTGCCATGCCCTCCTCCAGGGGATCTTCCCGACCCAGGGATTGAACCCGCATCTCTTACATCTCCTGCATTGACACTCGGGTTCTTTACCACTAGTGCCACCTGGGGCCCACCCCCTCCCAAAGATGTCCACATCCTATCCCTGTGAATATGTTAGGTTATATGGCAAAGGGGAATTGAGGTTGCAGGTGGAATTAAGGTTGCGAATCAGCTGACCTTGAGATGGGCAATCATCCTGATGCTCTGGGGGGGCCCAGTGTGATCAAGGGTCCTTAGGGTTGGAAGAGGGAGGTGGAAGACGGGGAACCAAGGTGAGAAGGACTCGGTCTGATGTGTCTGAATTTGAAGATGGGAAAAGAGAGCCACATGCCAAGAACAGCAGGCTGCTTCTAGAATCTAGAAAAGGCGAGGAAACAAATTCCTTTCTAGAGTCTCCAGAGGGGAACACAGTTTTGCCAGTGTCTTGATTTTAGCCCAGTGTGACCTGTGTGGACCATCATCCCACAGAACTGGGAAGTAACGCAGTTGTGTTGTTCAAGCCGCTTTGTTGTTATTTAATCGCTCAGTCATGTCCGACTCTTTTGCCACCCCATGGACTGTAGCCCGCCGGGCTCCTCTGTCCGTGAGATTTCCTAGGCAAGAATACTGGAGTGGGTTTCCATTTCCTCCTCCAGGGAACCTTCCCGACCCAGGGATCCAACCCATCTCCTGCATTGGCAGCCGGATCCTTTAGCACTGAGCCACTTGGGAAGCCCACTCGAGGCCCTAGGTGTGTGATCATTTGTTACGGCGGCAACAGCGCGGTAGTACCGCGGTTGCAAGGATTAAACCAGCCGCTGGACGTGCCGCCTGAGAGCAGCGCCTGGCCTGCGGACCCACGCGGCGGCGCTGCCTGTGTTGCAAGTATCACAACAGAGCAAAGGCCCAGGTCTGCACAAGGCTAGACTCAGCTCCTGCCCTGGCTCAGTTCTCGGGCAGAACTGGGGTCCAGTGCTTAGGAGAGGGGCCTTGGACCCCCCTCTCTTCTCCTGAGAAGCTGGAGGCGCCAGCTCAGTGGCCCAGAAGCGAGGGAGCTTGTGCTGCTGTCTCAGCCTTATTTTTGCTGATGGCATCAGCAAGTTTGATTTTCTGATTCCTACTCAGACTTCAGAGGATCAGAAACCTGGCTACAGTCTCAGACTGGGGTAGTGGGGCACCAAGGACCTACAGCCTGAGAAGGGCCTGAGAAGAGCTTGTGGGGACAGCGTGGGGGTAGAGGCCCTTAGGAGAAGGGCCTGGTCCATCCTAGGGACAGTTAATGAGTCCCACTCCTGGACACAGCTCAGATCAACAAAGTCTGGATTTAGATACTTTCTACCTGAGTATCTATGGATAGAAGACTTTCCCTTTTCTGTTCCTTGGTTTTCCCATCTGAAAAATGGGAGTAATGCCCACCTCCTAGGACCATGTCGAGCATTATAAAAGACACTCGTGTGTCCCTTTCCAGATGCTCAGTAGCCACTGTTCATCCATTTTTATGACTGTCTGCCTGCAGATGTCAAGAATTATTTTTCTAGAAGCAGGGGCGAAACTAAGACTGTGGGAACACTGCCCGCACTAGGCACATTCACAGATGTTGCTAAGGGGGTCCTCACTTCCCAGGGCAGGAAGCTGGGGGCGGAGGTTGGGAGAGAAGAGACCCCACTTGCCAAGTCCTCAGAGCCGGGCAGCGGCTGAGTCAGGACTTGAACTCGGGGCTGTGTGGCCCCCAAGGTCACAGTCCTTCTGATACATGGTGCCGCCTCATCAGGAAAGAGGCTGGGGGCTTTATCACCCTCCAGTGCCCTCTCTGGACCTCACTTCCCCATCTCAAAGCAGAATCTGAGCCGGGGATGGGGGGGCGGTTGTTGCTGGGAGGCTGCCCGCCCCCACCCTTGGGACCATCTCATGAGATGCAGCTGAGAAATGCTTGTCAAATGGGCCCTCTGGGGGGATGGGTATTATTGGGGCCACAGGGAGCCGTCTGGCCCTGTGAGGCAGGTGACTCTGCCCTGTACTTGGCCTTTTCGGTTCAGCAGCTCTATTTTAAGCCAGAAGAGGTTAGAGTCTGTTATGTGTGCTTCTCAGCTTGGAGGGCCGTCAGCTGAGCAGTCACCAAAAACAGCAACACCCCATGGCACCCCTGCGGCTCCTCCTCCCCCTGCCTCCCCCCTGCTTTTTCTTTTGGGAAGCTGAGCAGACCTAGTGATTTTCCTCCATCCCTCCAGGCTAGAGTTGCACCCGGGACCTATCAACGAGGCCTTGGATCTTCTTCCAGAGCTGCAAGATTGCCCACCTTGAGGACAATGAGAGAGGTGGCTCCAGTCCCCAGATGAGTCCTTGACGCCTTTCAAAGCACTTCTCATCCCTGATGAGTCAAGATCTTTCTGGAAGCTGTATGAGCCAGACAGGCCTTGTCATTCCCACATCAGTGAGAGAAATGGGCATAGACAGAGAGAAAAGGCTGCTATCTAAGGCAGCACGTGGTAGGACGGGGGTTAATAAAGAACATGAGCTTCCAAGCGAGTCAGATGTCAGTTTCGTCTTGGGCAAGTGACCACATCTTTCTGAGCCTCGGTTTCCTCACCTGTGACATGGGGATAAAAGAATCTGCCTCAGGACTTCCCTGTGGTCCAGTGACTAAGACTCCACACTTCTAGTGCAGGGGGGCACAGGTTTGATTCCTGCTTAGAGAACCAAATCCTGCATGCTGCCACTGACATCCAGCACAGTCAAATAAATAAGTAATAAATATAAACATTAAAAAAGCATCTGCCTACCAGTGTTCCTGGGAGGAGTCAATGAATGCATGAAGAGGCACTCAGCACAGAGAAGGTGCCCAGCAAATGTTAGCACCCCCTCCACCCAATTAATTTCTTCTTTCTCTTTTCTACACTGGTTATTCCCTAGACCTACTGAGATCCCAAGGGATTGATTTTTATAGTTAGGATATAGTTCAGTAATTTTCTAGATGTTCAGAAGCCCTGAGCATTTTCCCTGATAAGATCTCTGGTCTCTCTCCTAAAAGAATGGATTATTTTGGCCTCAGGGGAGGAGAGGTATCAGCTCCTTTGAGATGTCAGCTGTGGCTTTTCTGTAACCTGAGCACCTCTTAGGGATCTGGGCTGCGAGAAATTAAAAGCTGCAGCAGGCTAGCCACCGTGGTCCATTCCATGTGAGCGCAACACTCCTGCCCCAGGCATAACGCATGCTCGCATCTAGGAGGCCACTCCTGGCATCCTTGCTCCTTTCTGCTCTCTCTCCCTTAGAATGGTGTTTGGGGCTGAAAGCTGTATTTCCCCCCAAATTCATACATTGAAATCCGGGCTCCCCTGGTGGCTCAGTGGTAAGGAATCCGCCTGCTGATGCAGGAGACACGGTTCAATCGCTGGTCCGGGAAGATCCCACATGCTGTGCAGCAACTGAGCCCACGGACCACAGCCACTGAGCCTGTGCTCTAGAGCCTGGGAACTGCGACGAGCAAGGCTCATGCACCCTAGAGCCCACGCTCAGCATCCAGAGAAGCCACTGCAATGAGAAGCCCCAGCACCGCACTAGAGAGTAGCCCGCATGCTGTGAAACTAGAGGAGAGCCCGCCCAGCAAAGAAGACCCAGCACAGCCCATATAGATAAATATATAAATTTAAAAGAAATCCTAACCCCCCCAAGGTAATGGTATTAGGAGGCGAGGCTTGGGGGAGGTAATTAAGTTATGAAGGTGAAGCTCTTATGGATAGGATTAGTGCCCTCCGAGGAAGAGATATGAGAGAGATTGCTTCTTTTCTCTGCTCTCTGCCAGGTGAGGATGCCATGAGAAGGTATCTACCCTTGAGAAGGCAAAGAACAACCTCCCAATAACTCCAACCAAATGGCCACAAACACATGTTAGGAATCCTCTGAGCAGCCCTGGTCCATCCCAACAGCCAGAGACAGGGTCATACTCAGACGGCTGTCATAATACTGTCAATAATACTGTTGCCAGCCTGGGAACAATGGTGTCTCCCACACAGGTGTGGCTATGGGCTGATTAAACAGACATTAATAAAGAGAGCTTCTGCCTCACTGACTCTGTCAAAGACTGTAGTGTAAGACTTCGAGGATGAACTTATGGTTGGGGGGAAGGTTGGAGGGAAGGGAGAGTTAGGGAATTTGGGATGGATAGGTATGCACAGCTATATTTAAAACGGATAACCTGTAAGAACCTACTGTATAGCACATGGAACTCTTCTCAGTGTTATGTGGTAGCCTGGATGGGAGGGGAGTTTGAGAGAGAATGGATATATGGCTAAGTCCCTTCACTGTTGACCGGAAACTATCACAATATTGTTTATTAATCAGCTATGTGCTGTGCTCAGTCGCTCAGTCGTGCCCAACTCTTTGTGACCCCATGGAATGTAGCCCACCAGGCTCCTCTGTCCATGGGGATTCTCCAGGCAAGAATACTGGAGTGGGTTGCCATGCCCTCTTCCAGGGGATATTCTTAACCCAGGGGTCAAACCCAGGTCTCCCACATTGCAGGCTGATGCTTTACTGTCTGAACCCAATGCAAAGTAAAAAATTAAAAAAAAAAAAAGACTGTAGCGTAGAGTTGTCTCTGGAAGACACCTGTCAGCCAGAGACTACATTTCCCAGCCTCCCAATCCAGTGGAGTGGGGTTACTTCTAGGTGGGACCTTTAGGAAGGAAGTGAGCTTCTCCATCGCTGCCTGCACTTTAGAAGCAGCAGGCTCCGAAGCCCAGGAGCTGCCGGAGCGGTAACAGGTGAGTCCCCTGGCTCATCACGTGAAGGAAAGCTGCCCTCCAACCAGGGACACCTGCCTTGGAATATGAGGTGAGTAAGAAGTAAACTTCTGTTGTCTTAAGCCACTGAATTTGGGGGTTTGCTTGTTACAGCAGCTACAACAAAGTGAACTCTAATGAATAAACTTACCTTCTGGGGCCAGTGCTCGGATTAAATTGAGGATACTCATGTAAGAAACTCTTCTTTAAAATTTTGTATTTGTTTGTTCACGTGTTTATCTTCATGTGCTGGGGTTTCATTGCTGCGCGCGGGCTTCCTCGGTTGTGGAGGCTGGGTGGGCTGCTCTCCAGGTGCGGTGACGGGCTTCCCACCGCGGCGGATTCTCCTGTTGCAGAGCTCCAGGGCTTGGTAGTCGCGGCACACGAGCTTTGCTGCCCAGCAGCATGTGGAATCTCCCTGGACCAGGGATCAAACCTCTGTCCCTCACCTTGGCAGGTGGGTTCTTAACCTGGACCACCAGGGGAGTCCTCACAGGCTGGCAAATGGGACTTTCCCTGCTATCCTGTATTTCTAGTTAAAGCCCCAGCGCTGGGACACAGGGTTCTGAACACCCCCATATCCCGGAAACCACCAGACACAGCCTGTGGGACTTTTCTGGGGATGTTATACTAGCTTTTCTCCCACTTCGTCCCCACCCCTCAGCCTCTGTGAGCAGAAGACCAGAA
Organism: Cephalophus harveyi; assembly: GCA_006410635.1. Classification (NCBI taxonomy): domain Eukaryota; kingdom Metazoa; phylum Chordata; class Mammalia; order Artiodactyla; family Bovidae; genus Cephalophus; species Cephalophus harveyi. The sequence continues at coordinate 114,738 of SJYT01018254.1, forward strand.
TTTGAGAACGGGGAGAAAGGATCAACCTTTTCTGCTCCTTTGGGCGAAGAAAGGAACCCCCATCCCATCCTGAGAGGTCCCCACTGGTAGAGATTTGGGGTTCCTGCCAGCAGTGGTGAGAGGCAGCTAACTCTGACGGCTCACGAGGCAGGCTTGCAGGTCCGTCCTCAGTGCCTGAGCAGGAAGAAAGCGATTAGGAAGATGGCAGAACAACAGTCATCCTGTACACCCACCGCTTGGCTGAGCAAGAATGAATGAGCTCCCTGTGAGCTGAGTGGGTGCCGGGCCACCTGACCAGGCTCCGGCCCCTGAGCGATGGTTCTTGTGCTTCCCAAAACCTGGCAGAAAGAGGCTGGGACATGCGCTCCTGGGGACAGGGTCTGAGAGAAGTCAGGGGGTTCAGATCTCCTCCAAGTCAGGAGACACTACCGGGCCCCCTGAATAAGCTGGTCATGTGGTCCAGGAACACGAGGCTTTAAACGCTTGCCCCGAAAAGGAATCCATCTCCCGGAGCGGACTCGAAGGGAGAGGGCACCAGCTACGTTTTTTTCCTTCTTGCCTTCACTGATCTTTCCAGGCATCGTAAACAGGAGAAGCTAGAACTCAGAAGGCGAGGATGGAAAAGGGTTTTAGAGACCCTCATACTCTCTTTCGGAGAAGGCAATGGCACCCTACTCCAGCACTCTTTCCTGGAAAATCCCATGGACGGAGGAGCCTGGTGGGCCGCAGTCCATGGGGTTGCGAAGAGTCAGACACGACTGAGCGACTTAGCAGCAGCAGCAGCAGTAGCATACTCTCTGCATAGGACTGTAATCCGAGTTTCAGGGTGAGTTTCTGGAGCCAAACAGCCTGGGTTTCAATTCTGTGTCTCTGCCTCACTAGCTGTGTGACCTTGGGCAAGTGACCTCACCTCTCTGGGCCTTAGTAGCTGTAAGATGCCATAAATAATAGTGTGTACTTCATAACCTCATAGGATTGTAAGGTGCATGTAATTAGGCTATTTAATAGTTTGTTAAATAGCAATGCATTCTTGAGGTGAAGGGTCAGGCTCGATTTAGAGGAAGTGTTAAATAGTTTATCATTAGATGTTCAATCTGGACTGAAAGGCATGGGGCAAGGAGAGATTCGAATGGATGTGGTCAAAAGCAATGGTTGAAGAAAAACCAGATCCATCTATGTGTGTCCCTCACCAAGTTCAGGCTGCTCATTAAGCCAGTTACACGTGTGAAGTATTTAGGGCAGTTTGAAACCCTCAAAACATGGGAACTATTAATATTATTCAAACTTGTGCCAGGTCAGAAATTGAATCTTTTCAAAGATTTATTAGTTTTGAGGGATAATAAGAATGGCTATTTTTGTGGTGGCATGAAGCACTTATTCTCATTCTTTTGGGGCTTCATAAAACCACCCAGTTGCATAAAATGTTTGTGAATCAGATCATATTGCCAACTCCCTTTGCAAAGTAAAAACAATGGGGGAAATGCACAAGTACTATATTTATACTCCTCATTTTATAAAGGAATGAATTCCATTACCCTTCAAATGAGGAAGGTCGTAAGTTCAGAGTAAAACACGGTCTTACAGATGGAATACATTTCACTTGATGAGATTTCACTGTGTGGTTCTTATTTTTAGTACCAGTTGAATGGCTGGAGCTTGAAGACCTCACATATAAATTCTCATAGAGTTTGCACACATCCAGAGCTGTTCTCCCGTTTCATTCTCAAGACTACCCTGTAGGACTGGGACCTTGGTCTACATTTTTTTTTTTTTTTTTTGAGCATCTGGAGGTTCGGGGCTTCCCTTGTGGCTCAGCTGTTAAAGAATCTGCCTGCAATGCGGGAGACCTGGGTTCAGTCTCTGGGTTGAGAAGATCCCCCGGAGAAGGGAAAGGCTACCCACTCCAGTATTCTGGCCTGGAGAATTCCGTGGAAGGTCCATGGGGTTGCAAAGAATCAGACACGACTGAGCGACTTTCACTTTCACATGGAGGTTCAGTGGTTAGCTGGCTCATTCAGGGTCACCCAGCTAAAACAAAGCCTGGCTTCAGACTCCCCATCTTCCCGGTAAAATATGGTCGTTTCCTCCGGTTTGAATACACGTTGGAGGGGCCTCTGCTCTACGAGGTCATCCAGGCACGAAGGCTCCTTCTCTTTCGTAACTCTGTCCTGTCCTAATGCAGAGATTCTTTTCCCAGAGACAATACCCAAGGGATCTGAGGCAAAACTCAGGGATTCCTGAACTTGAAAGGGAAAATAATTGCATGTTTTTGCTGACCTCTAGCTAACACTTAGCACTTCCTTTGATTACTAATGGAGAAAACAAAGTAGTATTATGAGTACCTATTTGTCACCAACAAAATCCCTAGAAATCAACATATCACAAAGTCGTTATTGCAAATATTGCAAAATACTGTTTATACTATTGCCACTTTGCAATTGTGGTAATTATGTAACTATCTCACACACATTTCTGTTTTGTTTACCATATTTCAATAACTTGTGTCCTTTGTAATCCCATGTATTTGATTTTATGTGTTTAATACAATGAGTCCGAGAAGGAAGCTCATAGACTTTACCAGTTGCCCAAGAAGTCCTAGGTTCATAAAGAAAAGTTAAGAACAATGTTCTAGAGCCTTTGCCACTTTGCAATTGTGGTAATTATGTAACTATCTCACACACATTTCTGTTTTGTTTACCATATTTCAATAACTTGTGTCCTTTGTAATCCCATGTATTTGATTTTATGTGTTTAATACAATGAGTCTGAGAAGGAAGCTCATAGACTTTACCAGTTGCCCAAGAAGTCCTAGGTTCATAAAGAAAAGTTAAGAACAATGTTCTAGAGCCTTGAGGTCCTCTGTAGGGTCCTCTGCATGTGAGCAGCAGAAGTGGGTGGAGAGCGAGTGTGGAGGGTGGAGAGGGGCATTATGGTCTGGGTCTAGAGTCATCACCCAGGGCCAGACCTTGGTCACCACGACTGGGAGATGTAGTCCCTCTCTGGGTGCCCAGAAGGGGAACAACTAGCCAGCTGCTGCACCATTATCATGTCGTTTGCAATGGTTCAGATTCAAGGAGAGACTGGGACCCATGGTCCCTGGGATTTCCAGTGGGGAGGGCACGCGAAGTAGGCGCTGGACACCAGGCTCCATCTTGCTTATCTCATCCGCAGGGGCAACAAGTCTAGTGTTGCACAGAGGCGGCACGGAGGGCAGTTAGAGTCGCTCTTCTCAGCTTTTCTGCTCCAACAGGCTGTCTGCTTTGTGCCCCAAGAACCTACAGCCAACAGAAAGCTGAGGAAATCTGGATAAAAATGTACATCCTTGAAAGTGTAATTGTGGCTCCCATGTGTGCAGAGTACTAGAGTTTGCTAAGCACGTTAGTAAGCGTTGGGCTTCCCTGGTGGCTCAGCTGGTAAAGAATCTGATTGCAATGCAGGAGACCTGGGTTCGATCCCTGGGTTGGGAAGATCCCCAGGAAGAGAGAAAGGCTACCCACTCCAGTATTCTGGCCTGGAGAATTCCAAGCCTGGGCTCACCTTGGCCTTTCTGCAGCCCTCCAGGAAGGCAGGGCCAAGAGAATCATCTTTACTGTGCAAAGTCAGAAAACGAGCTCACAGAGGAGAATTAAATGCTCAAGGTCACAAACTAGAGGCACAATCAGAGCTAGAACCCAGGCCTCCCGTCACCATTCAGCACTGCCTCACCCTGAGGCCGTGGGTAAGTCAGTCCCTTCCCTCCCTCCTAGCCCTGAGGATCCTCCCTGCCGGCTCGTTCACCAAAAAGCCACAAGGGGGCAGCAGTACATCACCGTTTTCTTCTGTTCTTGTATGAAGCGGCGCTATTAATCTTACACAGATTTTAAGGGCCTCACTTCCAGTTTCTCTGGGTCTGGTATGAGGCACAAGATATTTGCAATGCTAGTCATGTATGGATGTGAGAGTTGGACTATAAAGAAAGCTGAGCACTGAAGAAATGATGCTTTTGAACTGTGGTGTTGGAGAAAACTCGAGAGTCCCTTGGACTGCAAGGAGATCCAACCAGTCCATCCTAAAGGAGATCAGTCCTGAGTGTTCATTGGAAGGACTGATGTTGAAGCTGAAACTCTAGTACGCTGGCCACCCGATGCGAAGAAGTGACTCATTGGAAAAGACCCTGATGCTGGGAAAGACTGAAGGCGGGAGGAGAAGGGGATGACAGAGGATGAGATGGTTGGATGGCATCACCAACTCAATGGAGATGAGTTTGGGCAAACTCTGGAAGTTGTGATGGACAGGGAGGCCTGGTGTGTTGCAGTCCATGGGGTTGCAAAGAGTCAGACACAACTGAGTGACTGAACTGAACTGAACCAGTTCCCAGGCTACGATGATGCTTCCAGACTGGGGACCCCACTTTGAGGACTAGCAAGGTTGAGGATTGGGAGCGAGGGTCCGACGTGACCTCTGACCCTCACAGACAGGGCCACTGGGAAATCATTGTGAAACGGGCAGCCACTCACCTTGGTCAGTTGCATATTGACTTTTCAAAGCCCCATTAAGTCCCTTTTTGAAAAGCAAGATATATTTCACTCCTTCAGTGATGACTGGGCTTGGTCCATCCTGGGCACAGTTCTAGGTCCTGGGAATCCATCAGTGAATGAAGCAGACAAGTTAATTCCCACTGCTTGCGGAGTCTGGCAAAAAACAGTAAATGTTATACATAAGTAAGTTACCTAGTATGTTAAAAGGGGCTACATGCATCTGGGGTATTGAAAGATATGTGATATTTCTCAGTGAAATGATGACTTGTGAGTCAAACTTGAAAGAGACCAAGGGGATTCACCATGTGGGTGTCTGGGGGAAGATGATGTCAGGCAGAGAGAGAACAGCCTGTGCAAAGGTCCTGGGGTGTGAGCAAGTCTGGCATGTTTGAGGAAAAAGACGGAAGCCAATAAGGTCAGGGCAGTGTGAGCAGGGAGAGAATAATTGAGGATGAGGACACAGAGGTCACAGGAGCAAGGGGGGAGGGGATTGTAGATCTTGCAGAGGCTTTTCTTTATTAAAATTGTTATTTTTAAATTTATTTTTGAGTGTGCTGGGTCTTCACTGCTGCCCCACAGGCTTTCTCTAGTTGTGGCAAGCAGGGGCTACTTCCACAGGGGTTGAGCTCTTGAGTGCAGGCTCAGCAGTTTGTGGCACATGAGCTTAGTTGCCTCAAGGCAGGTGAAATCTTTCCAGACCAGGGATCGAACTTGTGTCCCCTGCATAGGCAGGTGGATTCTTAACCAGGGAAGCCTGTGCAAAGGCTTTTCTCAGAGTGAAAAAGAGTGGCATGATCTGACATGTTCTAACAGAATCCCCCTGGCACCCTCTGTATGGAGCAAGAGTGAAGCCAGGAGAACAGACGGCTCCCCAGTTATCTGGGCAGAGATGATGCACATGAGCTTAGTTGCCTCAAGGCAGGTGAAATCTTTCCAGACCAGGGATCGAACTTGTGTCCCCTGCATAGGCAGGTGGATTCTTAACCAGGGAAGCCTGTGCAAAGGCTTTTCTCAGAGTGAAAAAGAGTGGCATGATCTGACATGTTCTAACAGAATCCCCCTGGCACCCTCTGTATGGAGCAAGAGTGAAGCCAGGAGAACAGACGGCTCCCCAGTTATCTGGGCAGAGATGATGGTGGCCCAGTCAGCAGGGAGCAGTGGAGCTGGAGAGCATGGTAAAAGGTTACACACACACACACACACACACACACAGCCCTGCATGCTGTTTCATAACTAAACCAACTGGTCAGTCTAATTATGCACGCCTCTCCTCTGTCCAGGTGGCCCACACTCTCAACCTGAACTCTTTTCTCTCCGTCCAGATCTGTCTCCTCTTTGATCTCCAGCTGCCTCTAGCCACACTGCCCTGAGATGACTGCTGCTTCCTCAGACTCAGAACATCTAGGACACCCCTCCTGTCTGCCACCAGAGCAGGCTCCCCTCTGCTCTTCTTGGTTTCCAGTGACTGACCCCCTCTCCCCGTCCTCCAGGAGAAAGCCCAGGGATGTGTTCAGCATCTTACTTCCCCTGGTCCTCACATCCATCCTTCCAACAAGATCTCACAGGCATGGTCAGGCCCTGCTGGATTCTCTCATCTGCTTCTGTTCCTTCTTTCCCAGTCCTATGGGCCTTACCTCTGAACCCTGCAGTGTCTGCATCTGGGGTAGCCTGGTGGCCAAGACACGGGCTCTGGAGCAGGACCCTCTGGGTTTGAATCCTGGCTTTGCCAACTTTGAACTATGTAAATGTGGGCTGTTTCTTGAATTTCTCTGTACCTCAGTTTCTCCATTTATGAAATGGGTATGATTACACTTACTTCAGAGCATTATTGTGAGAGTTAAGTGAGTTGTTACATAGAAGACACTTGGAACAGAGCCTGGCATGTGCTTAGCACACAGTAAATGTTAGTTCTCATTTTTATTCTTTTAGCAATAAGTCTTTATTGAGTGTCTATTACGTGCAGAGACCTCCATCACGCTCAGAGATAATCTGACCCAGAAGAAAGAGCATAGGCCTTGAGTCAGCAATTCTATTCCTAGATGCGTACCCAACAGAAATGTTCATCAATATCCACCAGAAAACATGTACTAGAATGTTCACAATGCCTTATTCATAGAAGCCTCAAACTAGAAACTACCCAAATGCCCATTGAGGGTAGGATGGCTAAATAGCATGCGCTCTATTCACATGATGGATTATTCTATGGTGACAAGAAAGAAGGCCCTGCTCTTACTTGAATCTCAGGGATGCAATTAGCAATATGATGGGGCATGGCTGGGCTGGGTCCCTCTAACTCTGGCTTCAGTGGGGGTGGCCTGAGTTCCACCTGGTGACCTCTGTTCCCAGCACCATCCCTCTTCACAAACAAGAAGATCCCCAGTCTTTGCCTTCACATCGGCCCCTGACTTGCAAAGCATCGCTGAGGCAGGATGATGACAACAGCTTATTTTCAGGTGAACATAAAGGAATCACCCAACACTCACAGCAGGTGATGGGCACTCGCTCAACACAACGGTGCTGGAGGGTGGGCATTACCATTTATGCCCACTGTACAGATGAAAAAAGCCAAAGGCTCAGACGGTAAAGCATCTGCCTGCAATACGGGAGACCCGGGTTCAATTCCTGGGTCAGGAAGATCCCCTGGAGAAGGAAATGGCAATCCACTCCAGCACTCTTGCCTTGTGACCTCTGTTCCCAGCACCATCCCTCTTCACAAACAAGAAGATCCCCAGTCTTTGCCTTCACATCGGCCCCTGACTTGCAAAGCATCGCTGAGGCAGGATGATGACAACAGCTTATTTTCAGGTGAACATAAAGGAATCACCCAACACTCACAGCAGGTGATGGGCACTCGCTCAACACAACGGTGCTGGAGGGTGGGCATTACCATTTATGCCCACTGTACAGATGAAAAAAGCCAAAGGCTCAGACGGTAAAGCATCTGCCTGCAATACGGGAGACCCGGGTTCAATTCCTGGGTCAGGAAGATCCCCTGGAGAAGGAAATGGCAATCCACTCCAGCACTCTTGCCTGGAAAATCCCATGGACGGAGGAGCCTGATAGGCTACAGTCCATGGGATCACAAAGAGTCGGACACGACTGAGCGACTTCACTTTCACTAAGAGGTCGAGTCAAGGTAATGATAGCTAAAATTTTCATTCAAATCACATAATACTCTCGACAGCCCTCTGTATTGAGTAGTGCTATTATCCCTATTTTAGAGACTAGGAAACTGAGGCACAAAGAAGTTTAGTACCCTGCCTGAGATCACAGCAGACAACCAGCCAGGAACAGGTGGGCAGGTTGGCTGGGCCCACTCTTCATGGCTCTGCTTACAGCTTCTCAGGGGTGAGGTCATGGGCCTTGCAGCCAACCTGGTCCAGAGTCCAGCAGCACAACCCCAGGAGAACTCATTAATCACTCTGAGTCTCAGTTTACCCATCTCTAAAATGGGAACATCAGTAGCACTTTCCTTTAGGGATGTCCCAAGGGTGACATGTGATTATGTGGGTAGTGCTCTTGGCGGAGAGCGCCCCATATGCAGGAATAGTTCAGTGAAGGTCCATGGTTCTCGTCCTGGCTCTCAGGATGTTATCAGACTTGTTCCAGGTAATGTGTGCAGAATTTACTCATATAGAACCAGACACACCAAAGCTCTCAGCCTCTGAGAGACCACAGGCCCAGCCTGGAAAGTCAGATAAACCTGGCTTGGACTAAAATGCCACCTAATTGTAAACCAGCTTTTGGACAGATCATGGTTTCAAGCTGCTTCCTCATCTGTGAATCAGAGTTAGTTCTATCTTGTGAAGATTAAATGGTTCCAAACACTGACTGTGATTTCTCAAACTGGGGTTCCCGAAGGAGGTGGTACCCGACCGAAGTGCTGGAAGCCAACGTACTGAGGAGCAGGTCACTGACCACCTGTGTGCTGGGGATCGCCTGTCGCCCAGCTCGGCTTTGAACCTCAGGGCCCTGCATTCCTGGGCTCCCTGGTCTGCCCAGGAGGTTTGACCAATGGGAGGCGCTTCTGGGAACTGGGAGCTGGGAGAGAGCAGAAGCCGGGTCTCTCTCCCCGTCTCCATCTGCCTTTTGTTAGGCTCAAGGCTGCATCTCCATGGTGGCTTCCGCCCCCAGCAGACAGCCCTGCGGTGAGTCCATCTTCCGCCTTCTGCTCCTGGCTTCTGGGCTCTGCCTTCTCTCTGTCTCTCCACCCTTAGGACTGGTATTGAGGGAATGAAGCCCTTCATTAAAGAATACCTACTGTATGACTCTACGTGAAGTTCAAGAATATAACGACACTTCATCTATGATAGAAATCAGAACAGCAGTTGCCCTTGGGGGTAGAGAGGATCACCTGGCCAGGGGAAATTTTCTTCTTTTTTAAAATCTTTGGCTGTGTCACACGGCATGTGGAATCTTGGTTCCCCTACCAGGGATCGAACCTGTGCTCCCTGTATTGGTAGCTCAGAGTCTTAACCATTGGACCACTGGGGAAGTCCTTGGAGGAAACATTCTGTGATGATGCAAATGTTTTACACCTTTGCTGAGGTGTGGTCATATAGGTGCATACATTTGTAAAGACTTGTGAAACCATGAGCTTAAGACCTGTGCATTTAACTGGGTGTGAATCATCCCTCAATCATATTAGTTTAATAAGAAGAAATCCTGGTAAAATACCAAGAATATATTCTAATGTCCTGGTGGGATTCTGATGAAAACACAGTTTTTATTTTTAAACAAATACAGGTAGACTGCAGAAGAGGACATAACATTTGTATGTGGCATTTTTGTTTGTTTGCTTTTACACTTGGGCGGACCCGGGAGATGGTAAGGGACAGGGAAGCCTGGCTTGCTGCCGTCCATGGGGTCGCAGCAACTGGACGACAACAGAGAAACAGTAAAACATGCGACTTCAAACAGGATTTCACACGAGGGTTGGTTTATTTCAGGCCGTGTTCCCCGGTTTCTGGGAGGCATTCTTCATCCTCCCCTGCTTTTCTCTAGTCCAAAATGTTTCCCAGCACTGACTGTATAAGGTGTAGCTTGGCCTGGCACATTGCGGAGTCGTGAAAACGGTTAATTCTTACTAATACGAGTTGGGTTTGATGGGTCCCTTTAAGGGACATTTAAGGGTCCCATTTTGACTGTCTTCAAGACAGGGTGATTTACATAGAATTCAGTCCCTGAATTCTGCCCAGGGTGGGGAGGGAGGATTTTCTCAGCACAAGTGTGACACACAGACGCGTGTTCAGGGATGTTCCTACCTCACTCCAGGAAAGGAAACAGGAGGCTGAGAATCTCTGTGCCCCTCTTCGCCGCACCCCTGAAAAATAGCCCATCCAGCCCAACACCTGCTTCAGTCTAACGATTAAGGGGGAGATGGTTGCCCATCTCCTGAAAAAGCTCTGTGCGCATCTTTGATAAAGGCTGTGAATGGCTCAGAAGAAAACTGGCCATTCTCCCAGGCTGTGAGTGAGAGCGAGGGGGGCTCGGGCATGCTTCCCGCGGCATCTCAGGGTCCAGAGGGACCAGCTGGCTTGGGAACACGTTTGTCCTCCAGGGCCCGGATGGCAGACCCAAGCCGGACTGTGGCCTGCAGCCCAGACTGCCTGCCGAGCGGCGGACATAGAGTCTCCATCCTCAGCCTGGCTCTAAAAGGCTCTGCTCCTTGGGCTGTGGCCCCTGGCGGGTGGGCAGGGCCCCAGTACGCACAGGCGGCGCTGGGTCTCCAGGCGGCAGAAGCGGTTCTGATTGGACACTCGGGTGGCCACGCCCAGGCCGCAGGTGGTCGAGCAGGGACCCCAGGCGGTGCTCCATTCCGGGCAGGAGACGCCAGGGGCTGGGGGAGCGACAAGGCCAGAAAACTGGGGCCCTGGGGGAGAGAGAGGGGGTCAGCTCGGCAAGGTTAGGCAGCCAACTCTACCCACTGGCTTGCGGTGCAATCTGGGTCACCTTGCTTAACCTCTCTGGACCTCGGTTTCTTCCCACGTAAATTTCCTAATAGTTGATTGTTAGGCGTGAATAAAATAGTGGAGGTGAAGCACTTAACATAGTGCCTGGTTCTTGTCAGCACTTCCGAAATACTGGTTATCAGGCAGCTATGATGGGATTGACCATGACGGTCCTCCAATAAAGGGCGAGTGTCTCACTTCTGTATCCTCCACAAGTCCTGTGATAAGTAGCATCGTACAGGGAGGAGGTTGGGGCCTGTGTGTGTGGCGTTGCGCGTGACCTGGCGGCAGGGATGCTGGTGACGGCGAGGCCAGGTCTGGAACAGGGTGGCGGGTTCACCATGGTCTAGCTTTTCCTCCTCCTCCAGGCTTGCTCTGCTCTGTTAAAATTTTGTGTCCTTCTTTCTGTTCTTTTGTAACCCGTGCTTAACTGGGGACCGTTTTGCCCCCTGGAAGATACTTGGCAATGTTTGGAGACATGTTTTCCTGGTCACAAGTGAGGGGTGGGGGCTACTGAAGTCTAGCAGAGATGCTGCTAAACATCCCACACTGCATGGGACACCCTTTCACAGCAAAGACGTGACCCGGCTCAGATGTCACCAGTGCCCTGGTTGACACACCTTGTGTTATCCACACGTGTGTAGTATGTAGGATGTCTATGTTCATAGGCTGTAGACACACACAGTGGAGTTCACATCACATAGACGCTGCCCTGTCCTGCTTTTTACATGTAAGGCAAACCCACTGGCATTCGCCAATGCACTGCGTTGGCCAAAAAGATCCTTCGGGTTTGTCTGCATCAGCTTAAGGGAAACCTGAAGGAATTTTTGGCCAACCCAATATTTAAACAGATGTATCATACTCCATTGTTGGGATGATAACAGCTAACATACCCTGGAGTGCTGTGTGCCAGGCTCTGTCCTAATGCTTTGCTAGTATTTACTCATCCAGGCTTCACAACAGTCCTATGAGGTGATGTGCTTATTCTCAAGGTTGGAGGAACTGAGACACAGAGCAGTTAAGCAGTTTTCTCAGAGTCGCCAGCTGGGCTTGGACTCAGGCAGGCTTCTCACTTAAGCCTCCGCACTCTACTGCCTCCCTGCTGGCACCGTCTCCTGTGCAACCCCTGCTCTCTTTTCAGTTGCCTTAAAAACATATTCATATAAGAATAATAGTTTCCCCATCCCCCGCCCATCGCCCTCCTTCCACCACTCCAGGCAGCCCTGGACCAGCCCGGCACTCACCTTGGGCTGGGAGCGGCTGGACTCCCAGCCCCGCTCCCTGGTCGCACACCCACTCGGGGCAGCACTTGCCCGGGACCTCCACCCTCCTGGGGTGCGGACAGTCCCAGCTGGGGAGCCGCACGTCCTCGCTGCACAGGGGCACACACGTGAAGCCGCCGTCCTCGCAGCGGCAGCGGAGCCTGCAGTGAGGCTGAAAGGTCTCCCCGTCCCGGTAGAGGCGGCCGTTCACCTCGCAGCTGCCGTCATCTTCTCCCCCTGCGGAGGAGAAACCGGACCTCCATCGGCGACCTCCCAACTTTTCCGTGGGCAGGGCTGCGCCCGCCGCCTCCTCCGCCGGGTCCTCTCTGCAGGGCTGGTCTGGAGGCGCTGGGGACGTAGAGCCCTTGGGGAACCGAGCGCTGCAGGGGGCTCCGCCCCTCCTCCAGCCCACCCCACCCCCAGTCAAAGCGGTCCTGTCCTGTCGCCTGCAGGAAGACAGCGTGACAGGCTGCTTCCCGGGACAGGCTTTGCAGGAAGACTGGCCTGGTTTCAGCTCCTTTGCTAGCTATGGACCTTGGCCGAGTGATTCTACTTCTGGTTTTAGCTTCCTCACCTGCAAAGTGGGTTATGAAGTGAAGTGAAAGTCGCACAGTCGTGTCCGACTCTTTGCGGTAACCCCATGGACTGTATAGTCCATGGAATCCTCCAGGCCAGAATACTGGCGTGGGTAGCCTTTCCCTTCTCCGGGGGATCTTCCCAAACCAGGGATTGAACCGAGGTCTCTCGCATCAGAGACGAATTCTTTACCAGCTGAGTCACAAGGGAAGCCCAAGGTGGGTTATAATGGTACTAATTTAAGTGTGATATAGACTATAAATGAATGGTGTTTGTAATGGATACGTGAAGGAGACCTTCAATAGATAGCTGCTCTGTTGTTATTAATATAAATTATTATATATTATTAATAATATAAATATTAATGTACTGCTGACAGCTGCTCAGTCCGACTCTTTGCAACTCTATGGACTGTAGCCCGCCAGGCTCCTCTGTCCATGGGATTTTTCCAGACAGGAATACTGGAGTGGGTTGCCATTTCCTTCTCCAGGGGATCGTCCCAACCCAGGGATGGAACCGGGGTCTCTTGTTCCTGCTGCATTGGCAGGCAGATTCTATACCACTAGCATCACCTGGGAAGCCCATATAGAATAGAATTAGTAATATGTATTAATTAATATAAACACATAAAATATTACGACTATTATATATGCACCAAGATTTCATGCCACAAACTTTCCTTGTCCATCTGCTGTGTTACAGTTATCACCATCAGGTCAGGGCTTAACTTGCTAGCTGTGTGACTTGGGGTAAGTGACTAAACTTCTCTGAGTCACTTTAACAATAGCAACGATGAAAACAGTAATTAGAATCTTCAGTGAGGCAACATCTAGCACAGGGTTAGGAATTCAAGAAACACTCTTTGGAGGAAGCCCTCAAATATTATGGGCATCACAGCCTCTTCCTCCACTGGGCATGAACTCCTTGAGGGCTGGGGCCGAGAGGGTTCATCCTGGCATCTCCTGTGCCAGCTCAGAGCACGGATGGGACACACAGAACCACAGGAAATGCCCCTGGAATGAATGCCTGGCACAAGACTCAGCACATGAGAGACACTGATAAAATAGTTCTGATTCCTTATTCCTTCCGGATACAGCGCGCCTTCCTGGGTGCCACCCCCTGTGCTCCCAGACAGGACCGAGAGGCAGTCCTTACCCAGGGGGACTCAAGGGTCAGTGCAGGGCACAGATGTGGACACTGCATCTCCAAGACAGAATAAAGTGGGAGCCCCGAAGAGGGATCTGTGAGCCACTCAGGAAGTGCAGAGAAAGGAGGGTTTCCTGGAGATGTGGGTGGCACTTCAGCTAGATCTGGGAGACAAGACTCATGGGAAGCTGCTTTTCCCAGGTCTGCTGAGAAAAACCTCAATTAGGTCCACACACATGCGGGAATTTGAACCACATAGACCTGGTTCAAATCCCAGGGGATAATAACTTTAGCAAGGTTTCCTGGCATCTCTCCTGGGTCCTCCAGTTCAAAGATGATTGGGTGGGGTGGGGAGGTTATGATCCCGGGCAGCCGGTCCCCACCCTGGGATCTGTGTGCATCAGGTGCAAGGTCCCAGACACCATGAGGCACCTCCAAATGTACTTGCTGTGAGATCCCCACGCCTATGAAAGTGAAAGTGAACTCGCTCAGTCGTGTCCGACTCTTTGCGACCCCATGGACCCACACCTATACACGTGTATAAAACCCTTCTCCTTCTGGGCTCTCTCCAATGGTCTCCTTGTCCAGCAGCTTCCCCCACATAACTTCAGGGCATAATTTTGTCATCTGGTAATTTCTGCATCCCTTTCCCTCTGAGGGTCCCTGGCAGGAGAAGGAACAATGAGGTTTTTTGTTTACCTGCAGCTATTTGCATATTAGTAAAGAACCTACCTGCCAATGCATGAGACATAAGAGATGCGAGTTGAGCCTGGGGGTTTACAGTCCATGGAGTTGAAAGAATCTGACATGACTGAAGCAGCTTAGCATGCACACACTTGTACACTGTGGGACCTTAGGCAGGTGACTTAACCTCTCTGAGCCCCAGTTCCTTCACCCTCAAAATAGTGATAATACCTCATTATTAAGGATAAAATGAAATCATGTATATAAAGGACTTGTTCAAAGTACCTGCTCCATAATTGGTGCCTGTTACTGGACCATTACGCCACCAAATGGTACCTGTCACACAAGCCCCACCAGAACTGGCATTATTATTCATGCATTCAACAATTATTTACTGAGTGCCTACTGTGTGCCAGACATTGTTCTAGGCAACTTGTGACATAGCAATGACTAAAACCGGCCCAAATCCTGCCTCACCGGAGCTTTCGCTCTAGTGGAAACAAACACAAGAAACAAAGTTGAGTTTGTGATGTCAGATGTCAATTAGTGCTCAAAAAATAAAGGAGGGCAGGATTGAGGAGTAGAGCAGGGTTGTAGTTTTTAAATATGGTGATCAGGGAAGGCCTTACTGAGAAAGTGATGTTTGGGTAAAGATGTGAAGGAAGCAAGAGAACTTGCCGTGCAGAAATCTGGGGGAAAGAACGCCGGTAGCAGGAACAGCCTGTGCAAAGGCCCTGAGGCGGGAGCGCGCCTGGGGTATCTGGGAGGCCAGTGAGGATGGAGCAGAGAGCATGAGGGAGTTAGATGTGTTCAGAGAGAAAACTGGAGCAGGGTCCTTGTTGCCCGCTGAGAGTGCTTTGGCTCTTACTCTGAGAAGATGGGAGGCTGTGGGAGGCTTTTACGCAGAGGAGGGACTTGACCTGAGGAGGGACTTGACCTGTGACCTGATTTACGTATTTAAAGGAGCCCTCAGGCGGCTGTGTTGAGAATAGA
The DNA here is from genome assembly GCA_006410635.1 of Cephalophus harveyi. Classification (NCBI taxonomy): domain Eukaryota; kingdom Metazoa; phylum Chordata; class Mammalia; order Artiodactyla; family Bovidae; genus Cephalophus; species Cephalophus harveyi. The sequence continues at coordinate 129,867 of SJYT01018254.1, forward strand.
CTAGGGACCAAGGACGGAAGCAGACAGACAGTTAAGGGGCTTCTGCAAAATCCAGATGAGTTACAGTGGGGATCAGACCCGGTGGAAATATTGTGAAGGATTTACTGGTGGGGAGTGAGTGGGATGTGGAAAAAGATGAGAGAGAAGTCAAGGATGACTCCAGAATTTGAGGCTGAGCCATGGAAAAGATGGAGTTGCCCTTGGCTGAGCCTGGGAAGCTCTGCTTCTAAAGCCACGGAGAAGGGCTTCCCTGGTGCTGCAGGGGTTAAGACTTAGCCTTCCAAAGCAGGGGCTGCGGGTTCGATCCCTGGATGGGGAGCTAAGATTCCACGTGCCTCAATGTCAAAAAACCGAAGCATAAAGCAGGAACAATACAGTAACAAACTCAATAAAGACTTAAAATGGCCCACATAAAAAAAAAAATCTTAAAGCGAGCCACACTGAACGTGCACACAGCTCAGAGGCAGTCCCCTCAGAGAAGGGTTGTCCAGCAAGTGGGTGAGAGGAGAGCTTTGGGCCAGCATGTTCCCTCCAGAGCCAAGACCCAGACTCAGCCTCTGTGCCATCTTAGTTCCGCCTCAGCTGTGGCTTCCCCAGCTCCCAGCCTCCAAATTCAGTTCCAATCATTACACATTCTTGCTGCTGCTAAGCCATTTCAGTCATGTCCGACTCTGTGCAACCCCAGAGACGGCAGCCCACCAGGCTCCCCCGTCCCTGGGATTCTCCAGGCAAGAACACTGGAGTGGGTTGCCATTTCCTTCTCCAATGCATGAAAGTGAAAAGTGAAAGTGAAGTTGCTCAGTCGTGTCTGACTCCTTGTGACCCCATGGACTGCAGCCTACCAGGCTCCTCTGCCCATGGGATTTTCCAGGCAAGGGTACTGGAGTGGGCTGCCATTGCCTTTTTACACATTCACGAGCACCTGTAATTCATTACACATTCATGAGACACATTCAGTGTCACCCAGCCAGAGCTGGAAGTTGCAGGAAGGAGCAAGGACCAAATAAATTTTTGGCCTCCAGGTATTCAAAGTCTAAATCAAGGCGGAATAGGAAAAGCCCCATAATAAATTTAGTGACAGTAACTAATCATATACTGAGCATTAGACAGTAGAGTGAAAGAAACAAAGATTGTGGAGTCAGCTCCCTGCGTTCAAATCCCAGCTCAGCCACTTCTAAGCTGTGTGACCTTGGGCAAATTACTTAACCCCTCTGGGCCTCTTTTTTCCATTTACAAAATGGGGATGACATTAGGAGCTACTTCGTATGGTTGCTGAGAGGTTAAATGAGGTGATATTTTGAAACTCTAGTGCCTGGCATATGACAAGTGCTAGGCATGTGTTCAATAAATAAATTTCACCAAGTGCTCGACATGCGTGATGGCTTATCTAGATAACAGCCTGATAAGCTAAGGGTTGCTTTTCTGAGTTTTTTCTTTAGATACATTTTTTTCTCCCTTCATAGGTGATATATATTTTTTAAATGGAAATATATTTGATTTACGATGTTGTGCCAATCTCTGCTGTATAGCAAAGTGACTCAGTCATATACATAAAGACATTTTTTACATTCTTTTCCACTATGGTGAGCCTATAAAAAATCCAATATACTTCCCTGTGCTATACAGTTGCTATACAGTAGGACCTTTTTTGTTGTTCATCTTTTTGAAAACTTTAATTGGAGGATAATTACAATATTGTGATGGTTTTTGCCACACATCACCATGAACCAGCCATAGGCGTACATGTGTCCCCTGCAGCCTGAACCCCCATCCTGTCCACCTTATTTATAATCGTTCATATCTGCGAATCCCAAACTCTCAGTCCTTCCCTCCCTAACCCTTTTCCCTTGGGCAACCACATTTTTAGGTTACCTTTTTATTACCAATCATCTATAAGTTTATAAAACACATCTCCCCTTTCTCATTATTATACTCCCCTTATCATGAAAAAGTAACAGGGATTTACCATTGATAACTTTATGTCTATAAGGCCTTTTTAAAAAAATATTCGTTTGGCTGTGTTGGGTCTTAGTTGCAACACATGAGGTCTTCCATCTTGGTTGTGGCACACGAGATCATTTTAGTTGTGGCATATGAGATCTAACTCCCTGACCAGGGATCGAGCCCAGGCCTCCTGTGTTGGGAGTGTGGAGGCTGAGCCGCTGAACCACCAGGGAAGTCCCTATAAGTTGTGTTTTTCTTTTTAACAAGTGTTTTTTTTTTTTTTTTTTCTACAGATGGATTCATTGTCAATGATTCATGAGCCTTTCTTCCTTTCTCTCTCCCATTCTTTTTTTACAGTGCTACATGCACAAAGATGAGAGTGGTAAAGTGCTCTGTAAGGCTTATTTTAAAAGAAAAATAGAGCACAGAACAGTCCCTCACCCCTTTCCTTTTTTTTTAATTTTTATTTTTACTTTATTTTACTTTACAATACTGTATTGGTTTTGCCATACATTGACATGAATCCACCACAGGTGTACTTGAGTTTCCAATCCTGAACCCCCCTCCCACCTCCCACTCATATCATCTCTCTGGATCATCCCCGTGCACCAGCCCCAAGCTTCCCTCACCCCTTTCTATTTCTCTAAGCAGTGGTTCTCCACTGGGGGTGATTTTTCTCCCCAGGCAACATCTGAAGGGAGATGGCCATGACTTGCTGTTTGGGGTGCTACTGGCATCCAGCAGGTAGAGACCAGGAAAGCTGCTTTAATTCCTACCATGCACAGAACCGCATCCCACAGCAGAGAATTACTCAGTCCCAAATGACCCGGGAGCAAAGTTGAGAAACCCTGACCTAAAGCCCACCCGGAGGGCACAAGGGTAGAGTGGTGGGAGGTGTAACATGCTCAAGGTTGCTAGCAAATAGCACACTCAGGGTTCACAGGTCCAAGGGCTCCCAACCCCAGAAAAAGACAGAACAGAATGCTGCTTCAGAGCCTGTTTGACCCAGCCCCCAGCTGTGTAACATTAAACATGTCTGTCAGTATTGTGGAGCCTCAGTTTCCTCATCTATAAAATGGGTCTGAAAGTGCTTACTGCAGAGGATTATTGTGAGGATTGTGTGACTTAGGAGGTAAGTGCTTAGCTCAGGGCCCAGTACACCTTACGCCTGAAATAGAGAGCTGCCCTTTCATTTTTCCAAGAGTGTCGTGAGGGTTCTGAGAAAGGATGGTGACCTCTGGTTCGAAGAATCTGGGAGGGCTGATCAGGGGAGGAGGTGTTTGAGCTCGGCTTTGAAAGATGGCTAGATCTGGATAGATAAGAAGGGAGGTAGGCTGTTTGGGTGGTGGGTGTGATCTGAGCAAAGCAAAAGAAAAGAAGTGGGGAGTGGGCTTAGGGAACCTTGTGTCACCAGGTTTGGCTGGGAATGAGAAGGACTTCTCCTGGACTCAGGACCTGAAGGCCTTGACCTCCTCCCCACCACCCCCTCCACCAGACCCGCAAACCTGCTTACAGAGGCACACGGCCCCCCGGCCTCCAGGGCCTGCCCCGGGCTGGCAGACCAGGCCCTGGCTGGGGTCGCAGACGTGGAGATGGTCGCAGGGCTCCCCCAGCCGCCGCGCACATACCCGGCAGCAGTTGCAGCCGTCCAGCACCAAGGGCACCCCCAGTGGGCAGCGGGGTGGTGGCCAGGGACAGGCACATGGTGTGGGGCACAGCTGGGCACACACCTGCAGAGAGAGAGACCTCCCTCAGCCAAGGTCATTCAAGGTGGGCAGTGAGACCCTCACGACTGACTCCTCCTCTGCCGGGCTGTGCAGTGTGGTGCCACACCTTGGCCCCGGAGTGACATAGACCTGGCCTTGAACCCCAGCGCCCCCACGTCACTCTGTATGAGACAACATAGCACTTTGGTCATGAGCAAAGGATCTGGATTAGAATTCCAGTCTTAACTCTGTCGCTTATTAGCGGAGCAGCCTTGGGCAAGATACTTAAGTTCTCTGAGCCTCAACTGCCTCATCTGTGAAGAGGGGGCAATAATATATAACTCAGAGGCTGTCTCTTATACACATCTGAAAGATGGCTAGATCTGGAAAAGGCCCTGAGGCGGGAGCGCGCCTGGGGTATCTGGGAGGCCAGTGAGGATGGAGCAGAGAGCATGAGGGAGTTAGATGTGTTCAGAGAGAAAACTGGAGCAGGGTCCTTGTTGCCCGCTGAGAGTGCTTTGGCTCTTACTCTGAGAAGATGGGAGGCTGTGGGAGGCTTTTACGCAGAGGAGGGACTTGACCTGAGGAGGGACTTGACCTGTGACCTGATTTACGTATTTAAAGGAGCCCTCAGGCGGCTGTGTTGAGAATAGACTAGGGACCAAGGACGGAAGCAGACAGACAGTTAAGGGGCTTCTGCAAAATCCAGATGAGTTACAGTGGGGATCAGACCCGGTGGAAATATTGTGAAGGATTTACTGGTGGGGAGTGAGTGGGATGTGGAAAAAGATGAGAGAGAAGTCAAGGATGACTCCAGAATTTGAGGCTGAGCCATGGAAAAGATGGAGTTGCCCTTGGCTGAGCCTGGGAAGCTCTGCTTCTAAAGCCACGGAGAAGGGCTTCCCTGGTGCTGCAGGGGTTAAGACTTAGCCTTCCAAAGCAGGGGCTGCGGGTTCGATCCCTGGATGGGGAGCTAAGATTCCACGTGCCTCAATGTCAAAAAACCGAAGCATAAAGCAGGAACAATACAGTAACAAACTCAATAAAGACTTAAAATGGCCCACATAAAAAAAAAAATCTTAAAGCGAGCCACACTGAACGTGCACACAGCTCAGAGGCAGTCCCCTCAGAGAAGGGTTGTCCAGCAAGTGGGTGAGAGGAGAGCTTTGGGCCAGCATGTTCCCTCCAGAGCCAAGACCCAGACTCAGCCTCTGTGCCATCTTAGTTCCGCCTCAGCTGTGGCTTCCCCAGCTCCCAGCCTCCAAATTCAGTTCCAATCATTACACATTCTTGCTGCTGCTAAGCCATTTCAGTCATGTCCGACTCTGTGCAACCCCAGAGACGGCAGCCCACCAGGCTCCCCCGTCCCTGGGATTCTCCAGGCAAGAACACTGGAGTGGGTTGCCATTTCCTTCTCCAATGCATGAAAGTGAAAAGTGAAAGTGAAGTTGCTCAGTCGTGTCTGACTCCTTGTGACCCCATGGACTGCAGCCTACCAGGCTCCTCTGCCCATGGGATTTTCCAGGCAAGGGTACTGGAGTGGGCTGCCATTGCCTTTTTACACATTCACGAGCACCTGTAATTCATTACACATTCATGAGACACATTCAGTGTCACCCAGCCAGAGCTGGAAGTTGCAGGAAGGAGCAAGGACCAAATAAATTTTTGGCCTCCAGGTATTCAAAGTCTAAATCAAGGCGGAATAGGAAAAGCCCCATAATAAATTTAGTGACAGTAACTAATCATATACTGAGCATTAGACAGTAGAGTGAAAGAAACAAAGATTGTGGAGTCAGCTCCCTGCGTTCAAATCCCAGCTCAGCCACTTCTAAGCTGTGTGACCTTGGGCAAATTACTTAACCCCTCTGGGCCTCTTTTTTCCATTTACAAAATGGGGATGACATTAGGAGCTACTTCGTATGGTTGCTGAGAGGTTAAATGAGGTGATATTTTGAAACTCTAGTGCCTGGCATATGACAAGTGCTAGGCATGTGTTCAATAAATAAATTTCACCAAGTGCTCGACATGCGTGATGGCTTATCTAGATAACAGCCTGATAAGCTAAGGGTTGCTTTTCTGAGTTTTTTCTTTAGATACATTTTTTTCTCCCTTCATAGGTGATATTTATTTTTTAAATGGAAATATATTTGATTTACGATGTTGTGCCAATCTCTGCTGTATAGCAAAGTGACTCAGTCATACACATAAAGACATTTTTTACATTCTTTTCCACTATGGTGAGCCTATAAAAAATCCAATATACTTCCCTGTGCTATACAGTTGCTATACAGTAGGACCTTTTTTGTTGTTCATCTTTTTGAAAACTTTAATTGGAGGATAATTACAATATTGTGATGGTTTTTGCCACACATCACCATGAACCAGCCATAGGCGTACATGTGTCCCCTGCAGCCTGAACCCCCATCCTGTCCACCTTATTTATAATCGTTCATATCTGCGAATCCCAAACTCTCAGTCCTTCCCTCCCTAACCCTTTTCCCTTGGGCAACCACATTTTTAGGTTACCTTTTTATTACCAATCATCTATAAGTTTATAAAACACATCTCCCCTTTCTCATTATTATACTCCCCTTATCATGAAAAAGTAACAGGGATTTACCATTGATAACTTTATGTCTATAAGGCCTTTTTAAAAAAATATTCGTTTGGCTGTGTTGGGTCTTAGTTGCAACACATGAGGTCTTCCATCTTGGTTGTGGCACACGAGATCATTTTAGTTGTGGCATATGAGATCTAACTCCCTGACCAGGGATCGAGCCCAGGCCTCCTGTGTTGGGAGTGTGGAGGCTGAGCCGCTGAACCACCAGGGAAGTCCCTATAAGTTGTGTTTTTCTTTTTAACAAGTGTTTTTTTTTTTTTTTTCTACAGATGGATTCATTGTCAATGATTCATGAGCCTTTCTTCCTTTCTCTCTCCCATTCTTTTTTTACAGTGCTACATGCACAAAGATGAGAGTGGTAAAGTGCTCTGTAAGGCTTATTTTAAAAGAAAAATAGAGCACAGAACAGTCCCTCACCCCTTTCCTTTTTTTTTAATTTTTATTTTTACTTTATTTTACTTTACAATACTGTATTGGTTTTGCCATACATTGACATGAATCCACCACAGGTGTACTTGAGTTTCCAATCCTGAACCCCCCTCCCACCTCCCACTCATATCATCTCTCTGGATCATCCCCGTGCACCAGCCCCAAGCTTCCCTCACCCCTTTCTATTTCTCTAAGCAGTGGTTCTCCACTGGGGGTGATTTTTCTCCCCAGGCAACATCTGAAGGGAGATGGCCATGACTTGCTGTTTGGGGTGCTACTGGCATCCAGCAGGTAGAGACCAGGAAAGCTGCTTTAATTCCTACCATGCACAGAACCGCATCCCACAGCAGAGAATTACTCAGTCCCAAATGACCCGGGAGCAAAGTTGAGAAACCCTGACCTAAAGCCCACCCGGAGGGCACAAGGGTAGAGTGGTGGGAGGTGTAACATGCTCAAGGTTGCTAGCAAATAGCACACTCAGGGTTCACAGGTCCAAGGGCTCCCAACCCCAGAAAAAGACAGAACAGAATGCTGCTTCAGAGCCTGTTTGACCCAGCCCCCAGCTGTGTAACATTAAACATGTCTGTCAGTATTGTGGAGCCTCAGTTTCCTCATCTATAAAATGGGTCTGAAAGTGCTTACTGCAGAGGATTATTGTGAGGATTGTGTGACTTAGGAGGTAAGTGCTTAGCTCAGGGCCCAGTACACCTTACGCCTGAAATAGAGAGCTGCCCTTTCATTTTTCCAAGAGTGTCGTGAGGGTTCTGAGAAAGGATGGTGACCTCTGGTTCGAAGAATCTGGGAGGGCTGATCAGGGGAGGAGGTGTTTGAGCTCGGCTTTGAAAGATGGCTAGATCTGGATAGATAAGAAGGGAGGTAGGCTGTTTGGGTGGTGGGTGTGATCTGAGCAAAGCAAAAGAAAAGAAGTGGGGAGTGGGCTTAGGGAACCTTGTGTCACCAGGTTTGGCTGGGAATGAGAAGGACTTCTCCTGGACTCAGGACCTGAAGGCCTTGACCTCCTCCCCACCACCCCCTCCACCAGACCCGCAAACCTGCTTACAGAGGCACACGGCCCCCCGGCCTCCAGGGCCTGCCCCGGGCTGGCAGACCAGGCCCTGGCTGGGGTCGCAGACGTGGAGATGGTCGCAGGGCTCCCCCAGCCGCCGCGCACATACCCGGCAGCAGTTGCAGCCGTCCAGCACCAAGGGCACCCCCAGTGGGCAGCGGGGTGGTGGCCAGGGACAGGCACATGGTGTGGGGCACAGCTGGGCACACACCTGCAGAGAGAGAGACCTCCCTCAGCCAAGGTCATTCAAGGTGGGCAGTGAGACCCTCACGACTGACTCCTCCTCTGCCAGGCTGTGCAGTGTGGTGCCACACCTTGGCCCCGGAGTGACATAGACCTGGCCTTGAACCCCAGCGCCCCCACGTCACTCTGTATGAGACAACATAGCACTTTGGTCATGAGCAAAGGATCTGGATTAGAATTCCAGTCTTAACTCTGTCGCTTATTAGCGGAGCAGCCTTGGGCAAGATACTTAAGTTCTCTGAGCCTCAACTGCCTCATCTGTGAAGAGGGGGCAATAATATATAACTCAGGATTGTTTTGAGGAGTACATGAAATGAGGCATATAAAACCTTTAGTACACGGCCCGCCATGCAAGAGATGCTCCATGCATTTAGCTATGATGACTGCTATGTGAATTACAATAGCGGGCTTAGCCTCTGCCTTCTGGGAACTTACAGAGGCAAAAGCAACAGAACAGAGGGTTAAAATGACAGGGTACTGTACGTTTTCTAGCAGGAGGACTGTGGATATTTATCCTGAGGGCTGAATAAATCAAACAGTGTCATGGATGTTTTTGATCTTTGGAACAATCTATAATATGTTTCCAGATGAGCCTCAAATCAGCCAGGAAAACTTGGCTTCCTGTGGGACTTATCAATTTACAGCTTCCAGAGGCCCAGCCCTGGAATCTATGTTTTTAACAAGCCATCCAGGGGTGTTTGATGCACAGCTAGGTTACTGGTACCTCACCTCCACTCTAACCCCTCTCCCTGCCATGTAAAGATGGGGAGACTGAGTTCCAGAGAGAGGAAGAGACACAGTCCCCATGGGTTAGCTACATGGCTGGGAGTGTGCTTCCCCACTGAAGACCCATGGACCCAGAGTGGGTGTAGACTTCCTATAACAGGGAAAAGCCCCAGCCAGGATTCCACCCCCAGGGGCAGGCTCAAGGTATCAACCCAAGTGTCCTGACTGCCCCTCCTCACTTGGGACCGAAAACCAACCAAACCAGAAACCAGATACACTGGGTTCCCCATATGTCCATTGGAAGGTAGGGACCGAGGGCCATGCATAATTCAAGGTGTTACTAGTGAGTCACCCCATCTGAGGGCCCGTGGAAGTCTGGAGGGTTTTGTGTAGAGGATGGAAGAATTGGATGCAGCTTAGGAAGGTGAAATTAATAACCTCCTATGTCCTGTGTGTGGCCCCAAAGCAGGCAATGACCTCTCTCTCTGCCCTAATCCCTACCTTTCCCACCCCTAGGACTCCGAGTCCTGCAAACCTCTCTGCAGCCTGCAGTTCCCACCGTGGCCACTAGGGGCCGTTCCAAACTGGCAGACCAGCCTCCTGTGTGTGTGGGGGGGGGGAGGGTGGGTCACAGACCAGGAGGCAATGACAGGGCCCGTCTACGATGGCACTGGCAACATTAGATGCGAGCGTGCAGCGGTGTGCCTGGAGCCTTGCCAGAGGACGAGCTCCCATCTCCGCAGGCATTTCAAGCAGGAGACTGGGTCACACCAGATTCTGGAGAGGATGGTCTAGCCTCACCCCTCAAAGTGAGGTCTGGACCCGCAGCCCCATCACCGGGAAGCTTGTTAGTCATGCAGCATCTGGGGCCCTTCCTTATGACTCTGAATCTGCATTTTCATAAATTCAGATGTGATCCACACGGCACTGACCTGAGAAACAATCAGCTGGACTTTGGGTTTCCCTCCTAAACCCTCAGAGGCTGAGCTCCCTGAGTTGGTGGGAAGTAAGCAGGGTGAGGGGCAGGCCTTTGACCAGAACTGGCTCTTGGGTCCTTCTGAAAGCAGAGGTGCCAGGACATAAGCCATGCGCTTGGCACCTGGGTTCTCACTTTGGGCTCTCTCTACCGGGCAAGCTTGACAGGGCTGGATGTACAGGAGGGACCACTGATGACAGCGATGACTGTGACTCATTCACCATGGGCACACCATGTGCTGAGCTCTGTCACGTGCTCATTTAACCCTCCAGTGGGAGTTACAGCATTATGCCCATTTTATTTATTTTTTGGCTGTACCGTGTGGCGTATGGGATCTTAGTTCCCCGACCAGGGATTGAACCCGTGCTTCCTGCAGAGGAAACACACAGTCTTAATCACTGTACTGCCAGGGAAGTCCAGCATTATGCCCATTTTAAAGACCAGGAAACTGAAGCTTAAAGCAGTATAGCGACATCACCAATAACAGGGAGATCAGGAACAGAATCAAGGTTCATGTGCATCCAAGCCCAGGCTCTTAACCCACCTCTTGTCACCTATGGCTCTGATGCCAGCTTAGCCTCTGGGTCAACTTACTGTTTGTTCAAAAGGGATGGGAACGAGTCAGGGAGGGTGTTTCAGCACAGCCAAGGAGAGAGAGGTCCTGTCTAGTCTCTATTTCTATGTCCTTTCCAACCAGCCCACTCCCATGTTCAAGCTGCTCCATCATACTTGGTTGTCCCAGACCTTTGCTGTGGTCCCCAGCGGGGCAAGAGCCCTGGACAGGGAATCTTCCAAGCAAGAGCTGAGATCCAAGTTCTACCACTGACTCGCTGTGTGGCCTTGGACACTTCACTGCTGGACCAAGAGGGAGCAGTTTCCTCCTAAGTAAAATGGGGTGGAGACCACCTATGTTGGAATCAGGGATTTAATGAGGTCATGGGCAGCTTCTGGTCAATGTGGCCTGGCTTGTTTCCAGGTCTCTGCCACCTGCCCCTGTCCACAGGCCTGAGCTTAGGGCTCACAGCCTGCCTGCGAGACTTGCAATTCTCTCTCCGAGGATTGTCACGGCTTCCATGTGCGTGATGACTAAGGCCCTGTGCTCTGAGTGAGATGTTGCCTGGCTCCCTGGGGCCTGGGAAGAATGGAGGGCTGGGGGAGAGAACAGTGAGACCAGGACTGCTTCACTTTGGCCTTTCCTTTAATCCCAGGCCCAGAACCCCAAGTCTCCGGCTCCCAAGACCCACGCTGCCCTTCCTGGCATCATGTTGTGCTCATCTCGGTTTGGAAGAACAAAAAGCAGGGTTAGGATGCCAGCAGGGTTCTCAGCCTTCCCCCAACCACTGCCTGGACCCAGGAGAGAGGCGTTTCTGCCTGAGATTCTCAAAAGAGCATGAAAATATAGTGAGATCATAGCTTGCAGCAGGGCCAATCCCCATGACACCAGGAACTTGGCATTTGCTAAGGTGATGGCAGGCTCAGCAACGGTGGCCTCGGTCCAGGTTGGAGGTGGAGAGATACAGACTGCAGCCCCTCTCCTCACACCCAGGCCAGTCCTGGTCTCTGCCTTCTCTGTTGCTCCGATGCTGTGTGGTTTCAAGCAAGTTGCTTACCCTCTCTGAACCTTGCTTGACTGAAAACAGGAAATAATCATTCCTGATGAGGTTGTTGGGCATGTTAAGCAAGGTGGATGTTCCACAAGCCCTTTGAAAATATCCCACAGGAGAAGGTCTTTATTCTCTAGAGTTGCTCCCTACCCCCTCCAGCTAGGGTCAGCAGGCCACTTACTGCCTGAGGGCCCGACAGCATTAATGCCTTTGTATGAACCTTCCAATGGGCTAGGCACCCAACATCCATTCAAATCCTAGCTCCTAGTTAGACAAAGCAGGCCCCCTCTTGAGGCTCCCCATTTATAATGAGGAGACCCACTTCTGTTTGCAGAGGGGCTTTAGGGACTGGTAGTCATAAAAGTCCTCTCTTAAACAATTGTCATATTCCAGGTCCTGTGCTAGGCCCTGGAGATGAACTATGATAAATGACCTTCCCAAAGGCCTCATGAACATTATACCCATTTAACTGAGGAAGGAGCTAAGGCTTAGAGAGGGGAAGGGATTTGTCTGAGGTCACACAGCAGACTTGGCCAGAGGGAAGCAGCTCTCTGGGCATCAGGGAGGGAAGCTCAGCTGAGCCCCAGCACAGGAGGCCCACAGGAATTCTTCCAGGGGGTCCTTGGCCGTGATTTCACATCTCCCCCACCACACCAAGGAAGCCAGGAGTACATTTCGGGGCCCAGGGCCCCCTTACCTTGGAGAGGAGACAGAGGAGGGAGAAGGCGAGGAGGTGGGTCTGAAATGTGCCTCTCATGTCACTGTGTCCCCCACGGAGCCAGCTTTGAGCCTCGGAGGCAGGACCTGTAAGTCTTTATGTTCCGGCGGCTGTGAGGTCACTCCCAGGCATGGACACACACACACACGCACGCACACACACAGGCTGACCTTTATAGCCCTGCTTCTCTCCCATCCTCATCTTCCCACTGATGAGCCCATTTACCTGGAGGTGAGACCTCCGAGGCCACCAAGGGGGTGCTTGCCTGTGTGTGTGTGTGTGTGCGTGTATGTGTGTGTGCGTGCGTGTGAAAGTCAGAGCCAGTGCCAATGCCGAGAGCCTGTGACAGGCTGGCAGGGGCCTCACTAGCTCCTCCCAGCCCCAAAGGGCCTACCCAAGCCGCTGCTGGAGCCGCTGGAGCCCTGCCCCGACCCCCTGGCGGACCCTGGCAGTGGACGGGGTGCTGTAGATCCAGAAAGTGCTCCGCAGACACCCCCTTTGCAGAGCTGACCCAAGTCCTCCTAAGCCCCGTGGTCTGGACTCCCGGCGGCTTCAGCGGGCCTGCGGTTTCTGGCAGGAAGATTGGCAGCCATCCAGAAGCGGGTGTGACCCACAGCAAAACTTCCCTGGGCGGCCTGTTTGCTTTTGGCAACCAGGAGCCTCCCCACGGCCTGCTTGCTGAGCTGTGGATGGTGGCCTGCGGTGGCTGAGCCCACGCGGGCTGGACCTAGTGTGTGCTCTTGCTGGGCCCTGCTACATGGTGGGGTCCTCAGCAGTGATCTGCAGGAGCCAAATCCTTTTTGTTGAATTCAGTCAACTCTGAGGCCCCTCTGTGGTGTCTCCAGTTCCTGAAGAGGAGGTAAGCTGAGAAGGGGAATGGACAGTAAGTGGGGGCAGGTAGAATTTCAGGGAATATAGAGGAAGGGTCCTGTTCAGACAGAGGGTGAGGGTGAGCTCTCTGAAGCGGGAGCCAGCGATGATGGGAGTGAGAGAGAGCGATGCTCCAGGCAGAGGGAACAGCACATAGATGCCTAGAGGTGGGGGACCTCGTGATAGCAGGGCCTATTGTGGGAGCCAAGAATGCCTACTCTGTCTGGAGCCGACAGTGAGGTGGGAAGCGGTGTCACACATGAGGGGATAAGACACATGAAATTCACACCACCAGAGACACTGCGCTTACAATGCAGGGGGCCAGGTTCGATCCCTGATCAGGGAACTACAACCCACAGGCCGTAACTAAGAGTTCACAGGCTACAACTAAAGATCCTGATGCTCTGTGATCTTTAGAGGGGTGGGATGGGAGTCGGGGTGGGAGGAAGGCTCAAGAAGGGGATATATGTATACGTACGGCTGATTCCCTGGTGGCTCTGATGGTAAAGAGCCTGCCTGCTATGTGGGAGACCCAGGTTCAATCCCTGGGTTGGGAAGATCTTCCGGAGAAGGGAATGGCAACCCACTCCAGTATTGTAGCCTGGAAAATTCCATGAATGAAAGAGCCTGGACGGCTACAGTCCAGGGGGTCACAAAGAGTCAGACACGACTGAGCGACTAACACACGCACATAGCTGATTCACTTTGTTGTGCAGCAGAAACTATCACTGCATTGTAAAGTAACTATACTCCAATTTAAAAAAGAATACTGGAGGTAGAAGAAAAACAGGGCAGACCCCACATACCACAGCGAAGACTGGGGATCCTGCAAAGACACAGCTAAGCCTCGGGGCATCCAAATATATAAGTAGATATTTTAAAAAACCTCACCACCAGTATCACTAGGAGCGGGAAGGTATAAAGACATGAGCTTTGACTGTAGAATTTGGCAAAGGTAATATGCAAGGGGGTGTCAAGTGTGGCTGGAGAAGGCTTTGGCCCCCATCATCTCCCCCAGTATCCCAAATCTCAAAGTGATGGAGCTGGACACCAGAAGAGTCCGGAAAGGGCAGTTGGCAAGGAAGAAGAGTGACTTGATGCTGGGAGCAATTCCAGGACGAGGAGTTGATGAGAACAGAGGTTGAAGATGAAAATGTGGGATTTGATCATTTAGGGCTGGAGGAAGTGGCTCAGGGTGAGGGTTGCGGGTTCCCAGACTTGGAGAGAAGGAGAAACAGTGTTATTTATTCAGGCTCATATTTGAGTTAGAGGCAGGCCTAGGGTATTTTACACCCAGAGTGGGTCAGTTTTGGAATACCCACCACCTTCATATAACAAAGTGTTATCTGTCATTTATGAACTAGAATTTGCACTTACCATCCAAAAATGTTACCCTTCGCAGTCTACACTGTTGGACTTTTCTAAATTTTAAACACAAATTAAAATTTCAAGAAGTCACCTGGGATGACAGACTTGAACTACCTGTATCTTCATCTTCTCCATCACTCTACAGACATTGTTTTCTTTGAATCTACTTGTGAGATGCAGAAATATGTAACACCGCAGGGCTGGAGGCAGGAACTGTACTTGGAGCAAGTACAAAAGATTCCAAGCTGTTAGGAACTGACTGTCTGGTGAACCTGTGTTCCAGAGACCCTGTATGCTGGTGGCAACTGCATTCCTAGAAATTCTCCATGTCGAAGAGGTTTATTAAAGGATAAATCAAAACGTGCTGATTTGAAGCTTAGCTGCATGTGATTAAAATACAACTGGTGTTAGTCACTCAGACATGTCTGATTCTTTGCAATGGACTATAGTCCACCAGGACTCTCTGTCCATGAAATTCAGGCAAGAATACTGGAATGGGTAGCCATTCCCATCTCCAGGGGATCTTCCCATCCCAGGGATCAAACCCTGGTCTCCCGGGTCGCAAGAGTTGGACACGACTTAGCCACCAAACCGCCATCCCAGGTGGCGCTTGTGGTAAAGAAGCTGCCTGCCGACGCAGGAGACACACGTTCAGTCCCTGGGCTGGGAAGCTCCTTTGGAGGAGGAAATGGCAACTAACTCCAGTATTCTCGCCTGGAAAATTCCATGGAGAGAGGAGCCTGGCAGACTAGAGTCCATGGGGTCGCAAAGAGTCAGACGTGAGTGAGTAGCTGCATGTTTATTTTCTATGTTTCGGCCAGGCCAGGATCTTAGCACCTCAATCAGGGATCGAAACCCGTGCCTGCCACAGGGGAAGTGCAGTGTCTTAAACCCTAGATAGCTAGGGAAGCTCCAGGTCCCTGGCTTTAATAATAATGAAAGTGATTACGTACTGAGCACCCAGTGGGAGCTGCCCCTGTGCTGAGTACTTTTTATAAAGAGTGGTGTTTCTAATCCTTGTCATCCATACCTTAATAAAAAAAAGGAAAGAAAAAATCCAGAGAGGTTAAGCAGCTTGCCAAAGGTCACACAGCTAGAAAACAGAGCTAGATTTTCCGCGGAGGTTCATATGACTCCAAAACCTATGCTGTGGTGATTTATTTTTGCTACTGCTTAGAAGGCTTTCTGTGGCATATATTTTTTTTAAATTGAGGGGTAACATATAAACAGAAATGCTTACAGTGCACATCTCGACAACTCTTCACATATGTACACACCCATGTAACCACCAGCAAGATACATTTCCAGAAAGTTTCTGATGCCTCTTCCAAGACTATACACTCTGCCTCCCAAGGTACTCACTGTTCTGACCTCTATCACCATGGATTAATTTTTGCTGGGAGGAACAGTTTTGTTTTGGCTTTTTATTTTTTCACTTTTTGTGTTGGCGGATGGCTGACTAATAATGCTGGGATAGTTTCAGGTGAACAGTGAAGGGACTCAGCCATACATACACATGTATCCATTTGGGAGGAACAGCTTTGAACCACTTCTTGCTCTGAGGAAAGAAGGAAGATAGAAAAAGCTAGGAGGCGTTAGGAAGAGGTGGAGAAAGGCGCTTTGTTCACAGCGGTATCCTATCGGAGGAGGAGTCCCGCCCCCACCCGTGAGAGGGTGAGGCTGGGTGTGCTTGCCGAGGGAAGTGAAGGGGGCTCCGAGTGCGCGGCAGCGGGAGGTGACAGGGCACCAGTGGAGTGCTGCCTCCTGCCTCAGGGGCCCCTCTGAGGCGGAGCATGTGTTTGTGCTTGGAACTTGTTCTCTCTAAACAACCGAAGCTGGGCGAGTGTGGACAGCGGGCGGTCCTGGGGCCTGGCCAGTTCAGGAAGCACGTGGGTTGGCATCACGGCGTCGGGTGATGAGAGTGTGAGTGATGAACGCGCATCACAAAATGCTGAAAATCCACGGCAGGAGCTGCCCCTGTGCTGACTGGTTACTGGGGTTCAGGCCCCCAAAGTGCCAAGTTTGGCACTAGAGGGATGTGACAGTCTGGGGAACACATGAGACTTCTGGCTAGTGCTATAGGCTCCCCTAAATAAGACCCTAGGCTGAGCACAGATGCTCTTGGCACTACTGGGAACAAATTTCAGGCTTGTAAGCCAAAAAGTCCCCACTTCAAATCCTGGCTCCCCCAGTGACTTTTGGCACTGGGACCAGGATGCAGAAAGAGAGGTGCCAAGGGAGAAAAATGTAAAGAATTCTCACCATTAGGTGCTGGCCTGGCACGTGTAGGACCGGGAGAGTGAGGGACTCCTTACGAGTGAGGCATCCAGGCATACTTCCCTGGCGGTCCAATGGTTAAGGCTCTTTGCTTCCACTGCAGGGCGGCTGTCTCTTATACACATCTAGATGTGTATAAGAGACAGCCTTCTGACTGTCCCACCCCCCAAGAATTGGGGTACATTAGGCTATGCTGAGGTCATAAATAAACTCCCAGATCTAAACAGCTTAACCCAACAAAGATTTAGTTTTGGTGGCAAATAGTCCAGTGAGGTTGGGCAGATCTCCATCTTGGAGCTCCATCCTCTCAAACCACTCTTTTCTACCCATTCAGTTGCTTCTTTGAAATGAAGAATTTCAGATCCTCCCCTCCCCTCCCCCCCATAGTAGGATCTGCATTTAGTAAGACTCCCAGGTGATTCGTATGCACGTTGCAGCTTCCCTGGTGGCTCAGAGGTTAAAGCGTCTGCCCCCAATGCAGGGAAACCCGGGTTTGATCCCTGGGTCGGGAAGATCCCCCAGAGAAGGAAATGGCAACCTACTCCAGTATTCTTGCCTGGAGAATCCCATGGACCGAGGAGCTTGGTAGGCTACAGCCCAAGGGGTCACAAAGAGTCGGACACGACTGAGTGATTTCACTTTCACTTTCATTCTAGATCAGTGGGCTCCAAGGTCACCTTGGAGAAGAGAGATGGAGAAGGCACACTAGCTCTTCCTGCCTCAAACCGGAAGTGATGATGCTCATCCTTTCTGCTCGTATTTCATTGGCCAGAACAAGTCACGTGACCCCAACTTGACTGCAAGGGAAGCTGGGAAATGTGATCTTTCTCTGTAGGTCCCTGAAGAGGAATCAGAGTGAGAAACATGACATATTCTTTGCCACATATTCTTTGTCTGAGGATCTGGGACACATACCGCTGTGGCCTTTGATTTCACCCATTTTTGTTTGTTTTGAGGTGGCTTTCTTGATCTTTCAGACCCGAGCCAGGCCTAACACCTGAGAGTCTAGGAAATGCCTCTGAAAAGTGAAACTGGGGAAACACCTCTTTAGCTCAGGGTGCAGCATATGGGAGCCAGGAACAAGTGTCTGCAGTTGCAAGGATGAAGCCAGTTTCAGCCATTAACAGCTTGTCAGCTTCCTCCCTGCCTTCCTCTTTCGTGTTCATTGCACATCTACATGCCAAGCCCTGTGCAAGAACCTGGAGAGACTGGTGTGTGGTGGTGGTGGTGGTGGTGGGGTCTGTGTGAATAAATGCTCAACACTGGGGACGTCACTGTTGCTACAGTAGGGTCGTGGGGACAGACAAACAGACCCTGACCCCAGCAGGGCTGGGAGAGTCAGGGCCAGTGCTCCTGTGGCCGGATGTACTAGGGTAAGAGGGAGGCCCGATCCATGGGAAGATCAAGAATCAGATGGAAATCCCAGCTCTGACGCTTGCTCCGTGGCTGTGTGTAAGCGCGCTCACCTCTCTGGGACTCTCTTTCCCTTTTGTGGAAACTGGGATCTATGGCAGAGCCTGATGGAGACCCATTCCAATATCCTTTCTCCCCTCCTTCCCTCATAATCAAACCCTGATTTTATTTGGGCTGGCAGTGCACTCAACTTTGCAGCTAGGCATGGCCGTGTAACCAGTCCCAGCAACGAGATACATGAAGTGGTGTTATATGCAAATTCTGGGAAGGCTTCTGAAAGGGAAGAGCATCCCTTCTGTCCCAATGCCACCCTTCCTTCCTTCCTCCTGCTTCCTGTCAGTCATCAGACGTGATGGTGAAGCTTGACAGCCATCTTGGACTGAGAGGGTATCTTAAAGATGGGCCTCAGAGGCAGAGGAAGGAAGAGGAGAAATAAAAACGGAGCCTGGATCTCCGATGACATCAGAGCTGCCGTGTGCATCCTGGACTCCACCAACAGTGGCTATTCACGTGATTTTAAAAGCAGTATACATGTTACATACAAGAATACTATGAGAATGTTAATATAATAATAATATAATGTTAGTATACATATTATTCTGTCTGAATATAATATGTTCACGCTTATGCCCCTTTGTTTAAGCCACTATTGTTTTGAGTATTGCTGGTGTGAAAAGTATTATTGATTTTTGTTATTGATCGTGTATCTGGCAAACTCGCTCATCTCTCTTATTTGTTCTGATGCTGTCAGTTTATTTCATCATGATGATGACCACACCATCAACAAAGAACAGTTTTATCTCTTCCCTTTCAATCTTTCCACCTCTTATTTTGTCTTCTTTTAGCTGTAGCCTGACTCTGGGACTATGTGTTAAGCATTTGTTGTTGTTTAGTCACTAAGTTGTGTCTGACTCTTTGCGACCCCATGGACTATAGCCCACCAGGCTCCTCTGTCTGTGGGGTTGCCCAGGCAAGAATACTGGAGTGGGCTGCCATTTCCTTCTCCAGATGAGTTAAGCATTAGCAGTGATAATGGGCATTCTTGGCTTGTTCCTGATCCTGACACACACATAAAGTTTCTCCACTAGGAATCATATTTTCTGGAGGTTTTTTGATACTGAATTTCCCTGGTGGCTCAGACAGTAAAGTATCTGCCTACAATGTGGGAGACCTGGGTTCAGTCCCTGAGTCAAGAAGATCCCCTGGAGAAGGAAATGGCAACCCACTCCAGTACTCTTGCCTGGAAAATCCCATGGACGGAGGAGCCTGGTAGGCTATAGCCCATGGGGTCGCAAAGAGTTGGACACGACTGAGCGACTTCACTTTCTTTCTTTCTATCTACCAAATCAAGAAACTTCTCTTAGCTCCTCGTTTGCTAAGATTTTTTAAAAAAATAAGTACCTAAGGTTTTTAAAATAAATACCTAAGTTTCTTAACAGACGTTTTTTCTGTGTCAATTGACAACCGTTGGATTTTTAAAAGATTTTTTGTATATTTATTTGTTTGGCTGTACTGGGTCTTAGTTGAGGCACATGGGATCTTTGATCTTCGTTACAGCATTCAGAATCTTTTTTAGCTGTGGCACGTGGGATCGAACCCGGGCCCCCTGCATTGGGAGCACACGTTCTTAGCCTTTGGACCACCAGGGAAGTCCTCGGCCTTTTTTTTCCTTCGATTTAATGACTCCATGAATCATACTGGTGGATTTTCTGATGTTAATACATTTCTGGGATAAACCCTTCCTAATGGTAAGGTATTATCACTATTTTAACACACTGCTGAACTCAGTTCACTAATACTGTAGTTACTATTTTTTCCATCCTATATTCATAAATGAAATGAGCTTATCATTTTTTTTATTGTATTGTCTTCCCTGGTTTTGGCAACCAAGATGACACTTGTCTCACCAATACACTAGGCTGGCTTTTGAGGGGATGTGGAGCAGCTCCTTGTCTAAGCTAGGCATTCATTGTTCCTTTAAAATTCAGCGGAACTCACCTGTAAGGATGTCTGGGTCTGATGTGGGAGAGCAGAAGGGCTCTGGCTACCATTTCAGTTTATTTAATACTAATTAACCTATTAACATTCTCTATTTCTTCTTTGGCCCATCTTTTGGCATCTTATAACTTTCTAGAAATGTGTCCATTTTCCCTAAGCTTTCAAATTCCTAACAATATAACTGTTCACAGTAGTTTTAAAGTTATGCTTAGTCCCTGTTAAATCAGTATTATTCTCCTTTTTCACACTTTAGCTTATCTATTGCACCTTAACTCTTTGGTCATGATCAATCTTATTAGAACCTGTCTTAAATGAATTCCATCCTAGAAGTGGCTTTGGGTCCTGTTGTTTTTTCATAGTCTTCTTTTGTTCTCTGGTTCATTGATTTGTTCCCAGAAGGTGTTCTGAATGGGCAGGGCATTGAGGAGCTGAATCTTATCTTGTTCCTTGCAGTCCTGAGGTGTTCTACATTGTCAGCGAGGCCGCCTCCATCGGGAAGGTCCAGAGAGGGGGCCCCACCAATGGCTATGACTTGCCCAAGTCTGGGTTCCTGCCCCCGAGGGCGAGGCTCCATCTGCTCCACATTGGCAGCCCCCACACTTCCCCCGCCTCTGGTCATGTTGGGAGGGGCTGGTGGCGCGTTGGTGCTGCTGCCTGCTCACCCAGCCTGCAGATAGCCAGCCCCCAGGTGCCCCTCGATGGCCTCTTCCGTGCGTTCCTCAGTCTGGGCAGGAGCTCAAAGGTCTGTCCTGGCCCTGAGATCCCAGGTGCCACCATGAACTTCCTTCCCTACCCCCATCTCCCCAGGACAGTTATGGGGCTTTAACATTTGGCTTCAGTCTGAGCTGGTGTGCTTCTGTGTGCAGGGAGGGACCAAGGTGGTCCTGCAAGGAGGGAGTGAGAGGTGGTACTCTCAGGTCACACGTGTGACTGCCTCTGTACACAGATGCTCATCCCATTGTGAACTGGGGTGTCAGGGGCCAGTGTGAGGAATCCCGCCCATGACAAGGTCATGCAGAAGGAAGCCTGACAAACACAAGGACGTAATCAGGTTTCAGGGGTTCCCCCTGGAATTTCCTGAGCATCCACCCCCCAAAAAATAAGAATCTGCCGGCTTTTGTAC
This sequence comes from Cephalophus harveyi, assembly GCA_006410635.1. Lineage (NCBI taxonomy): Eukaryota > Metazoa > Chordata > Mammalia > Artiodactyla > Bovidae > Cephalophus > Cephalophus harveyi. The sequence continues at coordinate 150,948 of SJYT01018254.1, forward strand.
TCTGCTTTTCCACTCTTCTGATATTCTCTGGAAGAAGTCAAATCAGGGCTTTAGTCTTCTGCATTTAAAAGGGATGCTTCAGTTAAACCCCCTCTGATAACTCTCTAGCTTGCCTAACAGCTTCCCCAGACTTCTTACAGCTTGTGAATTGCTTACAGCCCCCAACCGTGAGAGGCACAAAGCTTAAAAGCATCTTAAGGAAACAGAGCCTTTTCTAAAGAGTTAAAAATTATATTGGTAGAGGGTTTTCACTATTGATTCAATGACTGCTGCCAGACCTCCATATTCTTTATCTTTTAGGCACCTGGGAGGATGTTAATCAATGTAAACGGGATATGGAGATATATAGTAGTTTTGATGTTAGCAACACTAGACTTTTGAGTTAATTACTTTTCTTTGTTATATATCACTGCACTCCTCTTGTGTCCTTGCTGTGTAAGAATGTAACTTTATTTAGTGCTTTCTGAGAGTGGCACCAGACTTTGGGAAGATCAACACAAATAAGTCTTCTGGTTGATAAACCCTTATCAGGAAAAAGGCTGTAAAATGTTAATTGGCCCTTTTGGCTAGAAGATAATGTAAATCACCTAAGACTTGTGTATACAATTAGGTATGCAGAGAGAAAAGCCTGGTTTTGATAAGAGTCAGGGCTGCTGACGCCGCATAATTTTGTATTACCCATTGATCTCTATGTACAATCAAGGGTATAAAAGGAGATTCTAGACAATAGAGGACGGGACCAGTAGCTGGACTGGTTTCCCCCGTGTCTCCTCTTTATACTTTAATTTCAGGCTGAATTCCCATCTGGAGCTGGGAGGCTCATCATGGCTACTTACTTGCCCTGGCTTTTAAGATCTGTAAGAGAGAGATCCCAAGGCGGGGCACTCTCCGATATTCAAATGGATGCCGGTGGCCTAATGTAGATGGTGCAAGCTCCTTGTCTGGAGTTTTATTGGCCTTCCCCGTACACCAAGTTATTCAGCCTCTTTTCTCCACTTAATTTTCCTACTACACTATCTCTTCCTAATCTAATCTAATATTAATAAATAAATAAGTTTTCCTTGCCGACGCCATCCACCCTTCGAATCACCCTGGATCCACCGGGGCTGGACCCCGGCACTGGGGGGTCCGGGCAAGGAGGTGGTCCTCATTTGCTGGGTGAGGGGGTTGGGACAGTGGGCTGAGCCGAGGGTGCATCTGGTGAGGCAAAGACAAACTGGCTGGGGAGCTGGGAGAGGTCACGATGGAACATGGGATTCAGAAATTGGCCTGAGAGTTTCTTCACAGGCCTGGAATGCCAGAGAAAAGACACTGAACTTGGCATGTGTTCTATGGTAGATATATATTTGTTGCATGAATGAATACATGAATGAATGGAGGGAGGGACCCAAGCTTTCATTTCACTCTCATGCTGTACATTTGCTGTACAAGGCAAATTTCTTGGCCTTGCTCGGCCTCAGTTTCCTCATCTATAAATGGCAGTGGGGTGGATTCCATATCTTATAGTGCCTCTTTCTCTAGAGATTTCTGTTTCTATGCCTGGAAGCATTTCTGGAGTGGCAGCTCTGACCCAGAGGGAAGTATGCAGGGTGGGCCCTCAAGAAGGCAGAATTCTGAAAGGTCAGGAGCAGAGGTGGTTCCTACAGATTCTCTGATATCTGAATAATTATCAGAGTTCAGGGGACTCCACTGAGTTAGAATTAGCTGGTCAGGAGGGACCAGGCACCAGAGCAGAAGTGGCTTGCATTTGACCAGACATCCCTTAGAGGAGGCAGATAGCAGGTTAGGTAACTGCCTCCTCATCCAGGAGCCCCCTCATCATTCAGGATATCCATTCATCCATCCATTCATCCATTTATCTGTTCTTTCAACAATCCATCCATCTACCCATTTGTCCGTCCATCCATTCACCCATCCATCTGTATATTCGTATATTCATTCATTCATTTAACAGACGCTGAATGCAGGGGCCATGCCCTCATATTAGACACATAATGAAAAAGCAAGGTCTCTGTCCACACTGAATTCACAGACTAGAGGAGAGGATGGAGATAAGCAAAGAGATGATGGCAGAACAGTAAGTGGCGAGTACGAGTCACTGAGGGAAAGGAGAAGAGGACCCAGCCTGGGACGAGGGAGAGGAGGCTTTGGAAATCTTATTAGAGGAGGTGACATCTGAGCTGAATTTTGAATCAAGAGTAGGAGTCCAGGCAAAATATCAACACAGGGGGACTGAGAGAGTAGAGGCCGGAAGTCATCACAAGACCCGGGGTGTCTGGGGCGCTGTGCATGGCCGAGTCTGGAAGAAGCCTGGCGGGAGGTGGAGGGGTGAGGCTGGAGGAGCCTGGCATGTGTTGGTCTGGGAGGACACTTGTGACCGGGGCTGGGAACAGGGACCTAGACCTTGGGGTCTCCAGGGACCATCTGGAGCTGTAGAAAGGCTCTGGGTCAGGCATCGAAGGCTGGGTTCCTTCCTCCTTCTCCTGAGTGACCTTAGGCAAGTCCCCTCACCTCTCTGGGCCTCGATCCCCCTGCTGTGACGTGACAGAGTTGACCTTTGTGGCCTCATGGGACCCTTCCAGCTCTGAGGATGTCCTTGAGCCACATGTGGTAAGCAAAATCAACAGCCAGTGAACATTTGGCCTGGCCCGGGAGCAAGTTAATTGTTCCCAGCCCCTGTGAGTGTCGAGGTGGGGAGCGCCTTGGTTAGGCGCCCTGGTTAGGGGCCGCCCCCGTGGGGCTCCCAGTCATGGGATTACAGGATGTGCTGAGCGGGGAGTGAGTCATCAGCCAGTCATCTGCTCGGGCCCCAGGGTCCCCAGGTGTGGGAAGGGGGAGCCCTAACCCTGCTTCTGCCTGCCCAGAGCCCCCTTCTCAAGCCAGCAGTCCCTTGCTCAGCAGAAAGCAAGTCCACGGAAAACTGTTTAAGTTTTTAAATTGGAGTATAATTGCTTTCCAATGTTGTGTTGGCTTCTGCTGTACAACAACATGAATGGGCCATATATATATGTAAATATTCCCTCCCTCTTAAAGCTCCCTCCCACCACCACCCCATCCCACCCCGCATCCCACCCCCTAGGTCCTTACAGAGCACCGAGCTGAGCTTCTGTGTTACACAGCAGCTTCCCACTAAGGAAAATTATTTTAGATAAATCGAAGGGTGGGAGCCCTAGGCTGGGGCTCCAGACCTTCTCCCACCCCTCAGCGGCCCCTGAGGCCCTACCAAGGAGCCCCCTTGGGTTCAAGGGCTCAGTCGTCCCCAGGAGGGGAGATTGGGACCCGGAGGGGGAAGGAGCTGCCCCTTGGGTCACCCAACACGTGGCCCTGCTCCTCTCCCCACTGGGCTCTGACCCTGCCCTTCCCCAGCCCTGGAGGATGGGGAACAAAGCAAGCACCTCGTCCATCTTCTCCTCTCTGGGGGTCTCCCTCAGCCCCAACATCACAGCTTCTCAGCGACACCACAGGGAACGAGGGTTAAAGCTGAGCTCTGCACCAAACCAGACCCCGGCAGGTCCTGCCTTCATCTCTGGGCTGTGTCTCCCCAGCTCTGCTGTGGGCAGACTGGGGAGAGACGAAATCACTAGCATTCATGGAAGGCTTCTGGGTATCAGGCATGAACTTAGTCCTCACAGCAACCCTCTAAGGCAGCAGTCCCCAACCTTTCTGGGACCAGGGAGGAGTTTTGTGGAAAAGAGTTTTTCCATGGACCTGGGTGGGGAGTGGTTTCGGGTTGATTCAAGGCACGACATTTACCGTGGACTTTATTTCTATCTTTACTACATGAGCTCCACCCTCAGATCATCAGGCACTGCATCCCGGAGCTGGGGGCCCCTGCTCTGAGTGACGCATCATTACTATCTTTGCCTCACAGATGAGAGGCTCCCAGAAGTTAAGTAATTTGCCTACATTCACACAGCAGGAAGGAGGCAGAGCTGGGATTTGAACCCAGGCAGCTGGCCCCTGAGCCCTTGTACTTATCCACTGTGCTACACTGCCTCTTGAAAGATGGCTTGGATGCACCTTCCAGTCCCTCCTGTCTGGGATTCAGACAGTGAGCTAGAAGTGGTTCAATGGGAAGGGAGGGAACCAGTCACACTCTTCTTCTGTCGATTGCTGTGTGAACTTGGACGAGTCACTTCACCTCTCTGGGCCTCCGTTTCCGAGCAGGGTTGCTGTGAGAATTAAAGGGCTGGGGTAGAGTTTCTTCCTTCAGGGATGGCGCACTCGTGGTGATTGACGGTTCTTCACCCACAGCCCCTCGCTGCAGCCACTGTCTTGGTGGGGAGAGGCGGTGGCTATGGTTAAGACACTTTCCCTTCTGTCGCCAAGCTGCCTGGCTCTGTCTTCAAGCCGCCTGGCTCTGTCTTCGGGAGTTGTTTCCCTGACCTCCCAACCCCTCAGAAAGGACCCACAGGGTCGGTTCCAGCCACACCCTCCCTCTTGACTCAGAGCCCAAGACCTGTCCGCTTAGAGACCAATTCCTCCTCCGACCCTCAGGGGGGCCAACAAGCCGCCCAGGCTGCAGTGAGGGGCATCTAACCAGCTTCCAGGAGCCCAAGTAGGGGCAAGTGAGACAGGCCCTGCTGCCCCATGCCATCGACCCCACCAGCCCCAGAGCAAAACACTTCATTACTGGAAGCTCAGCCAGGCAGAGGGGGTGGAAGTGGCTGTGTTGGAGGAAACCGAGGAGGGCCCGCCAAACCTCGGCCCTCGAAGCCAGCGGCCCATGGTCTGACCACGCGGGGCTGGCTCGCGGGGATGTTTACGGAAACGCTGGCCCCGAGGCCGGCCCAGCTGCTGGCCTGGGATCCCCTGAGGCACCCTGAGGCCTCACAGTGCCAACTTGGCAGGGCACATCAAAGGCTGCAGCGGGGGCCCTGTTTTCCTCCAGAGCCCACCTGGGGAATGGAGACTGAGGACCCCAGGGTTTAGCGAGTGGTAGATGGGCGAGGTCTTCAGATCAGGCCCTTTCTGGACCCTGCTGGGAAGTGGCATCAACTCAGGAGAGGCATGGAGCAAATGGCCCCTGGAGCCAGGTGGCCTGAGTTCAAATCCTGGTTGTGCCCTTCTCTGGCTATATAACTTAAGTTAGTTTGCTTAACTTTTCTGAACCTCAGTTTGCCTATCTGCAAAATGGGGGTGGTGATAATAGTAATCCTTGCCAGGTATAGTGACATGATTTCATATTTGTAAAGTGCTCAGAACCGTGACTTGCACACACTCAGTGCCGTGTTTGTTACAGAAATCTTTTCAGTTTAAATACTTGTTGAGCCTCCAGGCCTTGGTTGAGGAGCTAAGGTGATGGAGATACATCTGATTTAGATCCTGCCCAGGGTGCTTCAAGGTCAAGGTGAGGGGTGAAGGTCGAAGAGTTAAGAGATTGGAAAGGGGGTGATTTCCCTAATCACAGTCACAATGGCAACAAATTGGTGAATATCTGCCCCTCCAGTCTCTAAGAGCTGGGGCCACACAAGTCCATTCACAGCTCCATCCCAGCACCCAGAACAGAGACCGGCGCCAGATGGGTGCTTAAACCTGGTGTGGAATGACTGGGTGGTTACCTGGTGCCTTTTGAGTCCTGACCGTGGTACCTGGCACTGACTCCAGAGCATCACAGGCATGGCCCCCTTCCTGTCCCTCCGTGCCCCAGTGGAGAAAGTCAGATAATTCTTTCTGTGTTCAGAGAAACAAACTGAGGCCCAGCTGGTGAGCAGTGGGGCTGGGACTGAACTCATGTCTAAGTTCAAAACCTGCCTTTTAAAACGCTAAGCTACCTCTTGTCTTCCCCAGATGCCAGCGTGGCATCAAACTGCACAGCCTGGGATACCCCTGGTGGCTCAGTGGTTTAGAATCCACCTACCAATGCAGGGGCCGTGCATTCGATCCTGGATCCGGGAAGATTCCACAGGCCCTGGGACATCTAGGCCCGTGTGCCGCAACTACGTGCGCTAAGCATGCTCTAGGGCCTGTGTTCCACAAGAGAGGACCCAGTGCAGCCATAAATAACTACATTAATCGATTACTTACTTTAAAAAATTGCACAGCTGCCCTCAGGTCTGAGAATTCACAGCTGGGCCACTTTACATTCCCCAGTCCTGCCAGAGGAGAAGATCCAGGAGGATCTTGCTGGAAGGAGGACACTTGAGGCAGAGGGACCAGCCTGCAGAAAGGCTAAGAGGCGGGATCAGCCCTCTAGTCTCTGCAGATAGCCTTGAAAGCCAGGAAAATATTTAGAAGCTTCTATGACCAGGGAGTTCCTGGAGAGTCCTGAGCGAAGCTTGCACGTGACCAGGATAAGATGAATTCCCAAGGAAGGAGGTCGGAGGCAGGGAGAAAATGAATGTGTACAAGTAAAGCTCAGCATCATTCCTGAGCCGTCTCCCCCAGATCGAAACTTACCTGCTCCAGTGTTCTACCTCATCCAGGGCCATGTGTGCCTGCCTTGGGGACCCAGGAACTGGGCATAGAGCACACAGGTTTTGGACTTTTGGAGCCCAGAAACATGCCTTCCTCCCCACCCCACCCCACCCCAGCCTGGCCCCTGCAATGACTTTGCAGGTTAACCCTTTGGGTTAATTCCATTTTGGCCACAGTGGCTGCCAGCAGAGGGAGAAGGCAAAGAAGATAAAGGTGATGGGGGTCAAGGGCCCACAAGACCCTCAGCAGCAAACCTCAGGCCCCAGCCTACCCCCCAGCCTACCTGCGATTCAGGCAAATAAGAGTTTGGATCTTGGACCTACCATATACTTAGGCTGTGACCCTGACCTGGTGCCTTGAGGTCTCCTTCATTTATAGCGTGTGTGTGTGTGTGTGTGTGTGTGTGCGCGCGCGCGTGCGTGAACTCAGTTGCATGCCTGACTCTTTGTGACCCCATGGACTATAGTCCTCTAGGCTCCTCTGTCCATCGCTTTTCCCAAGCAAGAATACTGGAATGGGTAGCCATTTCCTACTCTGGGGAATCTTCCCCACCCAGGGATTGAATCCATATCTTTTTCCTGTCTTGCATTGGCAGGCAGATTCTTTACCACTGTGCCACCTGGGAAGCCTCATTCACAGCATAGAGACAATAATACATGAGAAAGCTGTAGTGAGGATTGACCAAGATCTCAGTGTGGTCCAGAGCAAAAGCTCAATAAATATGAGATCAATGTCATTATTATCATAACCTGGAGACAGAGGCTGCTCTCTGACCTGGGAAGAACTCAGAAATTGCCTATTGTGGCTTGATAATGCCCAGAAGGCTTCTGGGCCATCCTCCTGTCCCCAGCTACCAGGGACCTGACTTAGCTCAGCAGTCCATCTTTCCCAAAGGGCTTTGGGGTCCCTTCCTGGAGCCATCTGTGGATTGTGGGATTAGACCATCTTGGTGCATAATTTGAGAAGGTGTTCATCCTCAGGCTCCCGCAAGAGCAGGGTCTGAACTTGAGACCCAGCGCTTCCTTAAGGGCCGTCCCTTGGGCACCTGGCTTGCTTCACCTTAGCCCTGGATCTGTTTAAGCTTGGGATAGTAATTATCCCCATTTGATAGATGTGAAAACTGAGGCTTCCCCAGATTGAGCACCTGTCCAATGTCACTCACCTAGGAAGGAAGAGGCAGATGCCATGTCCTTTGGTTTTGAAGCCTGGAGCTCTGTTTACCCTGAGGAGCTGCCTCCCAGCCTAGCATGGAAAGTCTCCGTTCATCTCCCCAGAAGGCCCAGCAACCTGGAGAGCAGCCTAGCATGGCCTCCTGTGGCTGGCCTGGGGCGTTGGGAATGCTGGCCTGCAGGGCGGAAGCCTGGCGATTCCTCTCCACATTCCTGGGGGTTAAGTCTGAGGACCCAGGCTCCCGGCATCAGCCATCACGTTCCCCAGAAGGAATCTCTACTCATAACAAACCCCAAAGGTCACTCGTCTGGGAAGGAGCCTTCTGTCTCCTCCCCAGGGAGGAGGGAAAGAGGGCCCTGGCCTTTCTGGAAACCACCTGGGTTCCCAGATGGGGATGTCCTGTTTCTGGCCTGTGAACCCCTCTGGGTCTCCTCTGTGGGTGGTGTCTGGATGGGACAGGTGGACAGAGGATGAATGAACATCTCGGTTGAAGGAGTCCCCAGAGAGATAAGAATGTGTGGACTCTGGATTCAGGCTGCCTGAGCTCAAATTTCCTTTCACTACCTCCTAGCAGTTGCCTTTTGGCAAGTTACTTTACCTCTCTGTGCCTCAGTTTCCTCTTCTGTAAAATGGGGATAATAATAACACCTACTGCATAGGGTTGCTGTGAGGATTAAGTGAGATTCATTCAACAACTGTTTGTTGGAGCTCTACCAGCTTCCAGACAGTGAGTAACATGGCAACAAATAAAAGAGACAAAGCTCTCTTCCTTCAAGTTTTTAAAGAGGAAATACCATGACGAGTATTATTTTCTTTAGAAAACGCTGGCACCCAAAAAAAATTTTTTAAATGAAGTGAGGATGATTAAATGTTAACAGTTGTTAAATTTAGGTGATGGACAAATGGCAAAGGGGTGTTCATCATCTGTTTTCCATGGTTTTTTGAATGCTTGAAATTTTTCTGTAGCTAGGAAAGAAAGGGGAAAAAAAGAAAAAGCAGTGCGATAGAAAAGTAGAAAGAAAGAAGGAAGAGAGAGAATTCCTGCCCTTTTGAAACTTGCAATCAAGTGGGGGAAATAGACAATAAATAGATAAGTAAAGAATGCTGCATCCATCAGTACTTTGGAGAAAAAGAAAGAAGAGGGATCAGGCATCCGTGGGATCGGGATGGGGGGAATTCTGTTTTAAACCACGTGGTCCGGGAAGGTCTCCCTGGGAAGGTGATATCTAAGAGTAGAGCTCTGTTCTCCTGGTTTCCAGGCTGGGGTGCTTCCAGTGTCCACATCCACCTACTCACTCAGTGAAAGAGTGATGGTGAAAGCCCCAATTCAAGATTCTTGGGATGGTGAACTTTCCAAATTATGTATCTCAATTCAAAATTTTAATAAGCAGAATTGTGAGTTAATTTTATGACCATACCCTACTTCCTGGGCTTCCTAGCTGGCGCTAGTGGTCAAGAACCAGCGTGCCAGTGCAGCAGACGTGGGTTCAATCCCTGGATCAGGAAGATCCCCTGGAGGAGGGCATGGCAACCCACTCCAGTATTCTTGCCTGGAGAATCCCATGAACAGAAGAGCCTGGTGGGCTATAGTCCATTGGGTCAAAAAGAGTCAGACACAACTGAAACGACTTAGCACACACGTACCCTACTTCCTATTGCAGGCAGAAAATTAATCTTGATCACTTAATTTCCCCCTGGTCCATCATTCACGCGCACATCTCTGTGATTGCATCTCACTGGGAGGTTGTTTCAGGCTCTCTTTTGGCTTCAACACACCACTTGACCGATCCATCACTCCAGCCCTTCCCCACTGTCTACTTTTGGACTCTTCAAAGCTCTCTGGGGTCATGCTGACCCACAAAATTCAAAACATGTTCACTCATGGCTTTTTTTTTTCTGGCTCTCCTCCTGATTTTTTATTTGGAAAAAAGGCAAGAAGGGAGAGCAGGGCTGTGTATCAGTCAGGGTCAGCCAGGTTAGGGTGCAGTAACAACGATCCCCAGTCTTGTTCCTTAGCCACTCATGCTGTGTGTCCCATATGATTCCCATCAGTGTCTCCTTGCTCCAGGATCCAGGCTGATGGAACAGCCACCACCTCAAATATTGTATGGCAGAGGGACAGAAAGGTATCAAATCTCATCTTTCTCTGATTCATTTTACTGTGTCCCAGGTCCCTTCAGGGATGGTGTTTTTGGGGAGGAAGGGGTGCTCTTGAAACCTAAAGACTTGTTCTCTGATTTAACTAAAGGAAATCAGTCCTGAACATTCATTGGAAGGACTGATGCTGAAGCTGAAACTCCAATACTTCAGTCACCTGATGCGAAGAACTAACTCCAATGGGAAAGACCCCGATGCTGGGAGATTGAAGGCAGGAGGAGAAGGGGATGACAGAGGATGAGATGGTTGGATGGCATCACCAACTCAGTAGACATGAGTTTGAGTAAACTCCGGGAGCTGATGATGGACAGGGAGGTCTGGCGTGCTGCAGTCCATGGAGTTGCAAAGAGTTGGACACAACTGAGTGACTGAACTGAACTGATTGAACTGACTTGTCCCTTGCCCGAGTAAGTAGATGCTCCACAGTCTACCTGCCCACATAGGGACTAGAAAACACAAAAAGGAAAAATGCATGCAGTCTTTGATTCGTAGCTTTTGAGTACTGTGCAATCTTAGACTGCAGTCTGAGCAAATGGGATCTGAGAATCTGACAATCCCAGACTTTCAAAATAGAAAGGTCTTTGAATCCAGTATCACTTTTTCTTTTTTTTTTGCCATACCATGTGGCAGGCATGTGGGATCTCAGGTCCCCAACCAGGGGTCGAACCCGTGCCCCCCGCCTTAGAAGCTTGAAATCTTAACCATGGATGGCCAGGTAGCCCCAGCAGCATCACTTTTCACGCTGGAGGTGCTCTAGCACCTCCTCCACAGGCGGCTGCCAGCCTTTGCTTGTACCCTCCCAGGGCTGGGAAACTCACCACATCCCAAGGCAACCTCCTCCATTATGGATCGGCTCAAATAAGCAATTATCCTTCAATAAAAAATTAATTAAAAAAAAACAACGTTCAAACGTTCTGCCTCCTAGAGCAAGCCAGACTTGCTCTTGAGAACTTCCAGCCCAAGTTCCTGTTATTTTCCTGGGAAAGTAAGGATGGATACAGCTGTCACAGCACAATCTTGCAGGCAGGCTGAGCTAGCAGCCAGCTAGAAGTCATGAATGATTTCATGAAACCCTGAACAGCCCTAAGAGCCAAATCTATTATCCCGTGATGCCTGAAACACCATCATAATAGCCTGTGGGTCTCTCTTCAGTTCAGTTCAGTTCAGTCGTGTCCGACTCATTGAGGCCCCATGGACTGCAGCACACCAGGCTTCCTTGTCCATCACCAACTCTCAGAGCTTACTCTAACTCATGTCCATCGAGTTGGTGATGCCATCCAACCATCATATCTTCTGTCATCTCCTTCTCTGGAGAAGGGAATGGCAAACCACTTCAGTATTCTTGCCTTGAGAACCCCATGAACGGTATGAAAAGGCAAAAAGATAGGGAATCTATTAGGGAGGCTTATACATAGTATGCGGAGAAGGCAATGGCACCCCACTCCAGTACTCTTGCCTGGAAAATCCCATGGATGGAGGAGCCTGGAAGGCTGCAGTCCATGGGGTCGCTGCGGGTCGGACACGACTGAGCGACTTCACTTTCAGTTTTCACTTTCATGCATTGGAGAAGGAAATAGCAACCCACTCCAGTGTTCTTGCCTGGAGAATCCCAGGGACGGTGGAGCCTGGTGAGTTGCCGTTTATGGGGTCACACAGAGTCGGACACGACTGAAGCGACTCAGCAGCAGCAGCAGCAGCACGCATAGTAGAAAGAATAAAGGCTGGAGTCAGACCTAGACTCAAATGTGGGCATTTTGACTTCCTGTAAGCGAGTCTGGTCCCCTCTCCGAGCCACGGTTTGCCATCTGTCCCGCAGGGGTAACAACAATAATACCTCCCATGCGCGACTGCTTTGTGAATCTAATGGGAGAGTATCTCTAAACACCTGACACAATGTCTGGTACATAGTAGATACTCAACTAGAGCTGGTTCAAAGTGCATCCTGGGTCTTCACTTCCTTGAGCCTCAGATTTCCCACCTGTCAGGTGGGGTTAATATCATTAAATTGGGTTCCTTAGAATCCTGTGCTCAGGGACTTTCAGCACACGGAATCTCGGGTGTGAAGGCCCCTGGGGCTTGGTGGGCTGGGGCAAAATGTTCAGGCTGCTTCTCCTTCCTCTCCATGCAGAGGGGAATATAATGGTCATAAGAGGCCAAACTTTAGCATCTCAATTCCACAGCTACCTAGGCTGGTCCCCTGGACAGGTGAGTCCACCTCTCTGAACAGAAGGGTTTGCATCTGCAAAGAGGGAGAATAAAATGAACTCCATCTACATGGGTGAAGAGGAAAGGAAATCATCAAGATAAAGTGTTAAGGCTTCCCTGGTGGTTCGGTGGTGAAGAATCTGCCCGCTAATGCAGGAGACACAGGTTCGATCCCTGATCCCGGAAGATCCCATATGCCTCGGAGCAACTAAGCCCATGGGCCACACCAGCCCGGGAGCCGCCACTACCGAAGCCCCCCGTGCCCTCGAGCCTGTGCTCTGCAACAAAAGATGCCACCTCAGTGAGAAGCCTGCGCACCGCAACGAGAGAGTAGCCCCCGCTCTCTGAAACTAGAGAAAAACCCATGCAGCAGTGAAGACTCAGCACAGAACAAAAACAAATAATAGAGAAGATCAAGCGTTAATCCAGAGACCTTGAACTCAGTCACGGCTTCTTAAGCGTTGGCTGCTGCGGGGAGGGGTTCAACTCTGGATTCCGTCAGCACCCTCTCCCCATCTTGCATCCCCAAGGTAAGGCTTGCCAGGGGCCACAGCACTCCCAGAAGAGCTTCTCTTCGCTGGAGCAGAGGGAAGCTGGCCCTGGCAGGTGGGTCCTAGCCCTAACTCCTCCTCTTACCGGGATATCACTGATCTCAGTTTCTGCCAAGCTTCAGTTTCTCCACCTGGACCACGAGCACAATCCACTTCCTGCCTCCATCACACAGAACTCAATGGAGGAAATGGATCATTGGGCTTCAATAGACAGACTCCACAGGTGCCCAACCCTGGGTTGGAATCCCAGCTCTGACCACCTCTCATTTTGTGACCTTGAAAATGGCCCCAGTCTAAGGTTGGGAGGCATTTTTTAAAAATGTATTTATTTATTTGTTGGATCTTAGTGGCCGCACATGGGATATTCGTTGTGTTATGTGGCATCTTTTGTTGAGCTCATGGACTCTAGTTGTAGCATGCAGGCTTAATTACTCTGCAGCTTGTGGGATCCAGCTTCCACACCAGGGACTGAACCCATGTGCCTGCATTGCAAGGCAGATTCTTAAACACTGGACCGCCAGGGAAGCCCCTTGGGAGGCATCTGAATGGGATAACACTGGCTCCTACCTCCGAGGAGAGATAAAATGGACCAGGGATATAAAGTGTTCATAGAGCTGAACTTGGAAGAGCTCATTTAAAAGTACCAATTACTATTGTTACCACTAGTCTCAAGATTTGGGCAAGTACAGAGAGGGCTCTGAATTGAAAAGTTCTTAGGTCAGTCTCCATGAGATACAAAAGAGGAAAGCTCCACCCTCCCCTAGAAGCCCTCTGAGCCCCCCATTACCCCTGCCTCCAATGGCTCTTCTCGAGCTCACGTCTCTTCCTAGAATTGGAGCCACGAGGGAGGCCGCGTAGTGCGGGGTTGGGAGTCTAGTCCAGCTTTCACTGCCCTCTGGCTGTGTGACCCCAGGCAAACGCATCACCCTCTCTGAGCCTCCTTAACAGTCATGTGAGGCAACGAGACCGTGGGCTCTACCCTAAGGACCCGTTTGCTTATGACATTTACTGATTCCTTCCTTACATCGGCCAGCGGCCAAGGAGGGAGGGTGTGGCTCCCTTGCGGGTCCAGGTCAGGGTCGTGGCTCTGTGTGGAATCTGGGCTCTGTTGCTCAGAACTGCCTCTCCTGATGCCTGGAATTCCACCACTCGTGACTCATGCCTTTGGGAAATCATTGCCCTCCCCCCACTGAGTAATAACAATAACAGTCCCTCGTGGCTTTGCTGATAGTCCTGGGTCTCACTAGTCTCAGCGTGCTGCTATGAAGTAGGCAGTGAAAGCGGGGATCAGATGTAGAAAGCGAGGTACCTGATGCTACACAGCGAAGTCTAGCCTCCTGTCTCCTGGCTTCTTCATCAGTGCTGTTTCCCTCTCAACTTTCTTTTTTAAAAAAACTTTGCTTTTAATTGGAGGATAATTGCTTTACAATATTGTGTTGGTTTCTGCCACATATCACCATGAATCAGCCATAAGTATACATATGTCCCCTCCCTCCCACCTCCCACCCCACCCCACGCCTCTGGGTTATCGCAGAGCACCGCGTTTGAGCTCCCTGTGCCATCTGGCTTAGATTCCCGTTAGCTTTCTATTCTACTTACGGCAATGTGCGTGTTTCAATGCTACTCTCTCCATTCATCCCACCCTTTCTTTCTCCCACTGTGTCCACAAGCCTAGTCTCTATGCATCTGCATTGCTGCCCTGCAAACAGCTTCACCAATACTAGATTTCATATATAGGCATTAATATATGATACAATTCTGCCCCTCCCTGGGACTTCCCTGGGGGTCCAGTGGTTAAAACCCTGTGCTTCCAATGCAGGGGGAGTAGGTTTGATCCCTGGTTGGGAACCTAAGATCCCACATGCCATGTGGCATGGCCAAAATAAATAAATTGCTGCTGCTGATGCTAAGTCACTTCAGTTGTGTCCGACTCTGTGTGACCCCATAGATGGCAGCCCGCCGAGCTCCCCCGTCCTTGGGATTCTCCGGGCAAGAACACTGGAGTGGGTTGCCATTTCTTTCTCCAATGCATGAAAGTGAAAAGTGAAAGGGAAGTCGCTCAGTCGTGTCTGACTCTTCGTGACCCCATGGACCACAGCCCACCAGGCTCCTCTGTTCATGGGATTTTCCAGGCAAGAGTACTGGAGTGGGGTGCCATTGCCTCCTCCGAAATAAATAAATTAATAATTTTTAAAAGAAAGAAGTGCTGTCTGATCTTTGTGCACCCATGTTCACGGCAGCGTCATTCACGGCAGCCGAAAGGTATGAGCAAACCCAAGTGTCCACGGGTGGATAGTGGATCAGCAAAATGGTCTACATCTCAGCCTTTAAAAAGAAGGTCATTCTAAATGGCCATCATCAGAAAGTCTACAAACAATAAACGCCGGAGAAGGTGTGGAGAAAAGGGAACCCTCTTGCAGTGTTGGTGGGAATATAAATTGATATAGCTACCATGGAAAGCGGGAAGATTCCTTAAAAAGCTAGGAATAAAACCAATAAAACCACCATATGACCCAGCAATCCCACTCCTAAGCATATACCCCGAGGAAACCAAAATTGAAAAAGACACATGTAACCCAATGTTCACTGCAGCACTATTACAATAGCTAGAACATGAAATCAACCTAGATGTCCATTGACAAATGTTTGGATAAGAAAGTTTTGGTACATATACACAATGAAATATTACTCAGCCATAAAAAGGAAAGCATTTGAGTCAGTTCTATGAGGTGGATGAGCCTAGAGCCTATTATATAGAGTGAAGTAAGAAAGAGAAAGAGAAATGTTGTATACTAACACGTATAGATGGAATCTAGAAAGATGGTACCAAAGAATTTATTTGCAGGGCAGCAATGGAGAAACAGACATAGAAAACAGACTTATGGACACAGGGAGAGGGAAGAGAGAGTGAGATGTTCGGAAAGAGTAACATGGAAACTTACATTACCATATGTAAAATTTACAGCCAGTGGGAATTTGCAGTGTGTCTCAGGGAATTCAAACAGGGGCTCTGTATCAACCTAGAGGGGTGGGATGGGGAGGGAGACGGGAGGGAGTTTCAAGAGGGAGGGGATATATGTATACCTATGGCTGATTCATGTTGAGGTTTGACAGAAAACAACAAAATTCTGTAAAGCAATTATCCTTCAATTGAAAAAAAAAAGACAGCAAAAGAAGAGAAAAGAAGGTCATTCTGACACAGGCTACAACATGGATAAGCTTGTAGGACATTATCCTGAGTGAAATAAGGCAGTCACAGAAGGACCAATGATGTATGATTTCACTTATATGAGGTACCTAGAGCAATCAGATTCATAGATACAGACGGTGAAAGGGTGGTTGTTGGGGGCTGGAGGAAGGGGGATAGGGAGTTAGTGTTGAATGGTTAGAGTTTCTGTCTCACAAGATGAAGTTCTAGAGCTGGATGGTGGGGATGGATTATACAATGTCAATGCACTTAATGCCACTGAACTGGTACACTTAAAAATGGTCGAGATGGCCAATTTCCTTAAATGCTTTTTGCAAAATTTTTAAAATTAAAAGGAAATCGCTGCTTCTAAGAAGATGCCGCTGCTGCTGCTGCTAAATCACTTCAGCCATGTCCGACTCTGTGCAACCCCATAGACGGTAGCCCACCAGGCTCCCCCGTCCCTGGGATTCTCCAGGAAAGAACACTGGAGTGGGTTACCATTTCCTTCTCCAATGCATGAAAGTGAAAAGTGAAAAGTGAAAGTGAAGTCGCTCAGTCGTGTCCGATTCTTCTTGATCCCAAGGACTGCAGCCTACCAGGCTCTTCCGTCCATGGGAGTTTCCAGGCAAGAGTACTGGAGTGGGTTGCCATTTCCTGTTCCAGAAGAAGATGCTAAGTACCTTTTTTTTTTAGTACTAATATTTTGAAGGACATGTAACTTAATTACCAGGATTTGTATCAGTCAGATAGTCTGGGTCATGGTGCTGTAACAAACAACCCCCAAATCTGACTCCTGAGTCAAGCACTTAACCACTGTCCCATACTGCCTCTCACACCCAACCCCTGCCCCCCCCGAACCTTCTTCCTTGCTGTCCTAAACCTCCCCCTCTTCTGTCTGCACCCCAACTGCAGGAAAAACCAATAGAATCCGTCAGATTCACCCCTGACTGGTTGTGTGCCTGTGGACAAGCCAGCTAATTTCTCTGAGCCTCAGTTTCCTCCTTTGGGAAATGGGGCAATAACAGCATGTACCTCGAGTGGAGACTTCAAGGAGCATGGAGACCATTTAGCATGGTCTCAGGGATGCTGTCAGCCTCTGCAGATAGCTAAGCCTCAGGCAGGGTTTGGTCTTCCGTTTGAACAATCCCAGGAGAAACACCTTCTTCCTGCCAGCCTTGCGTCAGGGCAGGGGAATGAGTGGGACAGGGGCCAGAGGCTATAGAGACAGTTGTCTCAAGTCTGAAATACTTTTCTCCCCAATAATCTGTTTTCAATCTCATTCCTTTTTTTCCTCTCCTTTTCCAAACTCACTCTGCCAAGAAACAATCAAGAAAGTGTGCATCAGTTCCCAGCCCAACCGACATCTCACCCTTTGGGAATTTCTGCTTTAAATACGGGGGTGCAGGACTCTTCAATAAACCATGTGTGTCCCTTTACAAGAGCTGGTTCTCCCTCCTGCCATGTGGTACCCTAGGCCCTGGGTCTATTCTAAGCCTGTTCATCATCTGCTGAGGCTTGGGCACAGGAGGAGTAGCTCCTCTGCTCTCTGACCCTCTGACCTTGTTCACAGGACCCTTCCTCCTGACCCCAGGTCTGGACACATTTGAATTCTTGTCTCCTCTTGTTAGTGACCATCTTTGAGGGCAAGGACAGTGTCATCCTCTTCTCTGCCTACTCGGAGGCTTTCACAAATCAGAATGCCTTCACGACCACCGTATCAATGGGAGGAGAGGGTGATAATGAGTATGACCATTTTACAGATGAGAATATGGAAGTGCTGAGAATAGGGGTGAGCAGTCACACTGCTGGGGAGTTGGGACCCCTCTCCCTTGGGTCCCTGCTCTCACCAAGCCTCCCTGCAGGGCTAAGCACACTGTAGGCACCTGTCTGAACGTGCATCATCAGGGAGTGGGCAAGAGTGGCACAGGCTGGCACAGGCTCTTCTCTGAACCCATTCCCTCCTCTTCCTGGACACAGGGCTGGTCGACATCTCCCAGCCTTCCTTGCAAGGGGACCAAGCCCTTTGTGGGTAGGGGTTTTCCATGCCTCTCTGCAATGTGACTTGGCCCTGACTCCCCTGTTCAAGAGGTGGACTCTATTCCCCTCAAATAAGGGTTGGCCTTGCTGCTGCTACTGCTACTGCTGCTAAGTCACTTCAGTCATGTCCGACTCTGTGCGACCCCATAGACGGCAGCCCACCGGGCTCCCCCATCCCTGGGATTCTCTAGGCAAGTATACTGGAGTGTGTTGCCATTTCCTTCTCCAATGCATGAAAGTGAAAAGAGAAAGTGAAGTCGCTCAGTCGTGTCTGACTCTTACTGACCCCATGGACTGCAGCCTACCAGGCTCCTCCGTTCATGAGATTTTCCAGGCAAGAGTACTGGAGTGAGGTGCCATTGCTTAGCGCTCTCTAATCAATAGAATGTGGCGGAAGCAACCTTGTGCTAGCTCTGGGGACAGCTTCTAGAAGCCCTGCAGCTCCTCTCTGTCTCTCTCTTCCTCTGCCAGCCCCCCGGAGGATGGAAAGGCAAGCAGAGGGAAGCTGCGTTTTCTCAGCCAGCTTTTAGATGACAGACAGCTGGACTGTGGCTTTAAGTCACAAACAACCCAAGCAGGGAGTGTTGGTCTGGAAACTTCTCCCCCCACCCCCACCGAGGTCCACGCACTGGAAATGCCACTCTGCTTCTCTGTCAAGACTTTGAGTGAAGGCGTTTTGTTTCAGTGGGATGCATGTGTTTCTAATTTTGGTAGGTATTGTCAGATTCCTTTCCAGAGGTGTTAAACCAGGTTTTAATCCCAGCAGCAGTGTGCGAATGTCTTTCTGCACGCCCTCAGCTGTATAACTGCCAGTTTCATAAACTGCCTGCTCCTTGGGGGTTTAACACACGTTTTTCTTATTAAGAGTGAAGCTAAGCATCTTGTACGTTAAAACCATTGCGTTTCGTTTTCTGTGAACCACTGGCTCACCTCGTTTGAAGGCTGTATTTTCCATTTCTCTACACATTTCTCCATGCTCCCCAGACCCAGACCAGAACCTGGGACTAAGGTTTAAGGACCAACTCAATCCTCAGGGTTGAGGATTTCTGAATTGTTGGGCAGCAGCAGCAGCAGCTGTTCCAGTGTGAGAATTCAACCGGCCAGCCTCTGGGAAGGAAGCTAGTCACTAGGTTGCAACTCTTTGCAACCCCATGGACTGTAGCCCGCCAGGCTCCTCTGTCCATGGGATTCTCCAGGCAAGAATACTGGAGTGGGTTGCCATTCCCTTCTCCAGGGGATCTTCTCGACCCAGGGATCGAACCCAGGCCTTCTGCATTACAGGCAGATTCTTTACTGTCTGAGCCACCAGAAAGACCAGGGTTTAATTTTTGAGGGCATACTGCCCTCTGCTGGCAAAGCTGAGTTTCTCCACTTCAGCTTGGAGCAGAAGAGGGGGCTGGGCAACTCTGTAATGGGGGTGCGGTGGTAGGGGGATCTGGGGGAGCCTCTGGACTCTGGATTTGATTGTACTCAGCTGTTTACCGTTGTGTGGCTTTGGGTAAGTAGCTTTACCTCTCTGGGCTAACTCTTTATCTGCAATATGGGAATAATAACTCTTCGTCTCACTCACAGGTTTGCTGGAGGACTAATCAGGTAATGGGATATGCCGCAGATCGGAGAAGGCAATGGCACCCCACTCCAGTACTCTTGCCTGGAAAATCCCATGGACGGAGGAGCCTGGTGGGCTGCAATCCATGGGGTCGCTGGGAGTCGGACACAACTGAGCGACTTCACTTTCACTTTTCACTTTTACGCGTTGGAGAAGGCAATGGCAACCCACTCCGGTGTTCTTGCCTGGAGAATCCCAGGGACGGTGGAGACTGGTGGGCTGTCGTCTCTGGGGTTGCACAGAGTTGGACACAACTGAAGCAACTTAGCAGCAGCAACGGAGATGGCTCAAAACAAGACTAAAGAAATAATAGCTGGGGGTTTTCTTGGGAAGGGGTATTTGTTTGTTTGTTTTGTTGGTAGCTGGAATTCTTAACATTTAGAAAGGCCAGGGAGGGGGAGAAAAAGGCTGGCCTGCAGCTGAGTAAAGGAGACATTAGTTGGGGCTGGATTTTCATGGGTTCACCACTGCCTCACCAGTTTCCAGACCCAATCTCCTCTTCTGAGGAATGGCCACTGCACTTCACAGCAAGGGAGGGACATGCAGTAACGCCTGGGGCCCTGGGACCCCATGCTGACCTGGGCAGGGCCCCAGGTTCCCCCCACGTTGGACCAGGCACACAGAGTGCCGAGCAAATCTAGGCTGAACACCCACCAAGACATTTGGACTCTCCTAGCCTGGACTCTCAGAGAAGGCAATGGCACCCCACTCCACTACTCTTGCCTGGAAAATGCCGTGGACGGAGGAGCCTGGTGGGCTGCAGTCCATGGGGTTGCTGGGAGTCGGACACGACTGAGCGACTTCACTTTCACTTTTCACTTTCATGCACTGGAGAAGGAAATGGCAACCCACTCCAGTATTCTTGCCTGGAGAATCCCAGGGACGGGGGAGCCTGGTGGGCTGCCGTCTATGGGGTCGCGCAGAGTCAGACATGACTAAAGCGACTTAGCAGCAGCAGCAGCCTGGGCTCTCTGTCCCAGGGACCTGCGGGGGCCTCCTGGAGGCATTTTCCCCCAAGAAGCACCTCGAGGAAAGGCACCCCTATGACATTACTAGCTCTGTGGTGGTGCTGGGTGAGGGCCGTTTTTATATGAGCCAATCAAATGGTCCCCCAGTCACAGGGCCCTGTCTTCATACCTGACAGTCAACTCCTGCCTAATTGACAGTTACCCTCAAGTCTGCCCTCTGCTCTAAAACCTCCCGTGACTGCCCATTGGCTGACTCCTCGCCTTGACATTCAAGGCCGCCCATGGCCCAAGTTCGATCTGTCTGTGAAGGGCACCCTGAGGCTGCATGAGGAGCACTCACAAAAACCCTGCCCTTCCCTTAAGATTAAAGGGCACTTCAGTCATTTATTCCCCTATCATGCAGTTGCTCATTCAACACAATCTATTAAACACATAAATTACTTATTAATACATCTTTATCACCTACTAGACAAAGACATCATTCTAGGGCTGGAGTAGAAAGAGACAGTGGTCTTAGTCACCTGTAACTAAAATGTCTTAATTTTGCACATTTTCTCAAATGTGACCCTGTAAATGCATTGCAGAACCCCCCACCCCCCACCCCCACCCCCAGCCTGCAAAGGTCTTGGTTGTTTAGTTGCTAAGTTGTATCCCACTCTTTTGCAAACCCATGGACTGTAGCCTGCCAGGCTCCTCTGTCCATGGGATTTCCCAGGCATGAATACAGGAGGGGGTTGCGATTTCCTTCTGTAGATCTTCCTGACCCGGGAACTGAACCCGTGTCTCCTGCATCACCTGTGTCTGCTGCATTGCAGGCGTATTCTTTACCGCTGAGCCACCAGGGAGAGGGGTGTAAATCCACCTCTGTGTCCAGCCCCGAGGGACCATCTCCCAGCGCAGGAACTGAGATCCAATGTCTTGATTCCTGGTTCCGTCACCCCACCCATGTGCTCTTGGAAAGTCGTTTTCCCAAGTCTCAGATTATTTATAACAAGTAATCACAGTTCTGACCTGGAGAGAGCTCTTGGCAGGAATTGCGTTAGATTAGATGTAAAAGCGCCTGCAGGTGGGGCCTGCACGTGGTATGGTAAGCGGCAGCCAACATTAGCTGGGGCAGGAGCCACTGACTGTGCTGGCTCCCAGCAACTTGAGGGATCCAGAGATGTGCTCTTTCTGTCCACTGGAGGGTACCAGAAACCACAAATGACATGCTGTCTCTGTACCCTGGCTAAGCAGGCGTCCCGGAGCTCCCAAAGCCGGTAAGAGTGAGGGGTTTCTGGACCCCAAAGAGACCTGACAAGGCCAGCCAGGAGCCTGGTAGTTTTCTGTGCTTCTATGTCTGGACCAATGATGGGGGCAGGTTGCATCTGGCCTAAAAGGGCTCCCCGAACCTTGGGCTGCTGGTTCGCATTCCCAAAGCCCTTAAGTCCATTTCTCACTGCATCCCACAGCCCAGAACAGTGTGGGTAAGAGACTCTGGCTTCCTGAGCTGGCTCTTCACGTTTTAGTCTGTGTGACCTTGGGCAAGTGACTTGACCTCTCTGAGCCTCGGCGTCGTTTTCTATAAAACGGAAATGTTACTGGTCCCAAAGAAGGGAAAAGCCTCTCTGTGGAGAAGATATGGCCTTGATGGTTTGTGTTGCTTACAGTCAGTAAATATGCTACAGTGTAATCAGCTGTTTCCTGCTGATGACAAATGTAACGTGTTGATTAATCTGAACATTGTGCTGAGCATCTTGCCATGAACCTAGCCCTGTACTGGGTAAGAAGACTGGCAAAAATGAAGCTAGGGGTTTTGTTAGGGGTAGTGGGATTCTGGGTGATAGATTTTCCTCACCTCAGCCCTGCTCTGTATCCACCAAACTCTACAGTTTGTTTTTTGTTTTTGTCTAAACCGGGTCTTAGTGGCATCACGTGGGATCAGCAGGTGGGTTTTTTTTTTTCCAGTTGCGGCCTATGGGATCTTTAGTCGTGGCATGTGGGATCTAGTTCCTTGACCAGGGCTCAAACCCAGGCCCCCTGAATTATGAGCACAGAGTCTTAGCCACTGGACCACCAGGGAAGTCTCCAAACGCTCTACAATATGGAAGCACTGACCTACAAGTGATAGAAAAGGAAGCGGAGGAACGCTGATTGGACCCCTACTGTGTACCAGGTGTTTCCGCTTTATCCTTTCTCTAAGGCTGCGGGCTCCGGGCAGACAGGGACCACCTGGCTTGCTCACTGCCGCATTCTCCGCGCCCAGCATAATGCCTGATACCTAGTAAGTTCTCAATAGAAACATGTCTAATGATCAAGAATGACTTGGGCAACATTTACAAAGGAGGAGCTGAGGTTCAGAGAGGTTGTCTGACCTGTCTGAGGTGACCCAGCCAGTGGGACGCAGGGCTGGGATCCCGAGGAGCTCCTTTCCACTCAGTGCCTGTCCTGCCTCCCTCCATCCTCACGCTCCCTTTGCCCGAAACAGCTTATTTTACAAATACAGACCTCGGTAGTTCTGGTTAAGCAACAACCCCAAGGGGTAGGGGTTAGAATTTACCCCATTTACAGGGAGGACAACTGAGGCACTGATCAGTTAACCAGCTTGCTCAGATCACACAGTCAATAAGTGATAGAAGCAGGATTCTAAGCCTTCCAGTTGCTACAATGCTTGCAGGTGACCACTCTGCCATGCGGCCTCCCAGAGGGGCAGCTGGATGTGAATCTTGTCTCCTCGATACCCTGGGGAGCCCTGGAGGCCCCGGATCATGCCTTTTTTGTGCAGCCCCTGGCACAGGGCTGGGCGCACCTCAGGCCCTCAGTTCAGCTCCTCTGGTTGGGGGGTTTGGCCATCAGGTGAGGCCCCGTAGTCGCGCTAGCCCCGTTTGGAAGGTAGTTGGTGACCCTGGGTTTCTAGGGCAACGTCAGCTCTACCCTTTGAGTCTAGGACTACCTGTCCATGCCCCACCCAGGCCTGCACACACCTGCTCGCAGCGGCGCTTTGAGGATGTGGGGAGGAGGCAAGGGCTGGACTTTGGCCCCTTTATCTGCACCCCTTTCCCATTCCCAGCCAGATGTTTGTCCATAGTGTATCGGCTGTGTGCACATGGCATATATATATATATGCAGACGAGCCCACATGTACACATGCATTTCTGTACACGTGCCTTTGGATATGAGCCATCACGTGTGTGAGTACACACATGTATCTGGCCGTGGTATGTGTGCTCCTGTCTGAGGGTGGAGGTGTGGACTTAAATGTGAGCCTGAGTTTATATGAGGCTTTGCAGGTGTATGTGATGTGGAAAAACAGAGCACCAAAGTGGAAGGGCATCTCTTTGCCTAGCCTCAGTTTCCTCATCTGTAAAATGGGGACAGTAATGGTCCCTAACTGGTAGAACAGTGCTAGATACACAGAAAGTGCCATAATATTGGCTGGTATTATTACTAATAACCTCCCAGGGGCTGTGTGGAGATTCCACAAAACAATGGCTTTGAGGGTCTGGCTCAAGAATTGTTCCTCCTATTGTCCTTAGATTAGTAGTTTTTTTTCTTTTTCTTTTCCCTTGGTTTTATCATCACAAAGGTAATAAAACAGTGTTCTATTTTGGGAAATAGAGGTGGGGAAGGGTGGGACATCTCTCACCCAGATCTCCTGTCACCCTCAACACAAGTAGTATGTTACTCTCTTTAGCTAAAGTATGGTTTCTGTACAATATTATATAAGTTACAGATGTACAACATAACAATTCAGAATTTTTAAAGGTTATGCTCCATTTATAGTTATTGTAAAACACTGTCTATATTCCCCATATTGTACAATATATCCTTGAAAGTGAAAGTCACTGTTGTGTCCAACTCTTTGTGACCCCATGGACTATTCAGTCCATGAAATTCTCCAGGGCAGAATACTGGAGTGGGTAGCCTTTCCGTTCTCTAGGGATCTTCCCAACCCAGGGGTCAAACCAGGGTCTCCTGCATTGCAGGCGGATTCTTCACCGACTGAGCTATCAGGGAATATCCTTGGAGCTTACTCTGTATCTAGTAGTTTGTGCTTTTTAATTCTCTACCCCATATAGTAGTTTTGTTTTTGCTATTCCTTTTCAGACTTTGTCCATAAATAAGATAGCATGAGCCTTAGCACCAGGATGGTGCTTAAAGCATATTTGGATGGATTAACATTTTTTTCAGCTTAGATGATTAAACTGAGTACTTTTAAGTGTACCTTTATTATTATTATTTTTAAATTGGGGTATAATTGCTTTAAAATGTTGTGTTGCTTTCTGCTGTTCAACAACGTGGATCAGCTATGTGTATACATATATCCCCCCTCTGTTGACCCTCCCGCCGCCGCCCCATCCCGCCCCTCTAGGTCATCACAGAGCACCGAGCTGAGCCCCCTGTGCTACGAGCAGCTTTTCACTTGCTCGCAGTTTCACACTTGGTAGTGTATATATGTCAATTAAACTGAGTATTTCTGATCCTGCTTTTGTTCACTTATTATGGGCATTTCCCATGGAATGGCCAGTAATTTATAATTATTAGAAATAATAGATGCACAAAACTCAAACCAGGGCTCTATAATAACCACAAGTGTGGGATGGGGAGGGAGGTTCAAGAGGGAGGAGACATATGTATACCTATGGCTGATTCATGTTGATGTTTAGCAGAAACCAACACAATATTGTAAAGCAATTATCCTTCAATTAAAAATAAAGAAATTAAAAAAAAAAGAAATAATAGAAGAAAATCAGAATTGTCCCAATGCCCCCAAAGCTGGAAAATAGTCAGTTGATTTAGGGAAGAGCCACTTTAAGAAATGTTGTGGATTAATAACAGACCTGTAAGATTTTTTTCTTTCTTTGTGATGAGTTAGTGCTTCCATATTAGGAATGGGATGTCCCAGGATTTATCTGTCCCTGGACATGAAGGGGATTCCACTGAAAAAATGAGACAACAACCATCAAGAAAATGCAGGTCAAAACCACAGTGAGATACCTCTACACACCCACTAGGGTGACTATATTAAAAAAGACAATAACAGCTGTCAGTCTGGGTGTGGAAAAATGAGAACCCTTGTACACTACTGGTGGGAAAATAAAATGGTGCAGCTGCTTTGGGAAACAGTCTGGCAGTTCCTCAAAAGATTAAAAATAGAGTAACCATATGACCCAGCAATTCCTCTCCTAGGTCTATACCCAAGAGAAATGAAAACATATGTCCACATACAAATGTTCACAGCAGCATTATTCACAAGAGCCAAAAGATGCAGACAATCTAAATATCCATCAGGTGATGCATGGATATATCAAATACAGTCTATCCACACCATAGACAATTCCCTGGCAATAAAAAGGAATGAAGTACTGATGTATGCTACACCATCAATGAACCTTGAAAACATTATGTTCAGTGAAATAGGCCAGTCACAAGAGGACTCCATGTATCTTGTATGGAGTCCTTGTACAAGGATCTATCTTGTATGATTCCATTTATAGGCAAATCCACAAAGACAGAAAATAAATTGATAGTTGCCTTGGGCTGGGAGGGGTGGGAGATTAGCAGGGAGAGGGGTTGGCTAGGGAGTGACTCCTCATAGGTACAGGATATTTTGAGGGAGGGATGATGAAAAAGTTCCAAAACTGATTGTGATGAATATAGTAAACACCATTGAATTACATACTTTAAATGAGTAAATTGTATAGCACGCAAATTTCATCTGAACAGAACTGCTATAACATTTTTTTAAAGGAATAGAGACCCAAGATGACAATGAAAATATACACTGTTGTTTATTTAAAAGCATGGCCTATGGGCCAAGTGCTTGGTAATCTCATTTAAGTTTCCCAACCATCTTGGTTATTTTCCCCATTGTACCAGTGAGGACACTGAGATTCAGAGTGTGTGAGTAAGTGGCCCAGAGTCACTCAGCTCTTCAGTGGTAGAGCTGTGGTTTGAATCTAAGCTCATTTTTAGCTCCATGGCTCAGCGGTTAAAGCGTCTGCCTCCAATGCAGGAGACCTGGGTTCGATCCCCGGGTTGGGAAGATCCCCTGGAGAAGGAAATGGCAACCCACTCCAGTATTTTTGCCTGGAGAATCCCATGGATGGAGAAGCCTGGCGGGCTACAGTCCACGGGGTCGCAGAGAGTCAGACACGACTGAGCGACTTCACTTTCACTTTCAGCCTGCAGTATTTTGTCGCAGTTCCGGTGCAAGATGGCGGCCTGGGAGGATGCTGAATTTACTCCCTTCCACAGACGCACTGAATTTCCAGCTAAATATGGAACTGTTTCCTGTGGGAAAAATCCTCTAAAACTAGCTGAGGAACTCCTACACATCAGAACGTGAAAAAGCCCAGGTGGAAGCAGGTGGGGCAGGCTGAGACACAGTCTCATCACAGACCCATCCCTGGCATGGTGACTCGCGGTTAGGAAGGAATTCTAAACCTTGACCTTCTCCCCGAGGAGCGAAAGGTCTGAACCCCACATCTGGCATGCTAACTTTTCAGGCCTGCGTCTTAAGTACTTTTGCTGCTTCTTGGAAGGGCCAGGAGCCGGTGCCCCAGGCCAGCTGGATGCACGTGCAGCTTACAGGACACGCGGGGCCCAAGGCCCGGGCTCCTCCCTGGTCTTTATCTGGCCTGGGCAGCCAGAGTTCGTGGTCAGGGCTCTTTATCACTCCCTGAAGCCTTCTCGCAGCATCTCTCGGTTTATGGCCCTTTAAGCAGATACTCCACAAAGGGCTGCCCAAGAGGCCTCCAGGACTGGGCCCTGGCCAGCCCCCACGACTTCCAGCTTTGCTACACTGAGATAATAATACGTGTGTACTAAGCTATATAGACAAAGATGTTCATCACAGTATTGTTTATAATAGGGAAAAACTAGAGAGACTCTGAATGGTCAATGCCGGGGGACTGGTTACTGTACAACAGAATGTACAACGGAATAATGCAAAGCAGCCCTTAGAAGTCAAGCCCTATGGTAGAAGACTGCTTCCTGACGTAGGACGAGGCTCATATGTCAAGGTCAAAAGAGAGAAGCAGACGTGTGCTGGGCATCCCCATGCCTCACCACCACCCAGGCCAACCCCTGCTTGCCATCTGCCATGTTGCCATATTAAACTTCTTCAGTTCGGTTCAGTCACTCAGTCGTGTCCGACTCTTTGAGACCCCATGAATCGCAGCACACCAGGCCTCCCTATCCATCACCAACTCCCAGAGTTCACTCAGACACATCCATCGAGTCAGTGATGCCATCCAGCCATCTCATCCTCTGTCGTCCCCTTCTCCTCCTGCCCCCAATCCCTCCCAGCATCAGAGTCTTTTCCAATGAGTCAACTCTTCCCATGAGGTGGCCAAAGTACTGGAGTTTCAGCTTCAGCATCATTTGCCAACAAAGTTCCATCTAGTCAAGGCTGTGGTTTTTCCTGTGGTCATGTATGGATGTGAAAGTTGGACTGTGAAGAAAGCTGAGTGCCAAAGAATTGATGCTTTTGAACTGTGGTGTTGGAGAAGACTCTTGAGAGTCCCTTGGACTGCAAGGAGATCCAACCAGTCCATTCTGAAGATCAGACCTGGGATTAAACTTCTTAGGGTCCCCTAAAGCTCCGGGCTTTCCCTCGTTTCAGGCATCTGTACTTACTTCCCCCTCTGCCTGGAATGTCCCATTCTGTCCCTTCTTGCAACTCTTTCAAACCAGCTGACTCTGGGTCAGCCATCAGGTCTCAGCAGAAATGCCTCTTTTCCTGGGAAGTATTCTTGGCCACTTTGGGGCAGGGCCCCATGTTCTCTCTCCAGCCCCCTGGGTCCCCAGCACGGCATGGGTCACACTCTGGACATTTAACTGCCTGATTCTCACATTTGACACCAGAAGATGAGAACAGACCTGCCTGACTGGCTGTTGTCTTCTCCGTGTTTGTTCTCAGAGTAGACACCTTCCAGGGATTTCCTTGGCAATTGGAATAAAAGCCAGCCTCCTTTCCATATTGTATGAGGCCTTGCATGGTCTGGCCAGCACTCACTTCACCAGCTCATCTCCTGTAATTCTCATTTGCTGACTGAGATCATTCTCTAAGGTACCAAATGCATTCCTGCCCCAGGACATTTGCATTCGCTATTTCCTCTGCCTGGAATGAATGACAGAATGAACAGGACCTAATCCTTCCTTTCAAGTTGCTCATAGTCCAGTGGGAGGCAGACAGATAAACTGGCCCTCTCTGGGCCCCGGTTTCCTTGCCTATAAAGTAGAGCTGGTCATCTGCCCAGTCTCTCTCTCTCTCCTCCCTATCCCTCCCTCGCAGGCCTTTAGCAGGGTCTGCTGAGGCCCACAGTGGAGCCTGTGTGGTGGACCGTGAGGGGGAGAATGGTGGTTATTATAATAGGCTGAGAGCTGGGGCCCCAGCTTCCTGATGGATGATCAGGAGGGGTGGGGTCATGGGAGGAGGGACTGCATTGGCAGGCCGGCCCCCACTTTGCCCCAGGCTGCGCATGTCTGGTGTCCACAGACTGTTGCTCTGAGATCATGGCCACCAGATGTGGCCAGGCCTGCAGCATGGACCAGCTGAGGCCGGCAGGGCCTCCGTGGGGTCAGATATCTGGTGATGGCTGACCTCGCCTTCCTGAGCCAGCAGGGCCTCCGTGGGGTCAGATATCTGGTGATGGCTGACTTCGCCTTCCTGAGCCAGCTGGGCCTGGGGTGGGCTGCGGAGTGGGCAGCCCTGATACCTTTCCCATTGACCGTCTCTCTTTGCTGCCGACTAGACGCCTCTCCTCCCAGAGGGAGCCCCAGGGGCCAGTAGGATGCCAGAGGCTCCAAATAACCAGTTCCAAGTGCCGCCGTATGCTCTTCTGGCCCATTCCTGGCCCCCTTAGTGCTTAAGGAAGCTGAGTGTGTGTCCTTTTCCTAGACGCATCTGTTACCCTACAGTCCTTTTATGCCTGGGTCCCTTGTGGAAAAAACAACTGAACCTTGTATTTGTCTAGCAGGACTATTCAGTGGATTCAAGCCGTGTGTGAAGTTCCTGTGATTGTAATGAGGATTCTCTATTCCCATTTCATATACAAAGGAACTGAAGCTTTGAAAGATAATGGTGTGGATTCAGGCAGAGAAGAGGCCCAAACTCATCAGACACCTAAGATATGACGAGCACTTTACAACCAGGATCTCATTTCATCCTCACGCAATCCTTTGAGGTGGGTACTATTATCTTCATCTAGCCGATAAGGAAACTGAGGCTGACAGAGGAGAATGTCACTCGGCCAAGCGGTGGTGGGTCTGGGACTCAAAGCCAAGTTTGGACCACGGCTAAAGCCAGTGCCCTTAATCACAGAGCTTACTGCCTTGGGGCTGCATTTCAGTGGCACAGCCATGCTGAGAGATGGTAGGTTATTAACTATATTTTTCAAGGAATCACTTCTTGGCCTTTTGGCTAAGATCAAGTGTAGTATTTGTTCTTATCAGTTTAATATATTTCTCAAGAAAGAAGACTGAGGATGAGTGAGATTAGTAGCCTGGACAGCATCCCACAGCTGGCGAGACAGGAAGCTCTGGTCATTGGCAGAAGTTCCAGGATTAGAAGGAAAAACAGGGTCTTTGGAGGTTGCCTTATCCAGCCCTCTCAGTTTACAGATGAGAAAACTAAGATCCAGAGAAGGAAAGTGACTTACCAATGTTACAGAACCAGCAAAATCACACTCGGGGCTCTTTCTCCTGCCCCAGAGGAGGTTGATTTCATTGGCAGAGAGAGTGGCTCACCTTCACCTTTTTCTCTACTATTAGGTCAGTCCTTCAGCTCTGTCTGTCTCACTGTCACATGAGTACCACGCTGGTCCAGTTTATTGATGATATTATGCTAATAGAACTTGGTGATCAGGAAGAATTAAGCATCTTAGATACCTCACTAAGACACACACACACACACACACACACACACACACACACACAAGAGAGAGAGAAAGGGAGAGAAAGGTCTATGTTACAGTCTTGGAGCAGATTTCCTTCTTCTCTGGGAAAACTCATTTTTTGCACTTAGGACTTTCAGCTCACTGGAGGAGGCCCATCTTCATTATGGAGGGTAACATTCCTTATTTAAAGCCGATTGGTTGTAAATGTTAATCACATCGATAAAATACCTTTAGCAACATCTATAATTGACCAAACAACGGGACAACAGAGCCCAACCAAGTGGACACATAAAATTAATCATCATGGGCCCCACTCCTGGTACTAATGACTTGATCAACCAAAATTCTGACTTGGAAATGAAATCACTCTAGCTAGTTTGAACAGGAGAGATTTATTAGAGGATATTTGAGAGACTCTCCATAAAGGCCAGAGTATCAGAATTTTATTCTTTTCCAACATAAGCATTAAAAGCTAAAAATTCTCCTAGACATTGCTTTTGATGTATCCCACAGGTGATGATATACTGTTTGTTCATTTTTACTTAGTTGGAAATATTTTTAATTTTCTTCATTGCTTCTTCTTGGATGCTAGAGTTATTTAAAAATGTGTAATTTCTAAATATGTGGGTTTTAGATATGTCATTATTAATATATAATTCCACCCCACTGTGATCAGAGAACACTCTGTAAGATTTCACTATTTTGAAATATAGTGAGACTGGCTTAAGGCAGAGCATACATCTACCCTAGTGAAGGTACCCCATGCACTTGAAGAGAAGTCGTTAGTATTAATGAACCAAAAGTATCAATTAGTTCAAGGTAGTTGCTGGTATTATCTAGATCATTATGTTTTTTAAGTATTATTGTTTGTTTATTTGGCTGTGCTGGGTCTTAGTTGTGGCATGCAGGATCTAGTTCCCTGACCAGGGATTGAACCCAGGTCCCCTGCACTGGGAGTGTAGAGTCTTAGCCACTGGACCACCAGGGAAGTCCCCATTATGTTTTCTTAACTTAATTTGTTCATTTCTAATCGGAGGATAATTGCTTTGCAATGTTGTATTGGTTTCTGCCATCCACCAGCATGAGTCAGCCATAGATATACCCATGTCCCCTCCCTCCGGAACCTCCCTGCCTGCTCCCACCCCATCCCAGCCCTCTATGTTGTCACACAGCGCTGGGCTGAGCTCCACACCCATACAGCTGATTGCCACCTGCTGTCTGTTTTTCATAAGGTGATGTATGTTTCGGTGCTGCTCTTTCAACCTGCCCCAGCCTCTCCTTCCCCCGTCGTGTCCACAGTCTGTTCTCTGTGTTTGCATCCCTATTGCTGCCCTGCAGGTGGGTTCATCAATACCATTTTTCCAGATGCCATGTATCCCCCTTATTTTTTTAACGTGTGTCTGTTTATTTTGTTTCGGGCTGTGCTGGGTCTCTGTTGCTGAGCAGGTTCTTCCCTAGTTGCAGCAGGGTGTGTGGGCTTCTCGCTGTGGTAGCTTTTCTTGTTGTGCAGCACAGGCTCTAGGTGCGTAGGCGTCAGTGGTGGCTTGAGGGCCTTAGTAGTTATGGTTTCGGGCTCTAGAGCACAGACGCAGTCGTTGTGGGGCACAGGCTTAGGTGGTCCGAGGCACGTGGGATCTTCCTGGACCAGGGGTTGAACCGGAGCCTCCTGCATTGGCAGGCAGATTCTTCACCACTGAGCACCACGGAAGCCCCACCCTATGTTTCTGCTGGTTTGGTTCATCACTAGCTGACCCATCAATGACTGAGAAAAAGGTATTAAAATCTCCAGCTACTGACATTTGTACACACAGGAATGAATACACAAAATGCATATCTACATACAATGGTATATTATTTAGCCTTAAAAAAGAGGCGATTCTGACACGTGCTACAACATGATGAAACTTGAAAACCTTATGCTAAGTGAAACAAAACAAAAAGAAAGAACTATTTGACTCTACTTATATGAGTTTCCTAGACTAGTCAGATTCCTAGCAGAAGGGAGGGCATTAGCAGAGGCAAACCATTACATATAGGACGAATAAACAGCAAGGTCCTACAGTACAGCACAGGGAACCGTCTTCAATACCCTGGGATAAACCATAAAGGAAAAGAATATGGAAAAAGATGTGTGTGTGTGTGTGTGTGTGTGTCTGAATCGCTTTGCTGCCCAGCAGTAATTAATACAACATTGTAAACTGACTATACTTCAACAAAATAAAATGTATGTCATATGTATGTTAAAAAAAAGAGAAAGTAGAAGGATGATGGCCAGGGGCTGAGGGAGGGGAAATGGGAGGTTGCTTAATGAATTGAATTTCTGCTCTACAATGTGAAAAACTTTGGAGATTATTTAGGAAAAATGTAAATATACATAATACTACAAAATTATACGCTGTAAATGGTTAATATGGTACATTTTTTATGTGTTTTCTACCATAATTATAATTTAAAGAAACATTTTTTAAATCTTCAACTATATAGATTCTAATTCTCCCTTCAATTCTGTCAAGTTTTGGATTGTGTATTTTACAGTTTAGTTATTTGACACTTGTACAACTGTAAACTGTCATAGCTTCCTGATGAAATGACCTACATTGATTATGTGAAGTGAAAGTCGCTCAGTCTTGTCTGACTGTTTGCTACCCCATGGACTGTACAGTTCATGGAATTCTCCAGGCCAGAATACTGGAGTGGGTAGCCTTTACCTTCTCCAGGGGATCTTTTCAACCCAGGGATCAAACCCAGGTCTCCCACATTGTAGGCAGATTCTTTACGAGCTGAGCCACCAGAAAGCCCAATCAATATTATTCTCATATTACACAAAGTGGAATTCCCTACTTCCAGCTACCTCTTGTGGTGATTAAAAGCATGAGCTCTAAAGTTGGAGATTATACCACTTATGTGTTATATAACCTGGAAAGTTTAATTACTTTGAGCCTCAGTTTCCTCATCTGTAAAATGGGCTTCATAGCTGTGCCTATTTCCCAGGATTGTCATAAAGACTAAGCACAAACAACACCCAGCACAGAGTCTAGTACACAGTAAGCATTCACGGTGTGTCAGCTATTAGCATCATCAGCACATATGTATGTGTGGTTAGAATTCTTT
Source organism: Cephalophus harveyi (assembly GCA_006410635.1). Classification (NCBI taxonomy): domain Eukaryota; kingdom Metazoa; phylum Chordata; class Mammalia; order Artiodactyla; family Bovidae; genus Cephalophus; species Cephalophus harveyi. The sequence continues at coordinate 184,244 of SJYT01018254.1, forward strand.
GACATAATGGGTGGGAAAATCTCTAGAAGTCAAGTCATAGGAAGAATCTCTGAAGGAAGCCAGGTGATCCTGGGCAGGAACAAACTTGAGCCCTGGTCTCACGTGTCTGCAGTGCTATAATGAGATGAGAAGAAGCAACCGGTTATTTCTGGGGACACTAGGGAAGAAGACAACCCAAGAAGGAAGCACAGACAGGGGTCAACTTGAAGGAAGTTTAACAAGCAGAGTTTTGGTCTGTGGTAGTATCAGATTTGGGGGAGGAAGTGAGCTCCCCAACTCAGGAACCGTGCAGAGCTGAGGCTCAGTAGGCAGCTGTCAAGAAGAGGATCCCTACACTGGTAGGAGGTGGAGGAAATGACCTATGAGGTCCTTTCTTTGGCCTTGGTCTCTTTGGATCAGGGTCCAAAGGCTCTCTCCTGTCTTTGGCCACACAGGCAGTGAGAAGTCAAGTCGGGATTATAGGCAGTACGCTCCCCTCCCGTCTTCCCATCTTCTCTGTGATTCTATTTCTCCATCACAGCCCAGCTCCCACCCCACCGCCATTGGGCCTTTGCACATGCCTTCCCCTCTCCATAAGAGGATAGCCAAGTTTAGTGGACCTGAAACTTATAAAGCTGGGAGACCTTCTTTAAGAAAAAAGAAGACAAAATTAGATAAAAATGTGAATATTTAGAACAAGAAACAGAATCACAACAAATATTTAGAAGATGATAAACAGGGACTTCCCTGGTGGTCCAGTGGCTAAAACTCTGTGCTCCCAATGCAGACAGCCCAGGTTTGATCCCCAGGCAGGGAACTAGATCCCACGTGCCCCAAAGAGTTCATTTGCTACCACTAAGAGTTCCTGTGTGCTGCAACTAAGACCCAGTGCAACCAAATAGATGAATATTTTTAAACAAGCTGGTAGACCCTAGACAATATCTAGAAAAATAATAATATTTATATTTATTGCCTGATACACATCCATAAATTTTTCTTTAATTTCTAAGTTTGGGCTGTATGCTTTTAGGATCACTTCTTCATATGACATTGATTTTGTAGAGTCATTTTCTTTAGAGAAAATAAGAGCATTTAGTCTTTTCTCTAGCACAGTTGACCAAAAGATCTTTTTTTTAATTGTTGATAGTTTAGAAAAGTTTCTTCCCAGCTTCACAACTCATTATGAATGAGGTCATAAATTTTTAGGACTGTTGTCAAATTTAGAAAAACATGTATTAAAGAGAAAATAAGAGCATTTAGTCTTTTCTCTAGCACAGTTGACCAAAAGATCTTTTTTTTAATTGTTGATAGTTTAGAAAAGTTTCTTCCCAGCTTCACAACTCATTATGAATGAGGTCATAAATTTTTAGGACTGTTGTCAAATTTAGAAAAACATGTATTAAGTTTCTTTCATAGGGGAGCTGTAATATTTCAGGACTTTTCATATTTGCTTGATCATGCATCTTAAAAACCCTTTGACTAAAATGCTGCCTATTAAGCAGTTTGCTCCTAATGTCCTCTTAGCAATGATATATTTTGAGTTTTATTTTTCATCGATGTGGCATTCCATGACAGCTTCCCCTTAGCTAGATCCCCAAAAATGCCACCACCACGCCAGTGACACCCAAATGAGGGGAAGTATGACTGAGGGGGATGTCAAAGAGTAAAGAGGCAACATTCTTCATCAGCTACAGTTAAACTAGCTTACTTTGGCAAACTCTGCGTCAGCATGTGACCCTGAATGTGCCCTGCTTGGGCTCCTCCCAAGTCACTGGAAGGCATCTGGCAAATGAGGGGCTCTGGAGCTTAAGCTTTGGAGCTTCAAGGTAAGCCTGGTAAATTCATTTCTGCCTCTTCCCAGAAGGGAGCCTCTGCCCTGTCCACTCCTGTTGAGTGTGGCTTACAGCTTCTTATCTTGTCCATCTGTGTTCAAGCATTGCTTGGTCCACGAGGCCTCCAGAATAGGTTAGCCGCCCCGTGAAGCTGGAGTCCACGTCTGTCTGTCTAACTCACCCTGCACCCTCAGCGTACTCTGAGCAGAGCCTGGTGCGTAGTAGAACCATAGACTCGGAAGGCTGAAGTGACCTGCCAAGGTCACCATAACAGTCAGAGCTGGCAATCAACAAGGAAGGGAGGGAGGAACTCCAGCTTTCCAGACAGCCTGCAGGCCTCAGACAGAGAAATTTATCTCTTGCCAGACCCCTTCGGAGCCCTCGCTGGCTGGCTTCCCTCCCTCCATCCTGGGGCAGCTGATCAGGAACCCCCAGAGAAGGTCATCTGAGCCCTACAGCAGAAATCTCTCTCCCTGGCAATGTTGTGAAGTGTAGAAAAAGAGTGCAAACCTAGATTTGACTCTCTGGGCCACTCCTTAGCTGCTGGGTAGCGTTGGACAAACTGGAACCATCTCTCTGCTTCTTCATTCCGTGTTCTCAGCTGAGTCTTATGACTGCCCCTCCCCCCGCAAGGCTGGCTGGAGGCCTGTAGACAGCCTTAGATTAGAGGAAGCTTTCTGGCCCTGGGGACAGCATCAAGTCACAAAGCTCTCTTTGGTTTTTGTTTGTTTGCTAGTTTAATTTTTATTTTGTATTAGAGCATAATTGATTTACAATGTTGTGTTAGTTTCAGGTATACAGCTAAGCGATTCAGTTATTTATATGTCCATTCTTTTTCAGATTCTTTTCCCATATAGGTTATTACAGAATATTGAGTAGAGTTCCCTGTGCTCTGGGCTTCCCTGGTGGCTCAGAGGTTAAAGCGTCTGCCTCCAATGCGGGAGACCCGGGTTCGATCCCTGGGTCGGGAAGATCCCCTGGAGAAGGAAATGGCAATCCACTCCAGTATTCTTGCCTGGAGAATCCCATTGACAGAGAAGCCTGGTAGATTACAGTCCACGGGATCGCAAAGAGTCGGACACGACTGAGCGACTTCACCTCTTCACCTCACCTCTCCCTGTGCTCTGCAGTAGGTTATGAGTGGTTATCTATTTTGTATATAGTAATGCCTATGTGTCAGTCCCCAGCTTCTGATTTATCCCTCTCCCCACACGTTTCCTCTTTGGTAACTGGAAGTTTGTTTTTGAAATCCATGCAGGGCTCTCTTTGTGAACTGGTACCTCAGGAAACCCTTTGTCTCTCCAGCCTGAGTCCACCTCAAGCCCCCACTCCAGTCCCCTGGGGTCCTTCCAAGCCTTCTGCTAATAATTCTTTGCTGATGTCAACCAAGATGACCAGCATGCTTGTTGGTAAAGTAACTCTGGACCAAGCATCCTGCCCTCCCATCTGCCTTTTGATTTGAGGTGATGAAGGGCACACATCTGTGATGGGTGAGCCTCATACCCATCGAGGTCAGAAGGCAGCTGCCTCTAGATTATGAGTTCCTCTCGGTGGGCCTGCTCTTTCTCACCTTGTGTCGCCAGCCCCCAGTTTAGGACCTGGCTCAGGGTCACACCCAGGAAATGCTGACTGGGAATTAAATGAGATACTGGGGCACTGTTGTCCCAAACTAATCACCCCTGGCTCACCACCATGGCCACTGGGAAACAAGGGGTAATGTATCTGCCGTGTGCCAAGCACCAAGCTCAGCTTTGCTGCCTCCTTCTCTTATTTCCCAGATGCCCTGTAAGATAGGTACTATCATCCCCATTTCACAGAGGTGGAGACTGGGGCTCAGCTAGGACAACCCACTTGTCTGAGCCCACCCTCATGCTGAATGGTAAAGCTTGGAGGGGACAAGCTTTCCAATCAGGGCTCCTGACACTATCTACTGCTCTCCCTATTAGTCCTTAACCCAGAATTCCCCCTACAAAGTCATTTTTTCCTATTAAGGGATGCTCCTCTGCTAAAATGAGCACTATGTCAAATAAGTCTAAAATTTCATTTAAGAAATCGAACACTATTTTCTATCCAGGGGTAAAAATAACTGTGAACTCTTCAAAGGAAGGAAAGGGGTTTTTGTTCTTCTTGTGTCCTCACTGCCTATCATAAGGTCTGGCATGGAGTAGGAGTTGAATAAATGTTTGTTGAACGACTGTGTGAACGTCTAAGTGAGTAATTGAAAGCAGCTGCCTAACCAATCCACGGCCCACCCATTTAGGATCATTTGGGCAAGATGAGACCCTCTAACCTAGTGGTCACAGACATAGCATGAGGGCTGTGCCATTCATAAGAAGGCTTTGTTTAATCCACATAATATCTTTTGTAAAAATTTAATGACTTACCAATATTTAAGAATTAGAAAATTTCACATATAATCCAGATTTTCACCTTGTGGCAGAGACTTTCACCAAAAGTCTGCCTTTCACCAAACCTACACCCTATTTTTCCCTGAACAGAGCAAGACTCAATTTCCCAGCCTCCCTCTTGGTTATGTGGACCACATGACTACATTGTAGCCAGTGGAATGTCGGCAGAGTATTGACAATATGTCCCACCTCCTGCCCACTCCTCCCTCCCCACCCTCCAGACTCTTTTCTGGGTCTCTGGGGCAGGTGGGAAAGATCCAGGGGAGGCCTCTAGGACTGGGGAGATGGCAGAGCCACCAGATTTAATTTTTATTTTGTATTAGAGCATAATTGATTTACAATGTTGTGTTAGTTTCAGGTATACAGCTAAGCGATTCAGTTATTTATATGTCCATTCTTTTTCAGATTCTTTTCCCATATAGGTTATTACAGAATATTGAGTAGAGTTCCCTGTGCTCTGGGCTTCCCTGGTGGCTCAGAGGTTAAAGCGTCTGCCTCCAATGCGGGAGACCCGGGTTCGATCCCTGGGTCGGGAAGATCCCCTGGAGAAGGAAATGGCAATCCACTCCAGTATTCTTGCCTGGAGAATCCCATTGACAGAGAAGCCTGGTAGATTACAGTCCACGGGATCGCAAAGAGTCGGACACGACTGAGCGACTTCACCTCTTCACCTCACCTCTCCCTGTGCTCTGCAGTAGGTTATGAGTGGTTATCTATTTTGTATATAGTAATGCCTATGTGTCAGTCCCCAGCTTCTGATTTATCCCTCTCCCCACACGTTTCCTCTTTGGTAACTGGAAGTTTGTTTTTGAAATCCATGCAGGGCTCTCTTTGTGAACTGGTACCTCAGGAAACCCTTTGTCTCTCCAGCCTGAGTCCACCTCAAGCCCCCACTCCAGTCCCCTGGGGTCCTTCCAAGCCTTCTGCTAATAATTCTTTGCTGATGTCAACCAAGATGACCAGCATGCTTGTTGGTAAAGTAACTCTGGACCAAGCATCCTGCCCTCCCATCTGCCTTTTGATTTGAGGTGATGAAGGGCACACATCTGTGATGGGTGAGCCTCATACCCATCGAGGTCAGAAGGCAGCTGCCTCTAGATTATGAGTTCCTCTCGGTGGGCCTGCTCTTTCTCACCTTGTGTCGCCAGCCCCCAGTTTAGGACCTGGCTCAGGGTCACACCCAGGAAATGCTGACTGGGAATTAAATGAGATACTGGGGCACTGTTGTCCCAAACTAATCACCCCTGGCTCACCACCATGGCCACTGGGAAACAAGGGGTAATGTATCTGCCGTGTGCCAAGCACCAAGCTCAGCTTTGCTGCCTCCTTCTCTTATTTCCCAGATGCCCTGTAAGATAGGTACTATCATCCCCATTTCACAGAGGTGGAGACTGGGGCTCAGCTAGGACAACCCACTTGTCTGAGCCCACCCTCATGCTGAATGGTAAAGCTTGGAGGGGACAAGCTTTCCAATCAGGGCTCCTGACACTATCTACTGCTCTCCCTATTAGTCCTTAACCCAGAATTCCCCCTACAAAGTCATTTTTTCCTATTAAGGGATGCTCCTCTGCTAAAATGAGCACTATGTCAAATAAGTCTAAAATTTCATTTAAGAAATCGAACACTATTTTCTATCCAGGGGAGAAAATAACTGTGAACTCTTCAAAGGAAGGAAAGGGGTTTTTGTTCTTCTTGTGTCCTCACTGCCTATCATAAGGTCTGGCATGGAGTAGGAGTTGAATAAATGTTTGTTGAACGACTGTGTGAACGTCTAAGTGAGTAATTGAAAGCAGCTGCCTAACCAATCCACGGCCCACCCATTTAGGATCATTTGGGCAAGATGAGACCCTCTAACCTAGTGGTCACAGACATAGCATGAGGGCTGTGCCATTCATAAGAAGGCTTTGTTTAATCCCCATAATATCTTTTGTAAAAATTTAATGACTTACCAATATTTAAGAATTAGAAAATTTCACATATAATCCAGATTTTCACCTTGTGGCAGAGACTTTCACCAAAAGTCTGCCTTTCACCAAACCTACACCCTATTTTTCCCTGAACAGAGCAAGACTCAATTTCCCAGCCTCCCTCTTGGTTATGTGGACCACATGACTACATTGTAGCCAGTGGAATGTGGGCAGAGTATTGACAATATGTCCCACCTCCTGCCCACTCCTCCCTCCCCACCCTCCAGACTCTTTTCTGGGTCTCTGGGGCAGGTGGGAAAGATCCAGGGGAGGCCTCTAGGACTGGGGAGACGGCAGAGCCACCAGACGGAAGGCACGGGGCCCCTCCATGGCTGTGGGGAGCCCCCGCTGGCCCACACTGGACTGTGGTGGGAACAGGAAATAACAACTCTACAGTATTAAGGCAAAGCGCTTTGGGATTGTTTGTTACAGCAGCCTATCCTGACTGATACATCTTCTCTTGAAGAATCAGAAATCTCACAACATGGGCTTACTCTTCTACACGGCGGTGAGGACCTGGACTTGGGTAGCTGTTGTCCCCTTCAGCTGGGCTGGCGTTTTCTAAGCGCACCTGATCCTTGCTCTCCATCTGCCTGGTTTCTCCGACTATTTGATTTTACAGCTTCTGCTCAGATTCAGTCTCTCCCTCCAGAATATGGGAATATTGAGGCCTGGAGGGGACACGGGTCCAGGTCACAGTGTGTGTGATGGGCAGAGCTGAGACTTGGGCTGAATTCTCCTAACTCCTACTCCAGGCTTCTTCCTGGGGGTGTGGGGGGGATTCTTTCTTAGGAAGTGAGAAAAGGACTGTTCCAAGTCTTGGGTCCTTTTGGGGTGCTCCACTGACAAGACACAGGAACGCTGGAACGAATTTTCCCTCCCAGACAAATCCCAAAAGAAATGAATTTGCAAAATAAAGTCCCATATTGAGAAAGCTGTGCCAGGAATGTCCGAGCAAGCAGCAGCGGGGGAGGGAGCTCTGAGAGGTGTGGACAGAGTTGTCCAGATGAGGCCTCTCTCAGGGGCCGTGCTGGGGTGGGGGCTCTGCCCCCTGCAACAGTCATTCTAACTCCCTCTACCTGTTGTTGCTGTTTGGTCAGTAAGTTGTGTCTGACCCTTTGTGACCCCATGGACTGTAGCCTGCCAGGCTCCTCTGTTCATGCGGCTTCCCAGGCTAGAATGCAGGAGTGGGTTGCCATTTTCTTCTCCAGGAGATCTTCCTGACCCAGGGATTGAACCCATGACCCCTGTATTGGCAGGTGGATTCTTTACCACCTGGGAAGCCCCCCTAATGCCTTGAGCACCTGTCACACACACGTTTTCTGGAGGCTCACCTGAGGAAACTTCCGGTATCCCTTCCCATGCTTTCTCGCAAGTGTGGCTGCATCTCCCCTGGAGACGCTTGTGGACGCCAGGGGCTGTGGAGAAGCCGTAAAGCCTTCTCTGGCTCCAAGATCTCTCCTGCTCAGACCAGGCTCCTGCCTGAAACCCACGGCAGCTTTGCCAGAAACAACATTTTCTCATAGCTTATCCACCCCCCTCGTGTTGAGGGCCAGCTGGCTCGCTGGAGAAGGCTCTTGGAGACTTGAATTTGCGTCCACACCCCACCAGCATATCGAAGGGCACAGAGGGAAACCACTAAGCTGAGGGCCCAGGTAGAGAGAGGAGAGAAGAGAGCCCGCTCTGCCTCTGAAGGTTGTTCAGAGCTGTTGGTGCCCAAAACTCCGTGAACCAGGAAGAGCCTTGAGCGTGAAAGCTCTGAGGTTGTCGTCAAGAACTGATGACATGGCTGTGACACCGGATGTTTATTAAACACTAAGAACAAAAACCCTTACTGAGGCCTACAATCCCCTGCCTGCAGTCCAGGAGCCAAAAGAGTTGGGAGCAAAATAATTTAAGGTTAGCACCAAATCTCCTCTGGTGGTAGAAACCCAACCTGAACAGTTGTATGAATATTGATACATTACTCTGCAGAGATATTAATGTGTTTATGGCATGCTCACCCAGGTCCCCACTAGTATCTTAAAAAAAATTTTTTTGAGGTATAGTTAATTTACAATATATTAGTTGCAGGTGTACAGCAAAGTGGTTCACTTATTCGTATACATATATCTATTCTTTCTCAGATTCTTTCCCCATGTATGTTACTGCAAAATATTGAGTACAGTTCCCTGTGCAATACAGTAGGTCCTTGTTGGTTATCTATTTTTTATATAGTCCTATGTATATGTTGGGCTTCCTAGGTGGCTTGGTGGAAAAGAATCCACCTGCCAATGCAGGAGACTCAGGTTCAGTCCTTGGGTGGGGAAGATCCCCTGGAGAAGAAAACAGTGAAGCACTCCAGTATTCTTGCCTGGGAAATCCCACGGACAGAGAAGCCTGGTGGGCTACAGTCTGTGGAGTCGTGAAAGAGTCAGACATGACTTGGTGACTAAAACAACAAGTGTGTATGTTAATCCCAAACTCCTAATTTATCCCTCCCACTAGTATCTTAATATAACATACAACATATGCTTTCTAAAACTCCGAAACTCTTCAAATCCCAAGATGCACGAGGACCCTGAGATATTGGTATTTTAGGTAAGGGATTTTAGGCAAGGGATGCAAAAGACATTTGAAGTGCTTTACATGCATTAATCCTTACAGTAACCCTACGGGGTAGAATTTGTGCTTTGTGTCCCCATTTTATGGATGAGGAAACCAAGGCAGAAAGAGGTGAAATGACTTGTTTCACAGCTGGTGTTGGTGCTCAGGTTTGGACCCAGGCATCCCAGTTCAAGAGCCCAGTCTCTGAACCACTCCCCCATCTGCCTTGCTGGGCAAAGTGGGGCGGGGTGGGTGGGAAACGGGAAATCACTATTTTACACAACAAGTACACACCCTGGATGGCGTCTGAGGAGCAAACCTGCTGCCACAGGTGTTCTCGCAGGGTGACCAGCGTCCGGGTTGCCCTGGCACTGCCCTGGATTCAGCAGCCACCTCCTGCATCCCAGAACACGCCTCAGGCCCAACAGAGGGATGCATGCTGACTTAGTTCTTGAGGACCACGTGCCTGTTATCCTATGAATATCATGAGCATCACGGCCTGCAGAGGGGATTCAGGGGGTTGGAGACATTCATACAACATGGCTTCTGAACCCAAACTGGGATCTGCTGTGGGCGCTTAACCAAGACATGAGAGGAAACCCTAGAGGAGGTGCCGGCCAGGTCAACTGCACCCAGCAGCAGTGTGTACCATCAGTTCAGTTTAGTCGCTCAATCGTGTCTGACGCTTTGTGACCCCATGGACTGCAGCACGCCAGGCTTTCCTGCCCATCACCACCTCCCAGAGCTTACTCAAACTCATGTCCATAGCGTCAGTGATGCCATCCAACCATCTCATCCTCTCATCCCCTTCTCCTCCTGGCTTCAATCTTTCTCAGAATCAGGATCTTTCCCAATGGGTCAGTTCTTTGCATCAGGTGGCCAAAGTATTGGAGTTTCACCTTCGGCATCAGTCCTTCCAATGAATATTCAGGACTGATCTCCTTTAGGATAGCACCTTCCTAAGGGGTTTACAAGGAAGAGTGCACTCTATCAGGTTTTTGACTTTGGATTCCATTGTAATCACAGTAGGGATATACCCTTAGGGAGAGATTTTCTCTGCTGTTCCAATTTAGAAATGGCTAGCTTGCATCCCCAGCTTTGAATTTTAACTCTTGAAGGCCCCCACCTGACCTCTCAGGAATGAGCCACACCAGAGACTCAGAGCTACCTGCCATGGGCTTGCCCAGACCTGTCTGAGGGCAAAGAAGAAAGAGGCAAGGCCTCTGACCTTGAGAAGCAGATCTGGGGCTGTAGAAGCAGGGGATAAGCACAGCCAGGCTCAGCGGGAGAAAGACAGCCCCATGTGCTGCAGGTCCAACATGCTCCTGGAGCTGGTGAGGAGGAGGGGTGGGATGGGAATGCAGTGGAGTCCTGATTGTGGAGGGCTGCCTGAGTCAAGGATGCAGGCTGGAGGTTGCCAGTTAAACATGGCACACGTATTTACCTTCACTGTTCTCTGGAGTTCCAGTATAATGACATAAAGGCATTAAAAAAAAAATACACACTTATCCACTGGGACAAAGAGACCATGTGAGGCCATCAGAGCAAATCTGAAGAGTCAACCACATTCTGGAAGCTGGAAAGTAGACGGTGAATGGGGACCGATTTAAGAAACCCGAGAGGTTAAAACCTGACAATTTAGGGGAGCCAGGTGGCTCAGACGGTAAAGTCTGCCTGCAATGCGGGAGAGCTGGGTTTGATCCCTGGCTCAGGAAGATCCCCTGGAGAAAGGAATGGCTACCCACTCCAGTATTCTTGCCTGGAGAATTCCGTGGACAGAGGAGCCTGGGTGGGCTACAGTGCAGGAGGGTCACAAAGAGTCAGACGTGACTGAGCGACTAACACTTTCGCTTTCATCAGGACACAAGACCATTTAAGATCCTCAGGAAGGCTCAGGGGTTGGAGGAACCAGGAATCTCCAAAGGCTGAGATGCAGAGCAGTAAAACTGGAAAGGCTGGTTAGTAACTGTCTGTGGGACGACTGGATCTCTCCTAGCACAGCTGGCAGAGGCAGGACGTGACCCCTCCCCTCTGGAGCAGAAGGCTGCCTCTCAGGAGAGAGAATGACCTGAGAGGATGCTCTTGCAAGGCTCAGCAAGGGCCGGGGATGCAGCAGGTCCTTGGTGAGCTGTTGCTGCCATTCTATCCAGTTGGCCTCTCTCTGTCCGCTTCTCTAGTTTTCTTCTTGGAGTCAGAAAGAGGCTCAAAGACATGAGGCAGGAGAGGTCACGTGGGCGGCAAAGGCTGACTGCCTGGTAATATCCTCTCCAACTAGTCACATGCCCTCCTCACACACTAGGTTATTTGCCTTCTAATATCTACTATCTTCTTCTTCAGTAACAATCTCTTTTTTAGATAGCTATCTTGTTCCTAGCTCCAAGGTATTTTCCAGTGTCTTTTGCAATTAGATATGGCCATGTGACTATATAAATAGTAGTGTTGTGAGCAAGTCAGGAACTATCTTTATAAGAGAAATGGTCTTCTGCCACTCTGCTCTCTGGGCTGCAGATGTGATGGCCAGTGCTCCAGCAGCCGTACTGGGCAATGAGGAAAGAGGCCACTTGCGAGAGATGGAAGAAACCATCTTCATGGAGTTGCCATACCAGCTTGCGTTGCCCAACTTTGGACTTCTTTCACATGACAAAGAAATAGATTTCTTTCTTATTTTGCTGCTGCTGCTGCTAAGTCACTTCAGTCGTGTCCGACTCCATGTGACCCCACAGACGGCAGCCCACTGGGCTCCGCCATCCCTGGGATTCTCCAGGCAAGAACACTGGAGTGGGTTGCCATTTCCTTCTCCAATGCATGAAAGTGAAAAGTGAAAGGGAAGTCGCTCAGTCGTGTCTGACTCAGCGACCCCATGGACTGCAGCCCACCAGGCTCCTCCGTCCATGGGAGTTTCCAGGCAAGAGTACTGGAGTGGGATGCCATTTCTTATTTTAGCCACTATAATTTTAGGATTTTCTGTTGGGTGCCTCTGATCCTAATCCTGTAAACTTGAGTTGGGAGCAACCCCTTCCTTGTCATCCTCTTTCCTATTCAGAGATCCTAGAAGATGAGAATCAGAAGAGAACTTAGCTGTTACAGAATCCACAGGGCCAGGGTCAAAATCTGGCCTCCAGATGTTTTCTTTAGCTCATACAAAATCTTTAAAATCAGGAGCTATTTGAGCATATTTTGAAACATTAAAATTGCAGTTTGGGGCTTCCTTGGTGGCTCAGACAGTAAAGAATCTGCCTGCAGTGTGGGAGACCTGAGTTCAATCCCTGGGTTGGGAAGATCCCCTGAAGAAGGGGATGGCTCCCCACTCCAGTATTCTTGTCTGGAGAATTCCATGGACAGAGGAGCCTGGCAGGCTACAGTTCATGGGGTTGCAAAGAATTGGACATGACTGAGCAACTAAGCACAGCACAATCCTATATTATATATAAACCCTATGAGCTAGGTATATATTAATACATATATGTTGTTGTTCAGCAGTTAAGTTGTGTCTGACTCTTTGCAACCGCATGGACTGTAGCACGCCAGACTCATCTGTTCTCCACTATCTCCCAGAGTTTGCTTAAATTCATGTCCATTGAGTCAGTAATACTAACTATCTCATCCTCTGCCATCCCCTTCTCCTTTTGCCTTCAATCTTTCCCAGCATCAGGGTCTTTTCCAATAAAAAGACTCTCCAGTGGAAAGGCTCTTCACATCAGGTGGCCTGAGTATTGGCCATACACACACACACACACACATACACACAGATGGTTGGATGGCATCACCGACTCAATGAATATGAGTTTGAGCAAGCTCTGGGAAATGGTGAAGGACAGGGAAGCCTGGTGTGCTGCAGTCCATGGGGTTGCAAAGCGTCGGACATGCCTGAGCGACTGAACGACAACAACAATATACACAGTACTCTAAGAGCTTGGTGTGTGTATATGTATTGTCTCCAGTCAACAGACGAGGACTCTGAGGCTCGAGAGGATTTGCCCAAGTCATAGGTCACAAAGCTGGAAGCCCTGGACCTGAAACTCCAGACTGTCTGCATTCCATGCTGGCTCTGTCAGCCTTTGAGTTTGCAGCTGCTGAGGTCTGGATCCCTTGCTTGAAGTTTCTCAGAGGAAGACAACAGAGCCAAAGAGGAAGAAATACTTGATGACCTTTATCATGCTGTGTCAAACCAATAGCCCTGGCTGCCCTGCTACACTGTGAGCAAACCAACTCAAGAATGGTTTGGGTTTTTTTTTCTCTCTCTACAGCCTGTGTCTGGCACAAAGCCAGCCAGGGAACTATGTGCTGATCGAATGAGGTGCCCACTCTCAGTCACACAGACAGAGCCCGATGCAGGGCTGGGATGCCAACCCTGGGCTCCCACCTGCCCACCTAGGGCTCTTCCAGACCCGGCTGTCACCCAGCCTGCCCCGCTTTCTTTGGGCCAACAGAGGGCAAGAGCACAGGCTGAGGCCTAGCATGTTCACGCTCAAACTCCAGCTTCATCTCTCACCGCTTTGAGGCTTGGTTTCTGCCCCAGAAAATGGAACTAATCACTTACCTCATCGGGCCACTGGAAGGATTTGATGAGATCAAGCCACATGGCTTCCCGCAATAACCAGCACATAATAGGCACTCATTAAATGGGAGCTCTTACTGTGACATGTATTTTTATAAGGGAGTGGGGTGGGAAGTGATACTTTGCCTGTGGGTTGAAATCCTTTCCCTTGTGCTTTGACTTGCCCTCCTTTAATCCAAGGCAGCTTGAGCCCTTCATAGGACTGGACATAAGGTCACGCTCAGCAGAGGGCTTTGCATATCTCAGGAGCTTGTGAATAATGACCTGAAACTTCCCTTCCATCTTTACACCAACATATAACAGGTTCCTACTCTCCAGCAGGCCCTGCGTCAGGGCTGGAGACTTTGGAGAAACGGAAACTGTCCTGCCTTTGAAGACTGTCCAGCTGGCTGGTGAGGTCAGACAAGGTAACAGGACTCTTCAATTTGTGGAAGATGATGACAAGTCTTACGGGAAGGGGAGCAAAGGTGCTCCCTCCAGGAAGATGCATTCCCAACCCAGCAGAGACTGCAAGAGGCTCACCCACATCCTGGCTCTCCATTCCTTCCCAAACTGGACTACGTTTCCCAGTCTCCCCTGCAATTCAATGTGACCACAGGACCCAGTTGCAGGGGTGGGGACTGAGTGTGGACTGAAGCATTGTGTGCCGCTTCTGAGCCCGGCCCCTCAAAATTCCCAATACTCCTTAATAAAGATGACCCCCAGGGTGACGTTGAGACCCACATGTTGTAGATTCAGCATGAGTTCCAGAAGGACTGAATGGAGAGTTTCTGCCCACCCAGAACTGTTACATGAAAAAGAACTCTTCTAGTCTATTTACCAGGTATTTGTAACATTCTATGTGTTACAGTAGCTACCTTAACTCTAAGACACTGGCCTTGAACATCAGATTTTTTTTCATTATGTTACTCTTCCTCTTTACAACTTTGACAGTTACATTTAGTGCTGTAGTTCTAAGTTACCAATGTTCTTTGTCACAACTTAATTCTTTAACTGAAGATAATACCCCTGACCAGGATTGGTTCAGATTGGGATATTCTTATTCATTAATTCTGCATTTTCTTTTCTTTCATTTTCTTTTTTTGGTGTTGTTGTTGGCTGGAATTAAATATTGAACTAGGCTTTTTAGGAGGGGTATATGAAAGTTACAGTTCCTCCATGTTTGAGAAGAGATGTTGCTTTTCCTCACACATGAATGATGAATTTTGTGGATAATGAATTTGGGGGAGAGTATCTCTCTCCATCCTTCCTCCAACGCTGTAGACATTGGCCCAGTGTGTACTAATGTGGATAGATTTCATCACCAGCCTGTATCACTGAGGGTTCTGGCAGGAACCAGGTGATACACTCAAATTGAGTAATTGAGGAAAGTTTAATAGAGGAATGATTTCCATTCAGTTATAAGATGAATGAGGCTTCCCTGATGGCTCAGTGGAAGAGAATCCGCCTGACAATGCCGGAGACGTGTGTTTGATCCCTGGGTAGGGAAGATCCCTGGAGGAGGAAATGACAACCTGCTCCAGTATTCATGCCTGGGAAATCCCATGGACAAAGGACCCTGACGGGCTACAGTCCATGACATCACAAAAAGTCGGATATGACTTAGTGATTATACAACAACAAGACGAATAAGGTCGGAGGATCTAATGTGTAATATGGTGACTTTAGTTGATAATTCGGTTGTATGGCTGACATTTGCTAAGAGAATAGAGCTTAAACGTTCTCACACATACAAAAAGGGGTAAATATGTGAAGTGATGGATGCATTTTTAACTTAACGGGGAGAAATCCTTTCATGATGGATATGTATATCAAATCATTGCATCATACACTTTAAATATCTTACCAGTTTGTCAATTATACCTCAGTAAAGCTGAAAAAATACAAATTTTGTAAAAATGAATTATTTACAAAGAGGTAGGTAGGCATAGCTGTCAGTACCCTGCCCGTATGCCCTCACCGTCACCTCCACGTGCCAGAAGCTACTTGCTGCTAACACCTGAGTCAGCACCTCTCACCAGTGCGCCCCTCTTTCCCTCCCCACTCTCCCCCTGCTGGTGTTTTCTAACTGGGGGGTAAGCTTAGCCAGTGTCCTGAGCAAGCCGAAAGCACCAGGAACTTAACATCTTGGAGCAACCCTCCCAACAATGACAGCAGGCAGTGGGTGGATAAACCCAGCAGCTTCCTCTCCTCAACTGAGTTACTTCTGGGACACATCTATGTAATCTCTGAGGTCCCCTGAGGGGCTGAGCTCCAGGTGTCCTGTCTGGTAAATTGCCCAGAAGTTTCAGCTTCTCTCACATCCTGTCTCACTTCTGCCCTCCCCTTCCCGTGCTTCCCGGGATGTCTTCCCAAACTACTTGTGTTTGACTCTTTTATCTCAAGCGCTGGGGCCCCGGCTGGGGTGGGGGAAGGCCGAGGGGAGGGGCAGGCAGGGGACCCTAACCCAGAAAGCAGAGTTCCGGGAGATCAATAAAGGCCAGCGCGGTAGCCCAAGGGGCAGGAGGGAACCTGGAGAGGGAACGGTGTGGAGAGGGCCACCTGCTGGAGCCTGGACCCTGGTAGACAGAGCTGACCCAGGGACTGTGCAAGGGGCAGAGAAGAGGGAGTAAGCATCCTGACTTCTCCCTCCTCCCACCTTCTGATCTCCCAGTGGTGCCCCCTATCGACCAAATCCAACCAGAAGTCCGAGGGCAAGAGAGCCTGCTGGTGGTCAGGCTGCCTGGCACAGAGCAGCAATAAGAAGGCCAGGAAATGCGTCTGGAAGGGCAAACAGGAGATATAAATGCAGCATATAGGCTGAAAATTTTCCTTTGCATTTGACCTGAATGGAAAGCATAATCTTGATAATTCCCGGGATCCAGGAAAAGGCTTTTCCAGATGTCGGGGTGGAGTAAACTAAGGCAGAGACTTGGGGGCTGGAGTGGGTCAGTATTTCTGTTATCTACGGCTGCCTAATAATCCACCCCAAGACCCAGAGGCTCAGAATAACAGCCAGTTGTTATAAACCACAATCGTGTAGGGCAGGACACCAGGCCCGGGGTCGGCAGGGTAATTCTTCTGCTCCACACAGCATGACTGAAGTCACAGATTCAGCCGGCAGCTCTTCTGGTCTGGAGGGTGCTCCACCAGTGTATTTGGTTTCTTGGTGGAGACGATGAAAAGGCTGGTGGACCGAAGTGATTATACAGGATTCTTTAGTGTGATGGTCTCAAGGCAGTTAGATTTCCTACATAGCGACTCGGGGCTTCCAGAAAGAATGTTCACTAGGCCCCAGTGGAAGCTTCAAGGCTTCTTCTGATCTAGGCTCAAAGTCCAGGAATGTCACGTCCATCACGTTCTATCAAACAAGTCACTCAGCCCAGCTCAGAAACAGAAGGAGGAAAATTAGATTCCATCGGACGGTGGGAGGAATAGCAAAGAATTGGGTCAACTTTCCCTGGCCAGAAAGCCATCCAGATTGACCAGTGTTTGGGGAATGTGCTGGGAAGTGATGAGACTGACATTGGAGAGGGACTGGATTGTCATACAGGGGATGGGGAGACAGTAATAAGGTACAGAGTGAAGGTTCTAGAATAAGATTCAAATTCAAATACTAGCTCCCCCACATATGACACGTGTGCCAAGCAGGCTCTTCCTTTCTCTGAGCCTGTGTTCTCATTTGTAAAATGGGATCTGCTCCTACTTCACAGAATTGCTGCTGCTGCTGCTAAGTCGCTTCAGTCGTGTCTGACTCTGTGTGACCCCATAGACGGCAGCCCACCAGGCTCCTCCGTCCATAGGATTTTCCAGGCAAGAGTACTGGAGTGGGGTGCCATCTCCTTCTCCATCACAGAATTGCTGTGGACACTAAATGGGATGGTGCTTACGAAGTGCTTCCCAGAGTACCTGACTCCAAGTATGTCTCAGTAACAGGAGCCATTATTGTGTACTCTAAGTGACATGAGAAGCCAGGAAAGGGTCTTACAGAAAACTCCTCTGGCTTCAACAATGCTTCAGAAGGATCTTTTTTTTTTTTTTTTAATTTCACTTTTATTTGAGACAGTTGTTTTACTCTTTCTTTCCACTAGTAAATGTGTTTTATTTATTTAAAAACACCTTTTGGCTGCACCGTGTGGCATGTGGGATCAGGTAAGATAACCTGTGCCCCTGCTTTGGGAGCCCAGAGTCTTAACCCCTAGACTGCCAGGGAGGTTCCAGGGAGATAGTGAGTCAAAATGGGTCATTTCTGACTCACTCTCGCCCTCACTGTCACATACAATTCAACCCAAGCCTCGTTGATTCTACCCCCTAAGTGTGACTTGAATCTGACTTTCCCCATGGTCACAGCCATCTCTACTCAGATAACTGCAGCCACCTCCTTCCTCCTCTGGCCCCTCTGCAGTGCCTTCCCCTCACAGCAGCCAGCCCGGGCTTCCCCTCCAGCTGCAGAGGAACCACATGGAGGATGAAATTCAAGTACAAATTCCAGTTCTGGAGGGCTACAGTGGGGTCTGAGAGTCTGCGGTTCAGATCGACTCCTAGGTGATAACGATGCTAATGATTTCAGGACCACACTTTGAGGAGCTGCTGGAGAATGTTTCTTCCAAATAAAAATTTCATCCTATCTTGCCTCCACTTAAAACCCTCCATTGATTTTCCAGTGCTCTTGGTGGGGAAAAGACCAAACCCTCACCAAATCCAACAGGTCCCGTGTGATCTGGTCCTTGCCTTGGTCAGGCCCCTTGTCCTCCACTCTCCTACCCTGCTCTTTCTCCCTTATGTATTGTTACTGTATTTCTTCTATAATGAAATGAAACAGAACCACCATCCCACCCAAGTACTGGACCATCGCCAATAACCTGAAAGTACCTGTATGCTCCTCCCCTCCTCCTCTCCTTTCCCCATTCCCCTGAGATAACCATTCTTCTCAAACATTTTCCCTTGCCTTTTTTCTACTGATGCATGTTTGTCTAAATATGCATAGTTTGGGTGTTGCTTTCATTATACATTCTAGATTCGCATCATTGTGTATGTAGTTTTCTGCGACTTATTTAGCATTGTTTGTGAGATAGATCTGTGTTGTTGTCTGAAGTTCATTCAATTTCACTGCTGTATAATATTCCATGGTGTGAATATCCCAGTTTATTTGCCCACCCCCCTGGGGATGGGCAGCTCGGTGTTTGGAATGTTTTTGCTATTAGAAACAGCACCGTGGGAACATTCTTGTAGGCGTTCTCCGGCTGCACCGTGGGTCGTTTCTCAAGGGTAAATGCCTAGAAGAGAATCTGCTGTGTGCCCCGTCCTCTTTTCATTCCCCAGCTCCCTGGGGTCTCCAACACAGAAGACCCTCTCCACCCGGGCTGCCCTCTTCCATTCCACCCCTACCCACCCAACCCCCTTCACTTGATAAATTCCTTAAGATCCCCAGCGAAGCCTTCCCCCACCTGCCGGCCACGACTGGTCCCCGTGAAAGCTTCTGGATTATACATTTCTGCTGTGTGATTCTGCGATGAGCGTGCTTCTTGTCCGGTAGAGTGCGAGCCCCATGAAGTTTGTGAAGCGCACCGATTTCCCAGGTTCCAGCTGGGGCCTGGCACATGTAGGCGCCCAGGCAGCAGTGTGACCCTGCAGGAGGGACCGGGCCGGCGCAGAGCCCGGCCAGGCGGCTGGAGTGTGAGCCCACAGGTGGGTCCCCCCCGGAGCCCCGGGCCAGGTACATGGGGCAGGCCAAAGCTCCGAGGGTACTCGGGTTTGTCCACCCCGCGCGGCAAGAATTCCAGGAAATGCGCAGCGCGCCGGTCGGTGGGGAGGGGCGGGGCGGGGGCCCCGCCCCCGCCCAGGGGGCGGGGCCCGGACGGCGGGGGCGGGGCCGGGCCCCGTTAAGAGGAGCGTGGCGGGCCGCGGTCACTGCGGGCCCCCGGAGAAGCGGACCGGCCATCGACCCATCGGGGACCACCGATCTTCCTTCGGCAGAGCGAGCAGCGCTGGGGCGCACGCTTGGCACCATGGCCCAGACGCCAGCTTTCGACAAGCCCAAAGTGAGCGCGGGCGGGGGCTCGGGTTCCGGGGTCCGGCTCCTTGCCTGGCTGGAGGGCTTGGGGGCATCCACTGCCCCGGGAGCAAATGGCGCAGCTGCAGGCGCGTTCTTTCCTCAGCTCAGGTCCTTGCCCACCTCCAGGCCGGTTAATGAAAGACAGTGAGACAGGAAGGGTCCTGAATCTGGAGGCGCCCCTGGCTGGCCTCCAAGTTCTGCTTCTGCCTCTGATTTGGCCCATCTGGGTCTCAGTTTCGCTGTCTGTCAAATGGGTATCCTAGCAATGCCTGTGCTGAGCAGCCTAGGCAGGTGGCTTAACCTCTCTGAACCTTGGCTGTCAAATGGGCCCCTGTATCTACACCCACAGGCACCTAGTGTGAACAACGCATGAGTGCAGGGTGAATGGAAACAGCTTTATACTCCAACACTATGACTATTTTGTGAGCACCAAGGAACCCTGGTTTGCGGATGTGCCTGTGAGAGCAGTGGGCCATGCCAGAAAGGGTAGGGAGGGGAGCAGGGAACCCCTCTCCCCATTTTAGAGGGGCTGGATGGGCCTCAGGCCTTGGGCCCCCATAGAGTTCACTCTGGGCCAAGTCATGGCCACTAGCCACCAAGGGATAAATTCCTTGTCCCTTCTCCCACCAGCTGTGGTGTCTTGGGAATGGTGGGGTCAGGGAGGGTCCGGGCCCACTTGGCAGGCTTGGGAGCACTGAGAGAGTCCAGGGAAAGGAGCCCAGGAGTCTGTCCAGCAGAGTGAATCAGCTCGTAGGGTTTGAGATGGGTTGGGTGGGGTCAGAGGAAGGAGTGTGCTGCAATCAACCTCAACTTGCCTCTCTGAGAAATAGGTGTGAGTGATGATGGCAGGTATCGCTAGAGCATGGGTGAGAATCCTGTGTGTGGGGGAGAAGGGGAGGGGGGACCCTGACGAGGTAAGGCCTGGTCCCCGCTTCTGATGCCCCCACCAGAGGGCAAACGCCTCTACTGCTCCCTGCCAGATGTTACAGGCACTGGGGCTGAACGTCTGCCATCCGCATGCCTCCTTCACAGCTCAATGGATGCCCCACGTCCCATCATCAGTGTTTTGTTCCTTTGGAGGCCTCCCCCCGCTTTTGTACATTTTTTTTTTTGGCTGTGCACGCAGCATGCTGGGTCTTAGTTCCCTGATCAGGGATGGAGCCCATGCCTCCTGCAGTGGAGTGCAACTGCTCCCTGCCAGATGTTACAGGCACTGGGGCTGAACATCTGCCATCCGCATGCCTCCTTCACAGCTCACCTGGATGCCCCACGTCCCATCATCAGTGTTTTGTTCCTTTGGAGGCCTCCCCCCGCTTTTGTACATTTATTTTTTTGGCTGTGCACGCAGCATGCTGGGTCTTAGTTCCCTGATCAGGGATGGAGCCCATGCCTCCTGCAGTGGAGTGCATTGTCTTAACCGCTGGACCCCCAGGGAAGTCCCCTGGCAGGATCTTGGTGAAAGCATGGAGCCAAACCACTGGACTGCCAGGGAATTCCCTGTTTTCAATGCTTTGGGAGTCCCCCTGCCTTTGGGCCGGGGAGCCATCTTACCCTAATATGCATCGCAAAAGTGAAGTCGCTCAGTCATGTCTGACTCTTTGCGACCCCATGGACTGTAGCCTACCAGGCTCCTCTGTCCGTGGGATTCTCCAGGCAAGAGTACTGGAGTGGGTTGCCGTTTTCTTCTCCAGAAGATCTTCCCAACCCAGGGATCGAAACTGGGTCTCCCACATTGCAGGCATCGCAAGGCAGAAGACAAAACCTCTTGACTGGGAGTGAAATGGGGGTTATGGAGAGAGAGAACAGATGACCCTTCTGTAGAACTTGATATATGCACCAACACTTTCAACACCTCTGTAACAGCCTGTAAGGGAGGGACTATTATAATGCCCATTATTTGGGCCTCTCCCAATCCTCTCTGCTTCAAGCTGGCAGGCCATTTCCCCTCTATGGGCCTCAGTTTCTGCAGCTGGGAAATGGGCTCCACCTGTAATGGAGGTGTCCAAAGATTAAGAGGCAAGGCTTGAGAGGGAAGATAGAGTGTCACCCACTACGTATGTGAGATGTGATACATTTTGTATTATTGAGAGGAGGGAGTGTGTCTGAGCTGGTCAGTGATGCCAGGAGTGTGGATCTTAGCCATTGTGACCAGAGCCAACTCCCTGGCTTCCCGTGTGTGGGATGGGGAACCACTAGAATTAATAGCTAGAACCTATTGAGTTGAATTATTGCTCTGTGCCAGGCACCATTCTGAATATACTACCCTTCATTAATTTACTTGATCCTAGCAGTGACTCTGGGTGGTAGCTGGTGTTGTCTCATTTTACAGATGAACAGAGAGACACAGAAATTAATGAGGCCTATGATCACATAGCTAGGATGAGGTGATGCTGGGGTTAGAGCCCAGGGTGGGCTGGCTTCAAAAATTCTGTGCCCTAGCCAGCTCTCCTGAACTGCCTCTGCAGAAGCCACTGGGGGCGGGGAGGGGGGTGGGGGGTGCCCCAGGTGTGGGCCTCTCTGGGACAGAAGCCTCTGCTGGGTTCTTTGGTTTCTCAGGACCGGCCAACTTTGAGAAGACAAAGCAAGGCCATGTCTTCCAAATTTTCATGTGTATTCACATCACCTGACACTTGTTAGCGTTCAGACTCTGAATTAGGAGATCTGGGTTTGGGGTCTGAGATGCTGAGCTCCAAAAAAGCTCCCAGGAGGTGCTAATGCTGCTGGGCTACAGACCACATTTTGAGTAGCAAAACCCTAGGCAGCTGCCTACCTGCTCTGATTATGTTATTCCAACAAATAACTTCCTGAACACCTGCGGGGCACTGGAGGAGGTGCAAAGGCGGGTGGAGGGGGGGCCCTTATCAGTCTGTTTCCACAAGAGGCAAGGCTGGAAAATCTCGGCCCTCAGGAGTTCAGTGTCATGGAGGGCAATGCTGGTTACACGGCTGTCACTGTAATAAAAGTAACGAAGTTGCCATTTGAGTGTTTGTGGGTACCAGGCACCTGGGTGATTTATCTCACAGAATCCTCTGGACAGCTTGACAAAGCGGATGTTTTCGTCCCCTTTTACAGATGATGAAACTAAGGCGTGACAGGTGAAGTGGCTTGTTCAATGCTACACAAAATCTGACAGCCTTGAAGCTGTAGGCTGGTCCAAGTTGCAACAGCCCAGGCCCCCTGTTCAGGCAGAGTATTGAAGCTCAATGTCTAACACAGTCTTTTCTTTCTTTTATTTGAATGTTCACTCTGTTTCAGGCACTGTTCTAACTGCTTTGTGTATAGTAACTCATTTAATGCTCACAGCAGTCCTTTAAAGTGAGTCCTGTTGTGGGACTTCCCCAGTGATCCAGTGGTTAAGATTCTACTTTCCAATGCAGGGGGCGCAGCTTGGATCCCTGGTCAGGGAAATGCAGACACACATGCTGCAAAAATTTAAAAAAAAAAAAAAAAAACACCAGTCCTGTTATTATCTTCATATACATATAAGGAGACTGAGGCTGAGAGAGGAACTTGTCAAAGTCACATGGCCAGAAAACAGCAGAGATAGATGTGAACCCAGATCCACCCAAGACCGAGGTAGGTGCTGTTAACTGCTTTGCATATTTACACCCCACTTCGTGGGGGCAGAGGCGGAGTTAGAACCAAGGTGGCCGTGGGCTTCAGACAGACTGAGCAGAGAGCCTTGCCTCACCGCTTAGCAGCTACAAGGGCTCGGGTGGACAGTTCCCTGCGCCCCAGTTTCCTTCTCTGTAAAGTGGGCTGATAAAGCCAGGGTCACGCACAGCTCCTGGGGGAAATGGATGCTGATTGGGGCCTGCGAAGCACCGGCTGGCGGGCAGGTCCTCGGGGTGCGTTTCCTCCCTGGGGAGCGCGGGGGGGCTGCGGTGGCCTCTCCTCCTGCACCTGCAGCTCTCACTCTGGCCTCTTGTCTTCCGGCCACAAAGCCCACTGGGTTGGCACTGCTGTGGGCTTTGGGGCTTTGCTGTTACTAGAGCCACCTGTTAAAAGGAAAATGCGGTCTGGCCGGGAAGAGCCCTCCGGCCTTACCCTTCCCAATGCACGTGGCAGTTGGGAGGGAGGGGAAGAGAGAGATTGGGTTTCCTTCAAGCCTTGTGTTTCACAGAGGAAGAAGCAAGGGTCAGAGAGGGGAGGTGCGGTGTCCAGGGTCACACAGCGAGGCTGGGCAGGGCAGGCAGGGCAAACAGCTTCCCGATTCTACGATTCTACGTCTGACCTCAGGGTGAGCGTGGCCTGCGTGGGAAGGGCCCCTGGGAGCTGGAAGAAGCTTGTCCGCCTGCCCTGTGGACCTGGGGGATGCCCCTGGACTGGAGAAGGGTAGGACTGTGGCCTGGATTTGGACAGGGGAGAATAGGCCACGGCAGCCAAGGTGAGGCTCAAGCCTATATTTATAGAGGGTTGGGGGCCATCTCACCCTCATTCCTTAGGTTCTGAGGCCCCAGAGGAGCAAGATCAGGGGAGAGACAGTCTCTGGGGTTCTCAAGGGAGTTGCTTCTCTGTGCCTCAGTTTCCCCATCTTTAAAACGGAAGTCATATTTGTATCCACCCTACATAAAACACCAAGTGCAGGCCTGGGTGAGCGGGCAGGCCGATGCTAGCTGCTATTGATCACCCTCACCATGGTTATTAATCACCCTGTTTAGATTTGACCAGCACTGACTCAGCACAGATATGCAGGATAAACAGAGTGTGATGTGGTGGTTACGACCTCCCTCTTTAGAATCAAACAGCTTCCGGGCGTGGCACTCATTAGACTGTGCCCTAGGGCAAGTTATTAAATCTCACTGCGCCTCAGTCTTCTTATCTATAAAATGGGGGTAACCTTGCTGAGTTCCTAGGCTGTTGCCCTATAGGTTGACTTGACCCCTGGCTGAGGAGACACCTTGCCGTCTGTGAAATCCCCTGGGGAAGCTCACAGAGGCCCAGGGAGCTCAGCTGGGCCCTGAGTCAGCCGGAGACACTGAGGGATGGCCCTTTTTGCTCTGTACCTCGGAGCTACAGGTGCAGATGGGGCTGAGCCCAGGGGACTTCTTGGAGGAGGTGTGGTTGAAACAATGGCAGCCCTGAGGCTGCTCTGTCTCCGGACATCACCCCAAAAGTTGGCTGAGAGGCTGTGGTGGCATGAGGGCACTGACCCCTGGTGTTGCCCAACTCAGTGCGGAGAGTGGGGCTAAGAAGGATCAGGGGCACCTGTGGCTCCTCCTGGTTCTGACTGCATTGCCCGGGTCCTGGGGGCTGGTCAAGCCACCCTGGCTACTCTGCCCCATCTGGGTTCTCTGCCAGGCCCAAGGTGGGTAGGTCAGCCCTTCCTTGCTGCAGAGAGAGGACACAGCACTGCTGACCCAGGACAGGGAGAGGAGAAAACAATCAGCTGTTTAGCACCTACTGGGCACCCCCTGCTGTGCGGGGCTCTGTCTTAGGCACTGGGGGCACAGCAGGATGGCACAGAGTCCCCGCTTTAAGGGAACCAACAGTCAGGGACACGGGCATCATAAGTAAGTGAACTGAGAAAGTCAGTGGGATGGGGACTTCCCTCGTGGTCCCAGTGGTTAAGACTCTGACCTCCCAATGCAGGGGGCAGGGGTTCGATCCCTGGTTGAGGAACTAAGATCCCACATGCTGCACAGTGTGGTCTACAACATTAAATAAATAGTTAAAAATAAAAGTCAGGGAGATGAAAACAAAATGGGTTTGTTTGGCGAGTTGGGGCGGGGGGTGCTGGGGATAAGTAGTCTGGTTCAGCTGTGCCCTGAGGGTAGACAGCCCGGCCAGTCATGAGTGGGAGTCAGATCTGGTAGTGTCTGGTCCTAGAGTTCAAGTCCTGGGTCCTCGTCCTGGCCCTGCCACTGACCCCTTGTGTGACCTTTGTTGTTGTTTAGTCGCTAAGTCATGTCTGACTCCTTGCAATCCCATGGACTATATAGCCCCCCAGGCTCCTTGGTCCATGGGATTCTCTGGGCAAAAATACTGGAATGGGTAGCCATTCCCTTCCAGGAGACCTTCACAACCCAGGGATCAAACCCAGGTCTCCTCCACTGGCAGGCGGGTTCTCTACCACTGAGTCCCCAGAGGCCTTGGGGAGTGCATATTCCTTCCTGGGCCTCACCTGCCCGCCTGGTATCTCCTGAGAGCACGGATTCCCTGTGTTCCCCACAGTGCCTGGCACCTGGGGGTGTGGGGACTTAGTAAATATTTTTCGGTAACTGGGGATGTTTCCTGTTCAGACCTGGAGGATTTCCTGCAGTTCTGTCAGATGCTCGCCGTGAGTCAGCCTCGTGGAAAGTGACTGCAGGGGGTGGGGGTTGAGGTCCCCGCCCCCCCCAGCACTCAGGAGGCCTAGTGTAGATGTGCTGCAAGTTCTAGGGAGGTAGTATGGTTGGTGGGCAGGACTTGGGTTAGAGGTGGAGGGGCTCGGGTTCTGCCCCAGCTCTGCCCCTGCTGGTCTGGGTAACCTGGCAGGTTCCTGAATTTCTCTGAGCTCAGCTTGGCAAGTCCATTTCCCCATCCGCAACATGGAGCTAGGGTGTCCCCCGAGGAGCTTGCCTCCAGGCAAAGATGAAAGGAAATAAAGGGTCTGATAACAGTAAGCAGCTCTTACATCTGAGGTTAGGCCTGCAGAGACTGTAGAGCAGGAGTCACTGAAACCTGGGTAGTACAAATCCTAACTCCATCACTGCCTCTGCATCCTTGGATACTTTCGTGAGCCTGTTTCCTCATGCGTAAAATGGGAGTGAAGTCCCTACCTCCCTGGTTGTAAGGATGATGTTCAGTTCAGTCGCTTAGTTGTGTCTGACTCTTTGAGACCCCGTGGTCTGCAGCACACCAGCTGTCCCATTGCCAGCTCCTGGAGCTTACTCAGACTCATGTGCATCGAGTTGGTGATGCCATCTAACCATCTCATCCTCTGTTGTCCCCTTCTCCTCCTGCCTTCAATCTTTCCCAGCAAGGATGATATAAAATGATGCATATAGATGGTCCAGAACATAGGAGATGGTAAATTGGAGGTCACTGCTATTTCTTTCCCCTGGAGGGGGCTGACAGAGCCGGGTAGCCCCCCACCCACCGCCATCTCTGAGCTTGTGCCTGCTTGTCATCTGGGGTAGGCTGACAGCTTTCTCCATGGGTCATCTCTTTTCCAGAAAGTGTAGTGGGAGGCCTGTCTGAGCGTGGACCACCAGGGCAGGCAGTTCCTGGCCTCTGTTCCTCCCCTGAACCGTGTCTGGGCAGCTTCCCAGGAGGCCCTGAAGAGCACAGGGGGAGAGGGGGTGGGGGGCAATGGTGGGGGAAGTTGGCGCAAGAGGCAGGCTCTGCTTTCCCTCCCTCCGGGCGCCCTTGCCACCCGTATCCTGCGGGCTCCCTGAGGCCTCCTTTCCGGGAACCGGTCAGCTCCTGCTCCCTGAACAGGTACTGCGTCTGGCGCTGCAGCAGGTCTTCCCTGCGGAGCTCATCTCCCATCTGGACCACACCCTCAGGTCTCTGTCTTCTGTTCTGACTTCCTTCAGCCTGCTTTCCACACAGCAGCCAGAGGAAGCTTTTACAGGGTGACTCCCGCTGTGGGAAACCCTTCAGCAGGTCACCCTTTCCTGTGACCTGTGAGATCTCCCTGCCCTCCATCCGCCTAACTCTCTCTCTGGCCTCATCTCTCACCGCCTGCTTCAGACACATAATGCCGCACGTCCCTCTGCCTGGAGCTGATAGCTCTCCTTCCTTGTCCCTTTCCCCTGCTGACTCTTCCTCTATTTCCTCCTTCTCAGAGGGACCCTCTCCTACCTTCTCATAACCATCTGTCAGCTCCTCAGCTTCTGGGGGCTCCAGGGTCCCTTGGCTTGCGGGCACCTCACTTTCACGTGTTGCCGTGGGCCTCATGCTGCTTCCTCACGTGTGTGTCTCTCAAAACTCTCTGCCTGCCTCCCTCATGAGGGAAAAGGGGATTGGGTATAGGGCCCACCCAGATATTCCAGAAATAAACTCCTCAAGATTTTTCATCCCATCATTTGCCCTGTACAGAAGTCTGTGTTCTGGGGATTAGGATATAGCTGTCTTTTGGGGGCCTCACCATTCAGCCCCCTGCACCTGCCTTAGGGGAGTGGGGAGGGGACTCCTCCCTGTTGAAATCTTCTCGCCTTCTGCAGCCCGCACGCTCCTGGCTCCCCTTCTTCCGTCTCTCTGGCAGCTCTTCTCCAGGCTCACCATGCTTCTGTAAGCCACTGGGCACTGGTGCTCGCCCAGGCTTCCTTTCCTGCTCCTTCCTCTATGTTCCCTCCCTGGGGGAGCTCATTCAAGACCACAGCCTCTGTATTGCTACTCACATCTCCAGCCTGGATCTCTCTGGGAGCTATAGACCTGCATAGCCACTGGCTCAGTCCCCGTGCACATGAAGGTCTCGGCAGTGTCCCAGCTTCACATACCCAAGATCACACTGACTGTGCTTCTCCCCGCACACCTCTACGCCTCCTCCCTGCTCAGAGCTTGATCCTCTTCTTGGGCTCTCTGTCTCAGTGTCAGAATCGCTTCTTACCCAGGCCTGACCTGAAACATCCTCCTTGACACCCCTTTCTGTCCACCTGGCATGTCGGCCTCACCATCCCAGTCTGCAACACCATCATCATTCAGAAACTTCACTACAGCGGTCTCTAGCCATGCATTGTCCTCTTCGGCATCAAACCCATGTCTCTGTTGCTCTCAGGTCAGAACCCAGTCCTCCTGGTGCCCCTACAGCCTCTCCAGTCCCACCAGTGCTCCCCTCTCTGGACCTGTGTTCAGTCCCTCTCACACCATGTTCTTCTCCCACCACATGGCCTTAGTACATGCTGTTCCCTCTGTCTAGATGCTCTTCCAGCCTTCCCACTCACCCCTGCTCTTGCCTGTTGTTGTTCAGTCACTAAGCCGTGTCCGACTCTTTGATACCCCATGAACTGCAGCTCACGATGCTTTCTTGTCCTTCACCATCTCCCAGAGTTTGCTCAAACTCATGTCCATTGAGTCAGTGATGCCATCCAACCATCTCATCCTCTGTCGCCCCCATCTTCTCCTGCCCTCAGTCTTTCCCAGCATCAGGGTCTTTTTCAGTGAGTCAGCTCTTTGCATAAGGTGGTCAGAGTATGGAGCTTCAGCATCAGTCCTTCCAATGAATATTTAGGGTTGATTTCCTTTAGGAAATCCTTAGCTTTTAGCTCAACCTCTGCTTTCTCTGGGAAACCATCATTGGCCCTCTAGCTGAGTGAGGTCTTTTGTTTGTTACCTCTTTGGTAGGTCTGCGTTCATGCCTCCCAGGAGCTGACTTGGCTTGTGACTGTGCATTCACCAGTGTGACATTTACTTAACTTCTCTCTCTTGCTGGACTGTAAGCCTCATGGGACCAGGACTCCTCCAATGCAGGGAGTGTGGGTTGGATCCCTGATCAGGGAGCTGAGATCCCACTTGCCTTGTGGACAAAAAAAAAAAAAACCCAAAACATAAAAGAGAGGCAATATTGTGACAAATTCAATAAAGACTTTTTTAAAAAAAAGAAAGAAACTGGAGGCTCAGAGAGGTGAGGTCACCTGTCCAAGGTCGAACAGTTGGTTGGCAGTTCCCCGCCCTTCAGTGTTCCCAGTGCAGAGTACTTTTTGAGAATCCAATCACCTTTTGGCTAAGTGGACATTCAGATCATCTTGTCAGGGAATCCAACAACTCACTGGATGCAGAATCTGTGACAGAGTTGGTCCTTTGCCGGCTGAATGACTTCCGGAGAGATCTGATTATTCTGATATCCTGCTGATGGGGGGCTTGGTGCCCCTGGCCCTCTGGCCCCCTGGGGGCCCCAGGCTGGGTTTCCCGCACAGGAGGCAGCTCATGTGGGTGTTCCCGGGATGCCCTTGGGCATGTGGGTCCCTGGCTACTCCCTCCCCAGCCAGGGTGGCCACTTCTTGTCCGGGCTCCCAAGTTCCAGAGAAGGCCCCACCCTGGTAGAGATGTTTATTAAAAATGGTCTGATGTTTATTAAATGTTTATTAAAAATGGTCCCTCCCTCGCTGGGGAAAAGCTCTTCCATGACCTGGAGCAGAGAGATGGCAGTTGCTTCCCCACTGTCTCCCAGCACCTGCTCTGCTTTTCTTAACAGCCTGTGCGAAGGACCCTGGCTGAGAGGCAGGGGCTCCTGCCTGGGGGCTGAGCTTGCCACCTTTTAAAATCCTTGAATTGTTCTTGGACAGGGAGGCAATCTTTTTGGCTGTTGAGGAAACAGGTGGAGAGCTCAGGTGTCTTGTCTAAAATTGCACAGCCAGAGAAGAGGCAGAGCTGGGAGTCCAGTCTGATGAGCAGGCCCCTGAGTCCCTGTCCGTGAGCTTCTAGCTCTGTGTCCTGAGTGTCATTGCTGGGGAGGAGCATACGGGAGAGGATCACCCAGATAGCCAAGTAGCTAGTGCCCTTTCTGGAGTTGTGGGAAGATCTTTTAAGAAAAAACAAAAACTTTTTTTGTATTGGAGTATAGCCAATTGGGGCTTCCCAGGTGGTACTAGTGGTAAAGAACCCACCTGCCAATGTAGGATACATTAGAGACTCTGGTTCAAACCCTGAGTCAGGAAGATCCCCTGGAGGAGGGCAGGGCAACCCACTCTAGTATTCTTGCCTGGTCTTCCCTGTGGGGAAGCAACTTGGAACGCAAGGGGAGAATGGGCACATGTATATGTATGGCTGAGTTCCTTTGCTGTCCACCTAAAACAAACACACCATCGCGTTCCAAGTCACTTCAGTCATGTCCAACTCCTGGCAACCACATGGACTGTAGCCCACCAGGCTCCTCTGTCCACAGGGTTCTCCAGTTTATGGGTGTTTGTTTTTTCTCTTTTCCCTCTGCACCCTTGCAGGTAGAACTTCATGTCCACCTGGATGGAGCCATCAAGCCCGAAACCATCTTATATTATGGCAGGTAAGTCCACAGATAAGAGGCCTTCTTCCCCAGGAGGCCTCTGGAGAGTTCTGTGTTGTTTGGATTGACTTACTGAAATCTCGTGACAACTTGTGAGGTGGGTATATTATTGTCCCCAACTTACCGGCAAGGAAACCAAGTCAGGGTAGGGGAAGTGAGTTGTGATGTAAACAGGTGTGATCCTGAATCCATGCCCCTGACCATTGCCCCAGTGAGCTGGAGGTTTGGATGAAGTATAGCACAAAAAATACTTAGCTGAGGGCAAGCATGCTAAGTGCTCCATAAATGTCACTTTGTGATGATATTATTATTAATTGTAACCTATGCCTCTGACTAAGTAGGGTGAAGCCACTGGGCTTATCTCTGCCTGTCCTTTGCCCAATGTCAAGTACCAGCTGTTGACACAGGGTCCCTAATGAGCCCATTAGGGTGGGTTAACCAGGTACCCAGATGGGATCTAATCACGGGCAACCCATTAAGGGGTCATATCACGCTCATTAGTGGAGCAAGAATATGAGAGTGTCCAGGGCAGGGTGGAGGGAGGAAGAAAGGGAGTAGCTCTTGTTAGGGCGGCTGGTCAGGCTTTCTGTTTCCCACTTTGACTTGGCATCCTGGGAACCATCTAGGCGCTTCTTTGGGCTCTAGAGAAGGGGTGTGGGTTTGATCCAGCTGGAGTTTGATCTTGAGGTCAGCAGGCAGGGGACCAGGGAGTCAGTCAGACTGGGATGTGGACAGAACATGCTGGAGGCCTCCCAGGTGGGGTGAGCTGGGGCTGAGAGGGGAAAGCATGGGTGTGTCTGGCCTGACATCTCCTCCACCCCAGCCAAATCCAGTGGCCTTTTACCTGCCCTGTGACTTGAGCCTCTGTTGACTGTGTTCTCATTTGTGGGGTTTTTTTTTTTTTTTTTTGGCTCCCATGCCACATGGCTTGTGGGATCTTAGTTCCCTGACCAAGGGTCAGACCCAGGCCCTCAACAGTGAGACTAGAGAGTCCCAGCTCCTGGACCATTAGGGAATTCCCTCACCTGTTTCTTCTTATTTTATCTTGTCTCTGGGGGCCTTAATTTCTTTCTCAGTCTCCTTCCCGACTTTGCCACAAGCCCATTCTGAATCTGACCACTGTCTCCTCCCTGTCACCATCCTGGTCTGAGCCATTGAACTATTGCAATGACTTCCTGACTGGCCTCCAAGTGGCCACCCTGACCTCCCCCATCTACTGTCCCCAACAATACTGGAGTCAGAGCAATCATCTTAGAACATTGTGCAATCGGATCGCTTCCTTGCTCAAACCCTCCCAGCTTGCTCGGGGTCAAAGCTAGTATCCACACATGGCCCTTGAAGTTCTACAAAACCTGTGTTAATCTCTTTGACCTCTTCTATACTTCTTGGTTAGTTCATGCCAAGTGTTCTCGAACATGCCAGACCTAATAAGCAAAGAATTTGGGTAACTTACCCAAGATCACACAGCCTTTAAATAAGGGCTGGGATTTAAACCCAGGTCACTAGACTTGAGAGTCTGCCGTCTTTCCCTGGACACACAAACAGTCTCATTTGTTCTTCTCTTGAAAAGAGAGTACGATCTGTGTTTTACTGATAAGGATGTGGAGGTCCTCAGGGGGACAGCTCCTGCCCAGGGTGACTTGGTTCCTACTGGAGGAGGATAGACTTTGAACACCAAAGCTTGTGTTCATCCTCTTTATTGGGCTTTTGTGTTGCTGTTGTTCAGTCGTTCAGTCCTGTCCAGCTCTTTGCGACCGCATGGACTGCAGCCCTCCAGGCCTCCCTGTCCCTCACCATCTGCTAGAGTTTGCCCAACTTCATGTTTATTGCATCGGGGAGGCTGTTCAGCCATCTCATCCTCTGATGTCCTCTTCTCCTTCTGCCCTCAATCTTTCTCAGCATCGGGGGCTTTTCCAATGAGTCATCTGTTTGCATCAGATGACCAAAATACTGGAGCTTCTGTTTCGGCATCAGTCCTACCAGTGAATATTCAGGGTTGATCTCCCTTAAGATTGACTGGTTTGATCTTGTTGTCCAAGGGACTTTCAGGAGTCTTCTCCAGTACCACAGTGCGAAGGCATCAATTCTTGGCATTCTGCCTTTCCTTCAGTCCAGCTCATACAACTATATGTGACCGCTGGGAAGACCATAGCCTCGACTATATAGGTCTTTGTGGGCAGAGTAATGTCTCTGCTTTTTAACACTGTCTAGATGTGCCATAGCTTTCCGGCCAAGAAGCAGTTGTCTTCCGATTTCATGGCTGCAGTCCCCGTCTGTAGTGATTTTGGAGCCCAAGAAGAGGAAATCTTCTTGGCTCTTAGTGTATCGCAACACCAAGGAAGGCAGAGAATTGAGCAAAAACCAGAGTATGGCCATGGCTGACTGGGGAGCCATCTAAGAACTGAGCTTGGCCCTCTGTGGAGAGAGGTTTGGCTGCCGTGAGTAGCTGTGGGCGGCGGGGGAAAGTGAAAAGTGAAAGTGTTGGCCACTCAGGCCTCGTGTCTGACTCTTTGTGACCCCGCTGACTGTATGCAGCCCTCCAGGCTCCACTGTCCTTGGGACTCTCCAGGCAAGAATCCTGGAGTGGGTTGCCATGCCCTCCTCCAGGGGATCTTCCTGACCCAGAGATCGAACCCGGGTCTCCTGCATTGCAGGTGGATTCTTTACTGTTTGAGCCACCAGGCGGCAGAGGATCTGGGAACAGTTCCTTCCTGTCTCAACCTTGGGTCCTGGGGGGGAGCGTCACAGCGTAGTCTAGCAGCTTCCAGAGGCCCAGGCCCGTGCGAGGTGCTGGACCGTCTCCTAGGGGACCGCTGCAGCAGCTCTGGCCTCTGCCCTGGTTTTCCTCTGTTCCCCACACCCCAGCCAGGAGGAGCTCTTTAAAAAGTGCGTCTTTGCATGTCACCCCACTGCTTGGAATCCTTCAGCGGCTTCCCGGGGCTTTCAGGATAAGGTCCCAGCTCCTACGAAGCCCCCACCTGGCCCTGCCTGCCCTTGGCTCGTCTACCGCTGGCCCCGCTCTGATCTGCAGCCACGGTAGCCGCGCTGCCCTGGAGTTTTCTCACTGCTCCTTCCTGGGGCTCTAGCGGGGCTTGGATCCTGCCTGCCTGTATCTCTCTCCCTGCTCCCTCAGGGGAAAAGGACAATCTCACTCTTTGCTTAACTGTCACCTCCTCCAAAAAGCCTTCCTGGGTCACTCTATCTGTGGGGTAAAAGGATCTCTTTTCAGTGGCTGTGGAGAAGAGACTAATGGGAGAAATATTTAGGATGAAATAACTGGGGCTTGGGGACCAGCTGTTGATGAGTAAGGGAGATGGCATCTGGGGGAGGCCCCTGACTCGGGTTAAGGCAACTGGGTAGACAGAGGAGTCGCTAAGTCGCTTCAGTCGTGTCCGATTCTTTTGCGACCCCATGGACTGTAGCCCGCCAGGCTCCTCTGTCCCTGGGATTCTCCAGACAAGAACACTGCAGTGGGTTTCCATGCCCTCCTCCAGGAGACCTTCCCAATCCAGGAATCGAACCTGTGTCTCTTGTGTCTCCTGCATTGGCAGGGGGGGTCTTGACCCTAACCAGCGCCAGGAAGGAGGAGCCATATTAGGAAATGTGGCACCTGGGAGAGGGTGGGGCTTGGGGAGGCACAAAGCAGGTGGTCAGACACGAGGGGCTGCCTTGGTCTTGGCTACCTATCCAGGGCCCAGCACACTGTGGGCCCTCAGATGGTGACGTGCAGAGGGGGAAGACTGAAAGCTCTGGATCTGAGACGTCCCTGGCGGTCCAGCAGTGCAGACTCTCACTTCCAATGCAGGGGGCACAGGTTCGATCCCTAGTCAGGAAACTAAGATTCTGCATGCTATATGGAGTAGCAAAAGTTCTGGATCTCTGGATTGGTCCAGGGGGCCTGCAGCAAATGTGGCCTCTGTGTTTGGGAATATGGGAGCTGGAGGCTTAGCCTTTACCTTCTCTGCCTTCCACCCACCAGCTCCCAGAAAGATATGCCAAATATAGCATCTAACAACCGGTACGGGCTCTACAGAGGCCGTGGTGACTGGGGATGGCCTCATGAGGGTGACTGAGGTAGGCTGGCCAGCAGGGGAAGGCCTAGGGGGCACTGAGTACCTGACCTTGGTGCCAGGACCACACCATGGGCATCACCTTCCCTAGGGACACCTGGCAGGGATGGAGGCCTGACTCAGAGCTTGAGCACCAGGGTGACCCCTGGTGAGACCCACAGGACACTCGTGAGGCCTGGGGTCACCTTGAAGCGGAAGAGGACACGTTTAGGGGGACTTAGGGGACAGGCATTTATGTAGAGAAACATTTTAATATTTTAGTAACAAGCTATTGAAAGGACCACAACACTTCGGTCCATTTTCCTTCTCTTTGGCAATGTCATCCCTTCTGTCTTCTGTTCTTGCTCTGCACGTCACTGGAGGCCGAACCTCTTGGTTGAATCACTTGAAGTTTCTTAATCATTTGCTCCTATTTTTTATCTTGTTCTACTTGTTTTATCTACTTGTCTACTGTTGTTTATCTTTTGTTCTACTTGCCGGAGGATTTTTCCAATTCTGTTTTCCATTCCTTTTATTACATCCTGATGTTCACTGCCCTATTCTTCTAGATCTCCAAGAGCTCTTTCTTCCTCCTGGAAAGTCCCCTTTTTAAAAAGGAGTGTTCTCGTTTCAAGGGTGGAGCATTGTCTCCTCTCCTTGAGGCTGTTCGTTTTAAGGTTTTTAAGCTTTCTCTGCCTGTTTCCTAGGGTTCCTTTGATCTCCGACCCTCATGGGAGAAGCATCTCTTGAATGTCTGGGGTTCTTTGCTTGTCGCTTTTATCCTACAGCCAGGTCATCTGGCTCAGACGGTAAAAGAATCTGCCTACAATGCAGGAGACCCGGGTTCAATCCCTGGGACGGGAAGATCTCCTGGAGAAGGAAATGGCAGCCCCGGCTGGAAGGAGGCAGGGAGCTCTGCAGAGAAATGGAGGCCCCAGAGCAGAAAGGCTGTTCTCAGCCAGCCTGTACTGAGTGGCCACGTGTGGGGGGCTGTGGGCTGGGAGGGGAGAGAGCTGGGGAGGCTCTCTGGCAGCACAATGCGCCGGGGCCAGCCTCTCTGATGTGCTGGCCACTTGGAGGGTGGGGTGGGGAAGTCCGGCGCCGGACCCTGCCCCGGGCATTTTGTGCTGCTGTTCTTGCCCCTGATGACCCCTGACCTGGCACAGGATCAGCTGGCTCTACCGCGAGTTTGCTTTTGCATCTTCCATGTCCCCAGACACCGGTGTGTGTGTGTGTTCATGTGTTAAAAGGGCTTCAACACCAGTTGTCCTCCTTGAGATTTGTTGGCTGGCCATGGCTTCAGTGACAGGAGGTCCTGGAAGGATTTGGGTCCTGGTTCTATACGCCCTGGGCCTCAGTTTTCCCATCGGTCCAATGGGAGGAGCTGGATACCTGCACTCTGTTAGGAACTGGTAGGGTCCTGCCCAGGGTCGTCCACCATCCTCATTGTCTCGTCCCCAGGAAGAGGGGCATCGCCCTCCCTGCTGACACACCAGAGGGGCTACAGAACATCATCGGCATGGACAAGCCACTCAGCCTCCCAGCCTTCCTGGCCAAGTTCGACTACTACATGCCTGCCATCGCGTGAGTCTTCCCACCCCCAGCCCCAGCCTGCGCACCGCAGCCCGTGGGGCAGGAGCAGGCCCTGAGCCACTCTGCTCTGCCTCTCACCATGCTGCAACTCTCCCATGCCTTTGGGCCTTGGCTTTCCCTTCTGGAAAGTGGGTGTGATGGGCTGACACTCCTCTCCTTCCATAGAAAAGTGACAGAATGTGAGGACNGCCGCAGCCCGTGGGGCAGGAGCAGGCCCTGGGCCGCTCTGCTCTGCCTCTCACCATGCGGGGCACTCCTGCTGCAGCTCTCCCATGCCTTTGGGCCTTGGCTTTCCCTTCTGGAAAGTGGGTGTGATGGGCTGACACTCCTCTCCTTCCATAGAAAAGTGACAGAATGTGAGGACTGGGAACACAGATCCTAGTGTCAGAATCTTTCATGAAAGAACTGCGACACTGGGGGAATTTGCCCACTCTGTGCCTCAGCTCCCTCATCTAGTCTATGGGGCTTATGACCCTCTCCCTCCCAGGCTGGGGTTTGGAATAGACACAGCGCTGTCCTCAGGAAGCTCGCCGTTACTATGAGGACAGTTGCTACCTTTATTGACAGCCAGGCAGTGGTGGTTTGAGGTTGCTTTTCATTCCTTCCATTTTTAAATTTATTTTTCATTCCTTCCATTAAAAAAAAAATAGCAGACTCTTAGATATAGAAGAATGTAATGTGTACAGCTCACAGAACTGTCCTCTCTGTAGCTGTTCACAGTCCTGAGAGCTGGACCCCTTCCAGGAGATGAAGGCTCAGGAAAGTTGAAGGAACTTACTCAGGACCACACAGCTGGCAAGGGGTGCCCAGATTCTCGCCCTGGTGTCACCTTGAGCTTACTGGCATGAAGCAGAGTTTCACAAGGCAGGCGATAATTGGGCCTTGGCAGTCAGTGCTGCTGGAGCTCACAGGGGGAAGAGGTGGAGGGGGCTGGAGGAGGCAGGGAAGGCTGCCTGGAGGAGGAAGCATGGACGGATCCTTGGGAGGGAAAGGTGTGCTATAGTCCAGAGGGCTGGACCTAAGGACCGGTCTGGAAGACAAGCTGTTGGAGGACCAGTGAGGAAGGTGTGAGAGACGGATAGAATCCTCTGGCTGGGTAAGTGGCAGGACAGGAATGAGGAGTCCTGGGGAAGGAAGGAAGATGTGTGCCAAGGCTGCTGGCTGCTTTCCGGAAGCTTCTGGACTCAGCCTGGAGGGCCCACAGGGCCTCCACCCTTGGCACCTCAGTAGATGCTGTGGTGCACATGCTTTCTTCCCCTGGACACCCCACACCGGGACACGTGGACTGGCGGAGCTCACATACGGGCCGAGGTACCTCTCCTGCGCTGCTACCCAGCTCCTGTCTCTTGGCCACAAGACAGAAGAGGCCCAGCTTCGTGCAGGCTTAAGTCAGTTTTGATTTGCATTTCCCTGGTGATTAGTGACCTCAGGCACCTTCTCATGTACCTGTTGGCCATTTGTATGTCTTTTGACAAACGTCTATTCAGGGCCTCTATTTTCTAAAACTATCTGTTTGGCTGTGCTGGGTCTTAGCTGTGGCCCGTGGGATCCAGTTCCCTGTCCAGGGATCGAACCTGGGCCCCCTGCATTGGGAGCACAGAACCTTAGTCACTGGACCAACAGGGAAGTACCCCTTTGCCTATTTTTGTTTTTAATCAATTTTTGCCTTGTCGTTTGCTTTGCTGTTGAGTTGTAGGAGTTCCTTCCACATTCGGGGCGTTAGCCCCTTACCGCGTGTGTGGTTTGCGAACACTGTCTCCCGTTTGGTAGGTTGCCTGTCACCCTGCTGCTGGTGTCCTTTGCTGTGTGGAAGCTCTTTACTTTGGTGCCGTCCCCCTCCTCTAGCTTTGCTTTTGCTGCCTTTGTGTGTCCTTTTCTCCTATTTCTCCTCCCTGCTGGCCTACATCTATCACTCAAGAAATATTTCAGCGGCTGCAGTGTCCTAGACTCTGTCCTTGGCTGAGGGATCGTAGCCATGCCAAGACAGAAGGGTCCTTGTCTCATGGAGACTATGTTGTAGGTTGGGGAGGTGAAAATCGGCTAATGAAGAAACCACGTGATCTGTCATGTCAGGTGGCGATAAGCGGCAGGGAGAAAACTGAAGCCCAGGGGAAGGGGTGGAGAAGGGCGAGGGGCTGTTTTAGAATGAAGTGGCCAGGGAAGGCCTCCCTGAGAAGGTGAGGCTGGAGCCAGGCTCTGAATGGAGGGAGCAGGGAAGACAGGGTGATCCGAGGAAGAGCCTGCAGGCCAGAGAGCTGCAAACACGAAGGCCCTGACCTGCACACTAGCTTGAACGTTCGCTAGGTGGAAAGAAGGCCCTGGAGGCCTCAAGGAAGGAGAAGGGAGGTTGGCAGGGACCAGATTATGTAGGCTTTGTGGGCAGGGTCTCAGAGTTGAGGTTTCCTCTATGAGGTGGGACGCCATTAGGGTTCAGAGTGGAGGAGCGACGCTCTTATTTTTGGCTGCATCGGGTCTTAGTTACGGCACTCAGGATCTTTCATGCTGTGATGTGAGATCTTTGGTTGCGGTGCAGGGACTCTCTAGTTTGGTGCAGGACTCTCTAGCTGCGATGCAGGGTCTCTCTAGTTGCAGCACGTGCGCTGAGTTGCTCGGCAGCCTGTGGGATCTTAGTTCGCTGACCAGGGATAGAACCTGTGTTCCTTGAACTGCAAGGCAGATTCTTAACCACTGGACCAGGGAAGTCCCAGAGTGGTGGTCCTGGATTTCCATTCCTAAAAGACTGCAGTAGCTGCTCTACTGGGACAAATGTGGAGACAGAGAGGCTGGTGAGGTGGTCGAACCGGGCTGGAGGGGGCGAGGACTGGCATTGAGTTGGGAGGTAGAGCTGATAGATGTGCTGGGCTTCTAGGATCTTCTCCAGTAGAGGCCCAGAGCTTGTGACTGGGGGATGAGAGATTGGGGGCCCCACGTCAGCTTGGTCTGCCATGAGTTGGGGACAGCTTTGTCACTCCTGGAGCACCCAAGGGGAGTGCTCTCAAATCCCTCTCTTCCCTTCCCAGGGGCTCCCGGGAGGCTGTCAAAAGGATCGCCTACGAATTTGTGGAGATGAAGGCCAAGGAGGGCGTGGTGTATGTGGAGGTGCGCTACAGCCCACACCTGCTGGCCAACTCCAAGGTTGAGCCGATCCCCTGGAACCAGGCTGAGTGAGTGACCCCCTGGAACCAGGCTGAGTGAGTGACCCCCTGGAACCAGGCTGAGTGAGTGACCCCCTGGAGGGCTGTGTTGGGGCCGTGGCAGCGTGGCCTGGCCCGCGACGAGGAGCACACTGGGAGCCCTGGCCCAAGCAAGACTTTGATCTTGCATCCTGAGCTGGTCCGCAGCCTCAGCAAGATGGGCCTGTCTCTGCCCTGAGGGGACATGGTTCCCATCCGTCACCTGGGCTCCTGTTCTTACCTTGGGCAAAACCGTTTGGCTGTGTCTTGCCATCCTTAGTCCTGGGCACAGGCCTGTGGTCTAGGAACAGGAACCTGCTTATCCAATGCCATCTAGGGGTCCCATCCTCACCCGGTAGCTGAAGCGATGTGACCCATTCTTGCCCCTTCTGCCTAGACCCCAGGGATGACCCCCGTGGTACCTCTCAACCACCTTGCCCACTTCTAGCCGTGACTCTGATACTTGTGGACAAATGGGAATCAGATCACCTTAGCTTAGCAGAGCTCTGCATCTTGAGTAGAGGGCTGTCTGACAACCCCCGAGTTGGGACAGAACTTCTGGGCCTGAAAGCCCCCAGGCAGACCCAAGGAGGATGGAAGGGGGTGTCCTAGGCCTTGGGGCCATCTCCCTCGGCCTTTCCATGGAGGCGGTGGGTTAGTGGGGCCTAGGGCTTCTCCTGGAAGACCCCTCCTTCCTCTCTCTCCTCCCTGACCCGTCCCAGCCTCTGTCCTTTATGCCTGCCTTTGCCTCGGGCCCACCCTTCTCTTCCCCACACACAGAGGGGACCTCACCCCAGATGAGGTGGTGTCGCTGGTGAGCCAGGGCCTGCAGGAGGGGGAGCGGGACTTCGGCGTGAAGGTGCGGTCCATCCTGTGTTGCATGCGCCACCAGCCCAGTGAGTGTGACCCCGGCCCTGGCCGCCCACCTGATGCC
Organism: Cephalophus harveyi; assembly: GCA_006410635.1. Lineage (NCBI taxonomy): Eukaryota > Metazoa > Chordata > Mammalia > Artiodactyla > Bovidae > Cephalophus > Cephalophus harveyi. Next base: position 224,284 of record SJYT01018254.1, read on the forward strand.
ACCACCGTGACCTGGCCAGGCACGGGGTCGTACCTGGTCTCCCCTGTTTCCCACCCCCCCCACCCCGTGGTCTCCCTTGAGCCCGTCAGCTGGACCGTGCGGGGCTTCCTTCCGGGAAGGCTCAGAACTTCCTGCAACAGACTTGGCTCCCCAGGGAGGAGAGCCTGAGAGCCATGTGACCTGCAGGAGGCTCAAAACCAAGGGAGCCTGCACAATAGAGAGAAGCCTAAGCCGGGTCCCGTCAGCTCGCAGTCCTCCCTGGAGACTCTCTGGGCTGGGCCCCCTCCTGTCAGAGCTGCGGAACTTGGGACTAGGGTCTGAGCTCTGGGGCCTGAAGGGTCTCCCTGTGGCTGACACCGGTCACATCTCCAGGGCTTGTGCTTCCAAGGCTGGGTGACTCTGGCCAAGTCACATCACCTCTCTGGACCTCAGATATGCCTTGTCACAGGAGGTGACTGTACTCACCCTATTCTCTGCCCTAAGAAGGAGTGAGACCACAGCGAGGGGCTGATGTCAAAGCACAGGGCCTCCCTGGGCAGAGTGGCTTGTATTCTCTCTAATCCTCACAGGGACCTAGGAGGCAGGACCACCATTTGACATTGGTGGTCGATAAATTCGACGACCATGTATCCGCATTCGACAGATGACAAAACTGAGGTAGAGGCTCAATCAGCAAAGCAGAAAGCCCGGCTCGGAAGCCAGGGCCATCTGACTGCAGAGCCTGTGGTGGTTCGTTCTTTACGATGACCTCGCTGGTTGTGTGTAGTAGTTAGGAATATGTTTAGTAACACAAGTGTGAGTTACGTTTTAGGTTTAAATGTTAACCTGGGTGGACCTCCATCCCCTCTGCTGAGTTGAGGTGGGTGTCGGGGATCGAGAGAGAGAACTTCCACTTGTCCTTTTCTGAGCCCAGGCCTTGCCCCTGGCGTTTCACCCGCGGGGCCTTGGCAAAAGCATCCCTGTGGCCTTGTGCCGCAGCAGGTGGCGTCCGCTCTGCAAGAAGAGGACACTGAGGCCTGGAAGGCTGTGGAGTCAGGCCTGGAAGACAGGCCCCGGGGCCCTCTGCCTTGCACTGGCCTTGGGTGGGAGGCAGGGGTGCGTGGGGTGGGAGGTCTTTCTCCTCCGTGCCGTTGCCAGAGGCCCGGCGGGCATCTCGCCCACAGGCTGGTCCCCCGAGGTGGTGGAGCTGTGTAAGAAGTATCGAGAGCAGACTGTGGTGGCTATTGACCTGGCTGGAGATGAGACCATTGAAGACAGCAGCCTCTTCCCTGGACACGTGGAAGCCTATGCGGTGGGTCCTGGGGAAAGGAGGCCAGGGAGCCGCAGGCATGGGGGAAGCCGCACGCAGGGAGCATATCTCCACCCCAGTAGGGAGTGGTCACACTGACCGGGGATCCCAAGGCCCCCTGGGCTCCCGAGCGTTCTTGACTTGGGTCTAAAGTGTTAGTCGCTCAGTCATGTCTGACTCTTTTGCAACCCCATGGACTGTAGCCTGCCAGGCTCCTCTGTCCATGGAATTGTCCAGGCAAGAGTAATGGAGTGGGTAGTCTTCCCTTCTGCAGGGGATCTTCTGAACAAAAGGATTGAACCCCAGTATCCTGCACTGCAGGCAGATTCTTTACCGTCTGAGTCACCAGGGAAGCTGTCTAGGGGCTCTAGAAATTGGCACTCTGGTATGAAGGGAAACCCCACTAGACGCTGGGGGTCCTGTGTTGGAGCCTCTCTGCGTAATGATTTGCTATGTGACCTTGAGCAAGACTGTCTCTTCTCTGGGCCTGTTCCATCTGCTGGGATGACTGGGTTGGATGGAGCCAACCTCTCAAAGCCTCATGACGTGCTTCCCACGGAAGAGGTGAAGCTTGGGGTGGAGAACAGGAGCTCTGGAGTCTGCCTGGCTTCAGAGCTCAGCCCCCACTTCCTAGCTGTCTGATTGGTTGTGATCCCTGACGCTCCTGAGTTCGTCCCTTGCCCCTCCCTGTAAGACAAGTATCAGAGCAACTGTGAATGCTACCATAGTGTATCCAAACCAAGTACAGTGCCTGACGCATAACAACAACTGTCTAATAAATGCGAGCGACCACTTCCACGTGGTTACAGAAACAAAACCCACCCGGACCTCCCTGTCTGGAAGCAGGCCAGGCTGACTCCGCCCCAGGGTGCGGCGAAGGCAAGGCCGCGGGGAGAACCCCAGGCCGCCCTGACCTTGCCCTTTCCCTTCCAGGAGGCCGTGAAGAGCGGCGTCCACCGCACGGTCCACGCCGGGGAGGTGGGCTCGGCCACGGTGGTGAAAGAGGTGAGTGTTGCGGGTTGGTGGAGGGGTCCTTCTCCCCGCTCCCCCCGCTCCCGAGGCCCACGCTGGGCTCCACGCTGCATGTCCGCAGGCCGTGGACACACTCAAGACCGAGAGGCTGGGGCACGGCTACCACACCCTGGAGGATGCCGCCCTTTACAACAGGCTGCTGCAGGAGAACATGCACTTCGAGGTGAGGGGCCGGGGAGGGGAGGACAGGAAGGCGGTGCAAAGCGGGGCGGGGCCAGGGCACGGGGGAGGGGCCACAGGGTGGCAGTCAGGGGCCGTGGGGGCGTGGCCGCGGGCCTAATTAGTGCTGGGTGGGGGAGAAAACCAGGACTGCCAGGTTCATGGGACTCAGCTCGCGTGACCAGGGCAAAAATGCTGCCAGGGCAGGTGGCTCTGGCCGGGGCCAGGGGAAGGGGGGTCAACGTGGCCCAGGGGGATGCGAAGGATCGTGCCAGCCACCTGCCGCCTCTTCCAGGTCTGCCCCTGGTCCAGCTACCTCACTGGCGCCTGGAAGCCCGACACGGAGCACCCGGTTGTTCGGTGAGGCCTGGTCCCACTCAGTTTTTGTTACTAGGAAAGCCAAGGGTGGGAAGTGGATGCAGACACCGGGCGCTGGCCCCACTGGGTCTCTCTTCCAGTGCCTGGGAAGCAGGAATTATTGTCCTCACCCTCTGACAAGTGAGGAATCCAAAGCTTGGATGTGGTGTAACTTGACCAAGGTCACTCAGCTACTGGAAAGCAGAGCTGGGGGCCCTATAGCCCCATCCAGCTCTAGCAGAATGCCCTGTTACCCACAGGGGAACTTCCACACTCCAGCTTCTGCCTCCTAGCCATGAGGAAGATGAGTCTCTCTTGCCCACGTGGTCTTGGCATTCCCCCAGCACCATCCTGACACTCCCCCCTGGAGAGTCTGTTCCCCTACCCATCCATCCAGTCCCACGCCATGGCCTTGGCCCTTCTTCAGGTTGTCCTGGGAGAAGCCTCAGGAGGGCAAAGCTGAGCCAGGAGAAGTTCACTGAGATCTCTGGGTGACCGCAGTCAGGCCACCACGGATGGTCTGTCTGCCAAGATTATGACAAGGAAGGGAGCTTGGGCTGCATTTACGACAGGGGCCCAAAGTCTGCTTTAGAACGTGGAGTGGACAGTACCTACAGGACTTCCAAGTGGAGGTTCCCGGAGGCACACGGGTTTAGAGTCTGGGGGCTGGAGGAAGACTCGCGTCGTCTAGGCAGATGCGGTGTCTGAAGGGGAAGGGCGGCGAAGCGGGAGAGCTTAGGAGAGACACCCAGGGCAGTGACACTAAAGGGGCGGCAGAAGGAGAGCCAAGTGGTGGCGTCGGGGAATCTAGGGAAAAGGTCAACAGTATAAAATTCTGCGACACAAGTTGGGTGAGGTGAGAGCCAGGAAAAGTCCTCTGGACTCAACAAGATGGTGGTCAGAGCGGAGCCAAGAGCAGTTTCTGTGGTGGGTCTGAAGAGTCAGATCCCAGTGGGACTGAGGATGGCTGGGGAGGGGGGTGCCGACAACTCTCAGGGTGGCGGCTATGAAGGGGAAGGCTAGAGAGGGTGGTAGCTGGGGGGGGGTGCTTTTTTAGCCCACCCCAAGCGCCCTTCTGCTTGGCTCCTCTCCTGCCTTTAGCTGGCTCTAAGCCTGGCTGGATGCTCTAAGTCTTGAGTTGCTGGTTTTGTGGCCTTAGACAAGTCGCTGGAGTTCTCTGAATTTTTCTTCCTCTATACAATGATGAGATCTTCCAGGCATGTCCAAGGTGCCACAAGGCTCAGAGGAGGGTGGACGTCCATGAGTACCAGGGGGGTGCTTCTCCCTTGCTCCCCTCCCCCATATCCAGGTTCAAAAATGACCAGGCTAACTACTCGCTCAACACGGATGACCCGCTCATCTTCAAGTCCACGCTGGACACTGATTACCAGATGACCAAGCGTGACATGAGCTTCACCGAAGAGGAGTTTAAGAGACTGGTGAGTGGCTGTGAGCCGTAACTCTGGGCTGTGCGAGTGTGTGGCCTGCAGGTCCTGGAACCCCTGGAGAACTAGGGGTGAATCTCAACAGGCCAGGCCAAGCCAGACCTGGAGTTCGATGTCATCCACAGAGAAGACATCTGTGGCTGAGATCCTGACCTGGGACTGGATTTTCTATGCTTGGCTCAGGGGGCCCTAAGAGACCCTCAGTGCTGTCAGCCATCTCCCCAGAAAGGGGCTCAGCTCTCCATCCTACATGTGGTTTGCAGGCCACTCCTGGAGCCCAGGATGAGCCCTTGATTCCAGTGGCTCTGAGACCCCCAGTCTGTCCCCGCAGGACTGTCTCTCTGGCTCCACACATCCTGCCCTGTCTTCAGAGGTTTCTCCAGCCTCCTTCCCGCATCTGTGTGCCACGTCCTGCCGCTTTAAGAACACAGACCCTCAAGTCTCTGCTCTGGCACTTGCTGACTGTGAGCCTGGACAAGGGCTCCCCAGGCTGAGCTTAACACACTGCCCACGTTTAATGAAGAGGCTGGACTGTCACTAGACAGCCAAGGGCTCCCTTCTGTGCTGTCTGGTTTCACGCTGTCTGTCGTGCTGGCCCTTCCAGAACATCAATGCAGCCAAGTCCAGTTTCCTCCCTGAAGATGAGAAGAAGGAGCTTCTTGATCTGCTCTATGAGGCCTACGGGATGCCCCCTCCGGCCTCTGCAGGTATGTTTCTGGTGGACCTGCTGGGCTGGCGTCCTGCCCTGGCTCCTGTCTGGCTTCCGGGGGCTTCTAGCAGGATGCTCTCCACTTCTCTCCCGGGCAGCACCAAGGCTGGGTGATGACTCCCTGGCTCGTGGTAGCCCCTGACCAGGCCAGCTTACGTTCTGCATAAGCCTCTCATGAGGCTGGTCTGGGGATAAGACTTTCTGAAACCCACTCCCAAAGTCTCAGCAATCTGGGGCATCTCCAGGACTGTCCAGAGCCAAGGGCAGGGAGTTGAGCCCAGGTCTCAGCTCTGTTCTACTTTTTCCTTCCTGTGTGGCCTTGACAGAACCCTCCCTTGCTCCAAGCCTCAGTCTCCCCATCTGTACAAAGGGGTTCCTTTCTGGCTCTGATATCCTGTGATTTTTTTTGTTTGTTTGATGTCTTGGATACTACAAGTTGCCTAATCTTTTGCTTCTCTGACTTGTCAAGCAGAGTAGCATCTGTGAAGGCATCGTGGCTACCTCTCCAAGTCCTGGCCCTGTGGATGGAGCCTTCACAGGTCCGGGGTCAAGCGACACGCTTACCTTTACTCCTTCCTGGGAGACTGTGATTTCCAGAATCATCTACTGAAGATCATGAAGCCCACGTGCCTCTTTCCGTACACACATATACCTCGGTAGGGCCGTGGCTCTCCTCTGATTGTGTGCCTGGGCCAGGATCAGGGCCTGGGGCAGGCTGAATCTGAATTCCTCCTCCTCTGGTGACTTGTGCTGAAAATCTGGTGCTCAATAAAGAAGACAATGGCTGGGGCCATGCAGCCCTGTGGCGTGTGCACTGCGGTCTGGGCGGACGCCTTGGGTTTGTGGAGAATGGAAGGGGCCTTGGGGCCCCCAGCTGCAGGCAGTCTGCCCAGCAGCAGTGTCCTGAGAGCCTGGCAGGGACTGTGAATGGGAAGAGGGAGGACAGAAAGGTTTCCAGAAATGCACCCTGAACCCTTAACCCCCTTCTACCCTAGGTCCTAAGGGGGACACTTTCCTTTTGGGTTCCCATGGCTGTGAAGTGGGGAGGGAGAGGGTGAGATGGAAGAGGACTCATTAGGTACTGGGCCGAGGAGTGGTGACACTGTGGAACCCTAGCATCTTCTCCGCTACGTCACAGGTACGTGGGAGCCTGGGGCAGCAGCGGGTCTCAGGTAGCCGTGGCCTTGGGGAGACAAGGCCTGGCCCCTGCTTTTCGCTGTTTAAAGGAGAAACAGTCATCGTAAACCAGTCACACAAATCGTCAGCATTTATTTCCTGGGTCCTAGGTGTCACTTATCTTGGTAGAAAGGGCAGAGAGTTAAACAAGACGGTTTTGAGCACAAAAATCCCTTCCCTGAAAATGGATCTGTGAAGCTCCAGGAGGGAACCTCAGAGCTGCATAGATGGTCCAAGAGTTTAGCTTACAATGGCTTCCAGAAAAAAAAAAAGGAAATTGTCAGCTCCCTCCCTTCTCTGCTGAGAAAAGGTTGAAAGTTTCTAAAAAGTTTAAAAGTGCTTTTTAAAAAACTGGGTAAGAAGGTGTCCTGACTCAGAAGGCTGGAAAGGCTGGAGACAGGGGGCTGAACTGGGATGTGGTCCCCACCCAGGCCACTCACCCCTGGGGCCAGGATCAAGCCTCTGAGTCCCAGCGCCCCCTGAATAAATTACATCCTTGCAGTTACAGTGTCTTGAAAGTGTACCCGGGTGCAGGGGGGGAGGTGGTGGGGGCATGGAGCCTGGGGGTGCAGGCAGAGGGCCTTCCCAGGGTGGGGGCCGTGGGAGCCCCTGGGCTCGCCTTTCAGTCTGGCCCCGCTTGCCTGGAACACACCGCTCAGAGGAGAGGCTGCAGGGTCGTTGCCAGGGCTCCAGGTCCATGGCGCGTCTCCCTTCCAGCCTCCTCGGGCAAGGTCACGTTCAAGATGAGGTGGTGCCATCACTGCTCTGGGGCTGGCTGCTGGCTTCCTTGTCTGAGGTGCCCACCTCCGCCTGTCCTTCTGCAGAGGAGAGGGAGAGGGGCATAGTCACAAATGTGAAGTGTGGAAGGAGGTCTGGCGGGGCCTGGCCATAGTGGGAATGGTGTGGATAAGCCTGGGGAGCGGGACAGGAGCTGCACTAGGGGCGGTGGCGGCCAAAGGGAACTCTGCCCGGGTCTGCGTCCTTTTTACAAAGGAAATGCATCTGCTGCTACTAGTATGCGGTGGTGGCAGTTTAGTCACTAAGTCGTGTCTGACTCTTGTGGCTCCAGGGACTGTAGCCCGCCAGGCTCCTCTGTCCACGGGATTTCCCAGGCAAGAATACTGGAGTGGGTTGCCATATCCCTCTCCGGGAGGTCTTCCTAACCCAGAGATTGAACTTGGGTCTCTGGCATTGCAGGTGGATTCCTTACCGACTAAGCCACCAGAGAATAATTAAAATCAATGAAGGGCCAGGATCATGGATGGATGCTCCAACATCAGATGAAGAGCTGTTGAGGGTCAGGATATTTGTGTGGTTTCTCCAGAGAGAGAGGGCCTGTGAGGTCCTAGCACATGACGGGTGTTCAGCAAATGGTAGTTCTTACAAGACAGGGAAAAGAGCATCAGATGATGCCGGCTCAGGACTTCCCCAGTGGTCCCGTGGTTAGGACTCCGTGCTCCCCATGCAGGGGGCCCAGGTTCAATCCCAAGTCAGGGAACTAGAGCCTACCAGCAGCAACTAAGAGTTTGTATGCCAAAACAAACATTGAAGATCCCGCGGGCTGCAACTAAGACCCAGCTCAGCCAGATAAACATTAAAAAAAAAAAAAAAAAAAGATGCCAACTCAGGGGCGCACCAGGGGTGGCCTGCAGAAGGTCCAGGGTGGAGCCTGAGACTGTTTCATTGTGCCGCGTTCTCCCTAGATGACCCCTCCCTCCTTCTCTGGCCCCTGGCCCCTGTCCTGTATCCTCAGGCTGAGCCCTTTACGGGATGGAGAAACTACCATGTACCAGGATCCCCAGGCTGCAGGCTAACAAGTACTTTCCATGCAGTCACACAGCAGCCTGGAGGCGTGATGAGGGTCATGATACGATTTGAGTGAGAAAACCGAGGTTCAGAGGAGAAAATTGAGGCTCAGAGAGGTGAACTGAGTGGCCTGAGAGCCAAGCGGTGGAGGGAGCAGTGTCCTTTCCCCTGCCTGAAGCCCGCCCCTAAAGCATCTCTCTCTAGGGTTTGTAAAGGCCCATCACTGCCGCCACCTCATTCTGCCCCGGCAGCTGGCTGGGGACTGGGGTGAGTGGTGGGGCGGGGATGTGGGAAGAACTTGGACACCGGCCCCTCCGCCCCCCTCCTATCCTGGGGCGGTGCCTGCAGCAAAGACTTGGTCCCATAGGGTCCTCCTGGCCTGCCAGAAGCTGGACAAAGCAGCCGGCACTTGGGTCAGGTTTCCCAGCATGTGATGCCCTACTGGGTCCTGAGCCTCCTGCCCTGGAGAGCAGAACATTCTAGTCAGCTTCCCAGGACCTGCTGTTCAGCCATGTCCTTGCTGTGGGGCCTTGAGCAACATAGTTAACCTCTCTGAGCCTCTAATTCCTGGTCCAGGAAGTGAGGATGATGACACCTCCGGCCCTCTGTGGTTGCCAGGCCCCCGGGGACAGCTCGGCCAGGGGTAAGGCTTCCCCTTTGCAGGTCCCAGCTCCCTTCTAGGCCAGAGAGAAGGTCCCCAAGCCCCCCCGGGACAGACTCCCTCAGGACCAGTTTCAGAGTATGATTTGGAAAATTTCCCAGTCACATACTGCCAGGCGGTGCGTGTGTATTCCTTCAGGTCCCGCTTGGTTGTTTATGTCTTATTATTTGGCCAAGTAAGGAAATACTTGTGATTCCCACAGAAGGAAACATGGGAGCAGACAAAGGTTTGTACATAAAGGGCTTGAGAAGTGTTAACATACGTATGACCTGGGGAAGCCTGGAGGCCAGGCCTTCAAGGACAGGCGAAGGCCTTGGTTCCTCCTCCCTTACCCGGGCTGGGCATCAGTCTCCCAGGAGATTTAAGCAAACCGATGCTCCAGGGCCATCAGCATCTGTATCCTCTGTAACCCCCTCCCCTAGTGAGTCCGCTGGACTGAGCACGCCTTGTAGACCTGCAGGGGAAGCTGCTCGTTGCAGGGCCTACTAGAAGGTTCCTTGGCCAGTCACTGTAGCCTGCACTCTGCCAGGAGGGCTTCACCGACTTGCAGCCAGCACTACTCCTTCCTCGAGTCCCCTTCTTAACAGTCTGTCACCTTGGCACGTGCCAAGACACCCAGATAATCTCAGGGACTTCAAATTGGATGCGGGTGGGAGCAGGCAGTAGAGGACCTGTGCGGTGGATGAGCCGCTACACTGAGATCGAGGGAGACAGAAAACAGTTCAGCAGGCAGACGCCGACGCCTGGCAGCCAGCCCCCTGGCCGCAGGCCCGGCGTGGCAGCTGAATGTGCTGGTCAGTGAACAGCCATCAACCAGGTATCTCTGATATGCACCAAACACTGCCAGGCCCCAAGCAGTCAGGACGCGGATCCCAGAGGATCCCTGGGCTCTGTGGGATCATGGAGGCAGCCAGAGGAGGCGCCTCCCCCGTCAGGGAGGGCGATGAAGTCAGAGGAGACTTCTCAGCAGAGCAGCCTGGGCTATAGAACAAAGAGGAACAGCCAGCCCGGCAAGGGGATGGCCAGGAAGGACCAGACAGGGAGAGTGCACAGAGGCCCACTGGGGATTTTCAAGAAACGGAAGTCCCTTCCTCAGCTGGATTAGAGGCACAGGGGAGAAAGATGGGCCCGGAGGCTGGAGGAGAGCAGGTTCAGACCCGGAGAGGCTCCGGAGCCTGGGGAGGAGATCGGGCCGCAGGACAAGGGAGGGCTGACCGTGGATGGATAAGACAGTGTGGCTCCCGGAGCAGCCAGGACTGGTGGAGGACGTTCTAGCGGAGGAAACGCGGAGATGAAGGGGGACGGGGAGTGAACTGGCAGAAGCAAGGCGGGACCGGGGCTTTAGGTGAACCCTGCTGGCAGCTGTCCGGGAGGAAGGCCGCGGTGAGGGTGGGCCAGGGAGGCCGGGGCAGAGGCTTCTGTGCTGCTGGGAGCGGCCTGAGCCTGATGGTGGCCATGGGGACAGAGAGAAGCAGAGGAACCAGGAGGGAAGCAGAGGAACCGGGAGGGATCACGGAGGGGAACCGACGGGGCCCATGGATGGGCAGGGAGGCTGGGGGGCAAGGGAAGCACTGAGATGCCTGGCCAGAGGGTCCTCATGGACTGAGATGCTGGCACCCTCCCGCCTAGGGACTGGCTGTCCTCCGCCACTGACCCTGGGCCTGGGGCCTGATTTAAAGGCAGTTTCTTCTCTGAGAAAGAGGGGGCAGCCTAGGACTTAAGAGGCCAGCCCTGGAGCCCAGACGAGGGTCTCCCACCCGGGGTGCTTGAACCCAAGAGTGTCCGTGGGTTCTGACCTGTGCCCTCGAGGGCCAGCTCGCCCATGTCGCCAGCCAGCTTCCGCACGCTCACGGCCTCGGAGTCTCCCTGGATGTCGGGGACCGCATTCCGGCGGCCTGTTCGGTCACAGGAGATGAAATCCGAGTAGGAGGACTCGACCTCCATCATGCCTATCGCATCGCTCTTCAGGCCTGTTGGGGCAAGGGCAGGAAGGCAGAGGTGAGCCCAGATTTATCCTGCAGAGAAGACCCAGCACTGACGGGTTCCGACAAAATGATAACTGCTGCCTTGCTCACGGATGACGAAACAGGAAGCATGGGAAACTACAAAGAACAAATTAAGTCATGCATAACTTTATACCCCCAGAGCTACCATCATCACTTTAAAGGACATCTTTTTTTTTTTCTCTAAAGTTCATGATAACCCTCTACACATTTATCAATACTGTGTACCAGGCACTGGCAAGGGGCCACAGATGCAGCAATGAACAAGTCAGCCCCAGTCCCTGCCCTCAGGGAGCTTACAGTCTATTGGGTCATTTAAGGTAATTAATTATTAACACCTAAGTAATAGCCACGGTGCTCGGGGTTTGCAGGGAGAAAGCAGGGTGCCAGAGGAACAACCAGGGCCTGACCAAGCCTGGGGTCAGGAAGTGATATTTTAGCTGAGATTTTAGGAGGAATAGGTACACGAGGAGTCTAGGATTGCAGGGAAGAGCACGTGCAAAGGCTCTGCGGAGGGAAGGCATGGTGGGTGCTAGAAATGCAAGGGCCATGGCCTGGGGGGCAGGGGGAGTGGGACTGAGACACCCAGGACAGCACTGAGCTGGGCAGGGGCCTGCTCACATCTGCAGCTGCTCCCTCAGGACGATCAGATCAGCATTTTCAAAGGTGACCCTGGCCCCTGGCGTGAGCAGGCCCGAAAGGGGGCCAGTTAGGGTATGAGAAAGATGGTGGGTGAAGGAAGGAGGTGGTGATGGTCAGACAAATTCTAGATGTGATCTGGAGGATCAGTCGCCAGGACTTGGTGTGCAGCTGATGTTTCTGACATGAATGATGCAGGTGGACAGAGGATGGTTTGTGAGATGGCAGGTGGGCGGGAAGAAAGACAGGTAATTAGGCTTTATTACTACAATCAAAGTGAAGAGGTAGAGTGGCTCAGTCATGTCTGACTCTTTGTGACCCCATGGACTGGAGCCCACCAGGCTCCTCTGTCCATGCGATTCTCCAGGCAAGAATACTGGAGTGGGTAATCATTCCGTTCTCCAGGCGATCTTCCCAACCCAGGAACCGAACCCGGGTCTCCTACATTCCAGGAGAATTCTTTACCATCTGAGCCTTCAGGGAAGCCCTGTTGTTACAGAGACGGTTACAGAGATGGTGGTCAATAGCCCTGCTGGTTGATTTTACAGCTGAGAGAGAGGAAAGCCACATATACAAAGAACCATATGCATTCGAAAAAAGATCTGGAGATCATACTATAGTATGCTGTCTTTTATAGGTTACTGTTTGAAACTCCCTAAAGAATGCCATACAAAAAAGATTTTCATGACCCAAATAATCACGATGGTGTGATCACTCACCTAGAGCCAGACACCCTGGAATGTGAAGTCAAGTGGGCCTTAGAAAGCATCACTACGAACAAAGCTAGTGGAGGTGATGGAATTCCAGTTGAGCTATTTCAAACCCTGAAAGATGATGTTATGAAAGTGCTGCACTCAATATGCCAGCAAATTTGGAAAAGTCAGCAGTGGCCACAGGACTGGAAAAGGTCAGTTTTCATTCCAATCCCAAAGAAAGGCAATGCCAAAGAATGCTCCAATTACCGCACAATTGCACTCATCTCACATGCTAGTAAAGTAATGCTCAAAATCCTCCAAGCCAGGCTTCAGCAATACGTGAACCGTGAACTCCCTGATGTTCAAGCTGGCTTTAGAAAAGGCAGAGGAACCAGAGATCAAATTGCCAACATCCGCTGGATCATGGAAAAAGCAAGAGAGTTCCAGAAAAACATCTACTTCTGCTTTATCGACTATGCCAAAGCCTTTGACTGTGTGGATCACAATAAACTGTGGAAAATTCTGAAAGAGATGGGAATACCAGACCACCTAACCTGCCTCTTGAGAAATCTGTATGCAGGTCAGGAAGCAACAGTTAGGACTGGACATGGAACAACAGACTGGTTCCAAATAGGAAAAGGAAGGAGCCCAGTGGGCTGCCATCTGTGGGGTCACACAGAGTCGGACACGACTGAAGCGACTTAGCAGCAGCAGCAGCAGACCTGGGTGATGCTCAGCCAGCTCTATTTGGTTCACATGTTGTTCTTTTTGGTTGAGTACTTTACAAACTAAAAAGAGGAGTCGTCTGCCCCCTGCTCCTTTCTCATCCCCAAATATACACTGGCGAGCAAAGACAAGGAACTTCAGGGTCCCATCTGGAAAAGGAAGAAGTAAAAGAAAGCCGACAGTGGTCCAAAGTGGTTGGTCAGGCATTGTGACATTTCCCTGACCAGAAAGCACTGGAAGATGTCTTTTGCTTGGACTCTCTCTCTCCTCTATGAGAGGCATTATCTTGTCCATATTTCTCTGTGACCCCTGGTTCCACTCTTCTGGAATTCTCTTCATTGTTCACTATCTATCCTTTGTGGCAATATCTGAAGTGGGTGATGGGGAGTAAATTATCTCTGACACTATGCAGATTTTGTAGTCTGCCTTCTCACGGAAACCTGTAAGTCCAAGGCTGGATGTTGCTTTGTACCTTTTTCTAAAATTTACTTATTTTTGGTTGCTTTGGCTCTTCGTTGCTACTCACAGGCTTTCTCTAGTTGCAGAGGCTACTACTCTTCATCAAAGTGCGGCAGCTTCTCTTGTTACAGAGCAGGATTTCTGGAGCAAGGGCTCAGCCGTTGTGGTGCACAGGCTAAGTTGCCCTGCAGCATGTGAAGACTTCCCGGACGAGGGATGGAACCCACGTCCCCTGCATTGGCGGTGGATTCTTATTCCCTGTACTGCCAGGGAAGTCCTGTTTTGTGCCTTGACTTGCCTCTGTCCTAGACTTCTGTTTTCTTTGGAAATATCATTTGTGCAAAAACCTAACAGACTTCCCATTGATTTCCTTTTAGACAGTTCCCATGCCACAAACTGAAGACCAAACAGTGTCCCAGGCAGTGTTCTCAACATCCTTTATATCTTTTTCCCCTTATCCTCATGCCTCCCTCATCTTAATGGCAGCCATCTGGACGATATCAGGATCGAAATGGAAAGCCACACCTGGGAGGTGATCTGTGCGAGAGGTGGCGGTGACCTAGCACTTCTTTGTCGCTCACAATTTTCTCACTTTCATTTCCTACCATTTGAGGTCTAGAGATAGTCTACTTCAAGACTATCAATTTACGTAGTCTTTCTATTTTCTTTCACTTCTTCCTGCAAACTGCCCAAATGTGCCAGCCACTTGTGGCCAAAACGCACTAACAGTTTGATTCCTTCCAACTGCTTCTCTTGGAGCTGACAGTCAGGAAGCATATGGCTGGCCTCTCAACGGAGAATTCTGGCCAAGTTTTTGCCATGCACCGTATGCACTGCCACCTTTTCTGCCTCCAGGATCAGTTTCCTCTCTTCCCACAACTGGCATGCTAAGCCAGTGTCACTTATTTTAGGTTTTCTGGATTTTTTATTTTAGGTGTTCCCGCCTTTAAATGGTAATACTGGAGAAGACTCTTGAGAGGCCCTGGGACTGCAAGGAGATCAAACCAGTCAATCCTAAAGAAAATCAACCCTGAATCTTCATTGGAAAGTCTGATGCTGAAGCTTCAACACTCTGGCGACCTGATGCAAAGAGCCAATTCATTGGAAAAGACCCTGATGCTGGGAAAGATTGAAGGCAAAAGGAGTAGAGGGTGGCAGAAAATGAGATGGTTAGTTAGCATCACAGACTCAATGGACATGAGTCTGAGCAAACTTTGAGAGATAGTGAAGGACAGGGAAGCCTGAGGTGCTGCAGTCCATGGGGTCACAAAGAGTCGGACATGACTTAGTGACTGAACAACAGCAACCCCCAATCAAGGTCCCATTTGTGCTGTTTGTTATGGTATTAATGCTAGTTGCATAAAAAGAACCTCCAAGTCTCAGTACCTTACGACAACAAACACAGTCAAGTTCATGTTTCACTCCACAGTCCAATGTGGGGGTGAGGGCGAGTGTGCAGAGGGAACTCTGAGCTGTGCAGTCAGAGAGGAGGCTCATAGAGGCTCTATCATCTTCAATGCATGACTCCCAAGGGTGCTCTGAGCATAGATATCCAGCCAGCAGCTGGGAGAGAACAGAGAGCACAGATGATCACATGGGTTGTTTTAGGAGTTGGGTCTGTGAGTGGTGGTGTCTCACTCTGCATACATTTCATTTGTCAGAAATCACCAATATGGCACAAAAGCTCAGGAGGTTATGTAAGTGAGTTGAATAGGAACCAGGATGAATTCAGAAAGTGCATATTCTTTCTAAAGGGAGCCACTTTAGAGTGGCTCACTTTAGTGAGCAGCAGCCACTCAACTAAAACTGCTTATTGTCAGGTGGGAATGCAGGGTTGCCAGATCTGAGTTTTCTAAAGTAGCCAGAAATCCAGATTTTTATGTGAAGTCTTGTGATGTTGTCTTCCAACAACACAAGAGAAGAATCTACATATGGACATCACCAGATGGTCAATACTGAAATCAGATTGATTATATTCTTTGCAGCCAAAGATGGAGAAGCTCTATACAGTCAGCAAAATTAAGACTGGGAGCTGACTGTGGCTCAGATCATGAAATCCTTATTGCCAAATTCAGATTTAACTTGAAGAAAGTAGGGAAAACCACTAGACCATTCAGGTATGACCTAAATAAAATCCCTTACGATTATACACTGGAAGTGGGAAATAGATTTAAGGGACTAGATCTGATAGACAGAGTGCCTGATGAACTATGGACGGAGGCTTGTGACACTGTACAGAAGACAGGGATCAAGACCATTCTCAAGAGAAAGAAATGCAGAAAAGCAAAATGGCTGTCTGAGGAGGCCTTACAAATAGCTGTGAAAAGAACAGAAGTGAAAAGCAAAGGAGAAAAGGAAAGATATACCCATTTGAATGCAGAGTTCCAAAGAACAGCAAGGAGAGATAAGAAAGCCTTCCTGAGCAATCAGTGCAAACAAATAGAGGAAAACAATAGAATGGGAAAGACTAGAGATCTCGTCAAGAAAATTAGAGATACCAAGGGAACATTTCATGCAAAGATGGGCACAATAAAGGACAGAAATGGTATGGACCTAACAGAAGCAGAAGATATTAAGAAGAGGTGGCAACAATACATAGAAAAACTATACAAAAAAGATCTTCACGACCCAGATAATCATGATGGTATGATCACTTACCTAGAGCCAGACATCCTGGAATATGAAGTCAAGTGGGCCATAGGAAGCATCACTATGAACAAAGCTAGTGAAGGTGATGGAACTCTAGCTGAGCTATTTCAAATCCTAAAAGATGGTGCTGTGAAAGTTCTGCAATCAATATGCCAGCAAATTTGGAAAAAAACAGCACTGGCCACAGGACTGGAAAGGGTCAGTTTTCATTCCAATCCCAAAGAGAAGACAATGCCAAAGAATGATCAAACTACCACACAATTGCACTCATCTCACACACTAGTAAAGTAATGCTCAAAATTCTCCAAGCCAGGCTTTAACAGTAAATGAACTGTGAACTTTTAGATGTTCAAGCTGGATTTAGAAAAGGCAGAGGAACCAGAGATCAAATTGCCATCATCTGTTGGATTATCAAAAAAGCAAGAGAGTTCCAGAAAAAAAATCTATTTCTGCTTTATTGACTATGCCAAAGCCTTTGACTGCATAGATCACCACAAAAGCCAGGTCTTTCTCAAGACCTGCCTCTTGAGAAGTCTGTGTGCAGGTCAGGAAGGAACAGTTAGATTCGGACATGGAACAACAGACTGGTTCCAAATACGGAAAGGAGTACGTCAAGGCTGTATATTGTCACCCTGCTTATTTAACTTATATGCAGAGTACATCATGAGAGACGTTGGGCTGGATGAAGCACAAGCTGGAATCAAGATTGCTGGGAGAAATATCAATAACCTCAGATATGCAGATGACACCACACTTATGGCAGAAAGTGAAGAGGAGCTAAAAAATAAAAAGCCTCTTGATGAAAGTGAAAGAGGAGAGTGAAAAAGTTGGCTTAAAGCTCAACATTCAGAAAACTAAGATCATGGCATCTGGTTCCATCATTTCATGGCATATAGATGGGGAAACAGTGAAAACAGTGGCAGCCTTTATTTTGGGGGGGCTCCAAAATCACTACAGATGGTGACTGCAGCCATGAAATTAAAAGACACTTACTCCTTGGAAGAAAAGCTATGACCAACCTACACAACATTATTAGAAAGCAGAGGCATTATTTTGCTAATAAAGTACATAGTCAAGGCTATGGTTTTTCCAGTAGTCATGTATGGATGTGAGAGTTGGACTATAAAGAAGGCTGAATGGTGAAGAACTGATGTTTTTGAACTGTGGTGTTGGAGAAGACTCTTGAGAGTACCTGGGACTGCAAGGAGATCCAACCAGTCCATCTTAAAGGAAATCAGTCCTGAATATTCATTGGAAGCATTGATGTTGAAGCTGAAACTCCAATACTTTGGCCACCTGATGTGAAGAATTAACTCATTTGAAAAGACCCTGATGCTGTGAATGACTGAAGGCAGGAGGAGAAGGGGACGACAGAGAATGAGATGGTTGGATGACTCAATGGACATGAGTGTGAGTAAACTCTGGGAGTTGGTGATGGACAGGGAGGCCTGGCATTCTGCAGTCCATGTGGTTGTAAAGAGTCAGACATGAACCGAAGAACTGATGCTTTTGAACTGTGGTGCTGGAGAAGACTCTTGAGAGTCCCTTGGACTGCAAGGAGATCCAACCAGTCCATCCCAAAGGAGACCAGTCCTGGGTGTTCATTGGAAGGACTGATGCTGAGGCTGAAACTCCAATACTTGGCCACCTGATGTGAAGAGTTGACTCATTGGAAAAGACCCTGATGCTGGGAGGGATTGGGGTGAGGAGGAGAAGGGGATGACAGAGGATGAGATGGCTGGATGGCATCACTGACTCAATGCACGTGAGTGTGGCTGAACTCCGGGAGTTGGTGATGGACAGGGAGGCCTGGCGTGCTGCGATTCATCAGGTCGCAAAGAGTCAGACACGACCGAGCAACTGAACTGAACTGAAAGCATGCCAGGAAGGTTCTCTGTAGATGATTTTTGCACATGTGCTTGGGTGTATCATAATATATTTGAAGAGTCCCCTAGACATGAACACTTCCCTGGTAGCTCTGACAGTAAAGTGTCTGCCTGCAACAGGAGACCCAGGTTTGATCCCTGGGTTGGGGATCCTGGAGAAGGGCCTGGCAACCCACTCCAGTATTCTTGCCTGGAGAATCCCATGGACAGAGGAGCCTGGCGAGCTCCAGTCCATGCAGTTGCAAAGAGTCAGAAATGACTTAGCGACTAAACAACAACAACGATAGGCGGCACTAGTTCTTTATGTAAATATTTCGGCCTATGTCTAGCTATTTCTTTAGAGTACATTTCTAGAAGTAGAATTGCTAAGCTAAAGGGAAGGGTGAAATTATGTTTAAGACACAATATTGTGACACATTTGCCTTCCTGAATGACATAATGGTATTTATAATAACCGAAAAAGACGAGTAAATAAAACTTGTAAGTTCAGTTCTGTTCCTATTTATATTCCCACCAGCAGCCTGTAAGACTGTCCATTTATCTGCACCCTTGTCAAGAATGGATACTTACATTTTTTTAAAAGGTTAATCTGCTAAGGGAATATAAGTATCTTCCTTTGAGCACCAATGATTTTCTGAAGGCAGTCAAATCACACAGTCACCAGAGGGATTCTGGCCACTGGGCGGATTCTGAGTTAGGAAGCGGGGCGTGAGGGGGTCTAAGATACTGGAGTGAGCACAGGAGTTCACAGGACTCCAGTTGAGATGGGCCCAGCAAATCCCAGTTCCAGACACATGATGGCAAATGCCAACGCTTTTCATAGTTTGAGGATGCTTACTGCACATGGTCAGTGACAGGGAAGCTCCCAAATGTCCCTGAAAAGGCTAGGCATTGCATGGATTATAGCGTATTCAAAAAACAACCTACACCAGGTGGACATGTACTGATGGCAAAGTGTAAGAGATAAACTATTAGCTGAAAAATTCAAGGATATTCCTGGTGGTCCAGGAGTTAAGACTCAGCTTCTGAAGCAAGGGGTGTGGGTTAGATCCCTGGTCCAGGAGCTAAGACTCCCACATGCCTCACAGGCAAAAAGCCAAAACATACAACAGAAAATCTTGTAACAAATTCAACAAAGACTTTAAAAATGGTCCACCTCAAAAAACAAAAAAAGAAAAATGCAGATCGCAAAACAACACCTTAAAGAAAACTCAGTTTCAGCTCGTACAACTCAACAACACCAAAAGAAAAACACCCCAATCGAAAAATGGGCAGAAGACCTAAACAGACATTTCCCCAAAGAAGACATGCAGAGGGCCAATAGACACATGAAAAGATGCTCAAAATCACTAATTATTAGAGAAACGCAAGTCAAAACCACGAGGTACCACTTCACAGAGGGTGCGGAGAAAAGGGAACCCTCCTACGCTGTTGGTGGGAATGTAACTGGGTTCAGCCACTGTGGAAGAGTATGGAGGTTCTTCAGAAAACTAAACAAACAGGATTTAGCAATCCCACTCCTGGGCATGTGTCCAGACAAAGCTCTAATTAAAGAAGACGCACGGACTCCTATGTTCATAGCAGCACCGCTCATGGTAGTCAAGACGCTGGAGACAACCTGAATGTCCACAGACAGGTGAACGGCTGAGGGAGCGGTGCATAGACGCGGGACAGCGCTCACCCATGGAAACGAGTGGAATAAGGCACCAGCATGGAAGCACCCAGAGGTGGTCCTACCAAGCGAAGGGAGCCAGAAAGGCAAACACCACGTACACGGAGAATCTAAACTATGACAGAACGAGCCCACCTTCAAAACAGAAGCAGAAACAGAGAACAGTGGTGGTTGCCAAGGGGAGGGGCTGGGGGCGGGGCAGAGTGGAAGGCTGCGGTTGGCAGAGCCAAGCTTTCCTGCACAGAATGGATAAAGCAGGTCCCACTGTATAGCACGGAGAACTATATTCAATATCCCGTGATTAACCGTAATGGAAAAGAATATAAACACAATGTACGTGTGTGTGTGTATAACTGAATCACTTTGCTGTATAGAAATAATTAACAAAATATTGTACATCCACCATACTTCAATTAAAAAAAAAAAAGATAACCCAGTTTCTGTGGAGAACACAGCAGATACAAGAAAAACACCTTGCCGAATGCTGTACTTTGTGACGAAGAGGAACTTTCACGCCTAAGACTAAATTTTTATAACGGTAGGAGTTTGTATAAGCCCAAGTTATTGTGCAATGCTTTCAGAAAGTAACCGACCCTGGCAGGAAGCTCCCGGAAAGCGCCCAGGGTGGGGCTCAGTAAGTGGTGTGTGTGTGACAGAGAAAAAGAGAGAGAAGGGGGACTGGCCGGTATGGAGTGCTGGACCCGCATCTCCCCACAGCCCCAGGCTGAGAAGAGACACTTGGAGAATGAGTGAGGACGAGACAGGGAGGCGTCCTGTAGTAGGAAGAGTAAAGAAAAGGACACGAGATCTGTTCTGTCGCCAGACCTTGTGCGAGACTGCCCCCCGCTGGGCCTCCAGGTACCAGGTCTATAAAGCAGAATAAAGGCTGGGCCAGAATTCCAAGGCAATCCCCGCAGCTCCAGCAGGGGGCGCACCAAGACAATTTGTCTAAGCCGCCTTGAAAGAAAGAGGTTGCCCTAGTTGTATTGCTGGTTGCTTCTTGGCCAACCTGAATCGGCCAGAGATGGTTCTTCCGTAGGCCACGGAAGGTTCACTCCTACACTCTCCCTCTGGGGAAACTGCTCAAAGCTTCAGAACTGGGGACTGGCCTGTGGTAATAACACATAGCTCTAACCATAATAGTAAAAGCAACAGTAATCAAGTCATTGTGTTTCCGGTACCTCGCTTACAAAATTTCCACAGCAGCCTCTGAGGTCTGCGAGGTGAGTTTATCTATCACCACGACCTGGGAAGGTCTGTTTCAGGTGGCAGGACCCGTACCTCGCAGAGGAAGGGAGACCCTGGGCAGGCCACACCAGCTCCCAAGCCCCGGCTCCTCAGGGCTTTTTCTCCAACTAGGACGTGGTCTCCACCAGAACCAGTATTTCTGTCTGGGTTTTCACCTGGCCAGGCCGAAAGGCCTCACCCCGGCAGCTTAACCATACCCTCTGGCTGCTTGGTCCTCAGCTTCTCGCCCAGGGCCTGGCAAACAGCAGGTGCTCAGGAAACACTTGTCAGGTTAAATCTGAGTCTGTCCATTGCGCTATCTCCTCTCCAGCCCTCTTTCCCTGCCTGTGGGAACCAGTGGGAAAGGCCTCTGTCGGCCACAGACGGCTGTGCTGACGTTCCGGTCCAGGGTCTCCAGCATCTGACACTGGGATGGATGGTTACAGGCTCCATCGGAAAGGCTGGTATCCTTCTCGAACTGGCATCCTGGGGCTTTGGCTCCTGCCCCTGCCCGGCTGACCTTACAAGCTGCCCAGCGCAGGAAGCCGACCTTCCTGGCTCGGAGAGGGAAGTGTGCCAGACTCAAAGGCCGATCCTGGAAAACACCAGCAGCCCCGGCTGCCTCCCCGCCCCCACCCCTGCAGCGATGGGTCTAGGGAACACACTATTTTCATTTTTCTGCAATATTTATATATTTTCCCTTTACTCTCTGCTCTTAAAAGGCAACAGCAAATAGGGAAGTATGAGCAACCATCCTCAGAGGTGGAAGCTGCATCAGCAAACGGTCGTTCTCAGACAGTGGATGTTAACGACAGCATCCACGCCAGAAACTCTGAGTGACCTGACACGAAACACCAAGAAACCTCAACTTTTCTCATACCCTTGAGCTAGTAAGTCAGCAAGTTGACAAATGAGAACAGTCCCTGGTTGTAGCAGCTTGCACTGCTCCTGGGGGTAAAACAAAGCATCTTTCCATGTGTATTTCCTTTTCTGTGAACTGTACTCAAATGCTTTTGCCCATTTTCCCATTAGATGGTAGCATTCCCACTGATTCGTAGGAGTTCTTTATATACTGAGATAATCAGTCTTTCACATTAAGAAGCATTACACGTATTTTTTGGGGTTTTTTCTCTGATTTTATTTCTCTGTGTGCACACATTTTTTTCTCTTCAAGTAGTCAAACTGATTCATACTTTACTGTATGGTTTTTGGGTTCTGGATCATAGTTAGAAATGTCTTCCCCACTCCGAGATTGGTGAAGAGTTCTCTCTTGCTTATTTCTTTTACTTTCCTGGCTTTATTTTTCATATTTAAATCTTTGATTGAGCTCGAATTTATTTGCTATGAGCTATGAGATAGGGAATCTACCTTAATTTTTCCCAATTATCTCAAGACGTTTTGTGGAATCATCAAACTGAAAAGACTCCCTGAGCTCCTGGAGACAAACCTCTCATTAATAGCTGGGGAAAGTGAGGTTCAGAAAGGGAAAATGACTTGCCCAAAGTTCTGGAATCTAGCCGTCTGACCTCCTAGTCCAGAGGTCTTTCTCCCATGCCTTGCTGCACCCCTGGGGGTCGGAGTCCCCAGCGATATGACCCATCTCTCGGGGGCGTGTGGTTGCCAGGAGGCATCCAGTGGCGGCGTGCAGTCCACGTCCCTGTTTATGAGCTCAGAGACCTGGAACAATTGCCTCCATTTCTCAGGATCCCAGTTTCCTCCTCAGCCACATGGAGATAACAGTAAAAACCTTCTGCTTAGGCGGCTGTTGTGAAGTCAGTGGGACAGTGTGCTCAAAGAGAGTCCGATAAGATGTGTGCAAGGGAAGAGGCTCACAATAAGTCATCACGACGGTCCATTCTCACTGGGTGACTTATCAGTAACGCTGTCCTACTGACGTTTTCTGTCAGCTTCTTTGTTTTACTCTCTGTTTAGTGCTGCACAGAAGGCCAAACCTCACACTTCCTGCCTGTGTGCTTTACGGTGCTGAGTGAATTAAGTTCCACAAAAGTGGTGCCCTGGCTGACATGTGGACTGCTGCATCTGATAGGCCTAGCACAGAGGTGAAGCCCAATGAATATTTCATAAATGACTGAATAATAGAAGATGGTCTAGATTCCAGGGCAGAGCAGAGTATGCAACTTTGCCTTATAACAGGGGCCAGAGGTCTGGCTCACTCTCCTTACAGCAGGGTGACCACCCTGTTCCCCACCCTGGGACCTTCCCTCTCTCCCAGCTTCCTTTCCCCCCATCAGAATAATCAGGTTGAAATATGATCCCTAAATGTCTTCTAGTCCTGAAATTTCATTCACTCATTCATTCATTGTTTACTGAGTACTTTTTATATGCCAGGCACTATGCCAGGTATGGGGTATGCATTGGAGCCAAAAAGATATTTACTATGTGATAATAGAAAAAGGCACCGGAAATCAAAACTACAATGAGATGCCACCTCACATCGGTCAGAATGGCCATCATCAAAAAGCCTAGAAATAATAAATAACGGAGAGGGTGTGGAGAAAAGGGGACCCTCCTGCTCTGCTGGTGTGAATGCAAATTGATACAGCTTGGAGAAGAGTATGGAGCTGCCATATGGCTCCTGGGCGTGTGCCTGGAGAAACTTCTAATGTGAAAAGATACAGGCACCCTAAAGTTCACAGCAGCACTATTTACAATAGCCCAGACATGGAAGCAACCTAAATGTCCATCAACAGATGAAGATGTGGTGTTTACATACACACACACACACATATATAATGGAATATTTCTCACCAATAAAAAAGAACGAAATAATGCCATTTTCAGCAACATGGATGAACCTAGATATTATCATACCAAGTGAAGTAAGTCAGGCAGAGAAAGACAGATACGATATCACTTATATGTGGAACCTAAACTAATGATACAAATAGACTTATTTATAAGGCAGAAATAGACTCACAGACACTCACAGACATAGGAAACAGACTTATGGTTTCCAAAGGGAAAAGGGGAGGTAGGAATAAATTTGGAATTTGGAATTAACAGGTACATACTATACTATACATATAATAGATAACCAACAAGGGCCTACTATATTAGACAAGGAACTATATTCAATATCCTGTAATATCCTATAATGGGAAAGAATCTGAAAAAGAATACATATGTGAGTGTGTATATATATGAGACTGAAGATATATATATATATATGAGACTGAATTGCTCTGCTATACACCTGAAACCCTAACTCAACTATGCCTCAATTAATAAAAGAGAGAGGGGCATTAACAAATAAACGACTCTATCATCAGGGACTGTGGTAGGTGTTGTGGAGGAAGAGAACACGTTTCTCTGTGTTGGGGTGGTTCAGTTCAACACTGTATGGTCAGGGAAGGCCTCCTTAAGGATGTGATCCTGCGCTGAGGTCCCCAGGAAAGTCAGAGGGTGATCTAGGTAGAGTCAACAGCCAATCTGGGAATAAGTGATCTACCGTCTTCTCTCTCAGCTTAAGCCCTGAGCGGTGCTCAAGCCTGATGCTCCTCTGCTCCTCCCCATCTTCAGGAGGTTTGGGGGCCTCCCTCGGGGTGAAGCGTTTGGCCCTGAAAAGGAAGAGGCTTTGGGCTCAGCTTCCCAGACCCTTGGCGGCCCGGGGTCAGAGGCTGCGCTCTCACAGGTGCGTGCCCTGGGCGCCATCTGGTTTCCCCATGGGAAGCTGTCTTCTCCCTTTGGTTGTTATTCTCCCCCCAGCTCTGTAAACTGAAGAGGCCCCAGCTTTTGCCAAGAGCTACACCGTCTGTTCCAAGTCTGGAGCTATTAGTCCTCATAGCTCAAGCAGATTCCATGACAGCGCCAAATTGTTTTCCAAATATACCAGAAAGGTCATTTCCTGTTTTTTTTTTTTTTTTTAAAAATTAAGTATTTGCAGAGACAGTACAAATAAGAAAGCAGAGCCTTCTGCAATGGACACGGAGCAGACAGTGGGACTTGTCCCCTGGGACAGGCCTCCTCAGGGGTGGGGAACATGCTCTCTAAGGCTCCTCTAAGGGAAAGCAAGGGCTGTGGAAACCTGATGGAAATACCAGGGCCTGCCAAGCTGGCATTCCTCAAATTTAGAGGAAGCGGCTTTTCTCTGTGATGAGAAGCCAGACCCAGAGAGGCACTGAGGCGGGGAAGATAAAAAGGCCCGGGCCCCAGACTGGGAACATTCCCAGAACCTGGGAAAGGGCAGGGCAGTGGTCCTGTGAATGCACCCCAGGATCTACCTAGGCCCTGAGGGACACACCCAGGGTGGAGTCTCCAGAGAGGGCCCGGCTCCTACCAGGGCAGCACCTGATGCCCACAAAGAGGCATCCTTTGGAGGCAGCTGGGCAGGGCCTTGGCCTCCACACCCAGGGGGCCAGAAGCACGCGGCAGGGAGGGCAGGCGGTGGAGAGACTGCTTCGGGAGGGAAGGGGGGCGGTGCTGAGTCACACGAGGTCTCCCCGGATGCCCTTCTCCTCAGACCACTCTCCCGCTGGGGGCCTGCAGACCCCACACTCCCTGGGCCTCCCTCCAGCCTGACGGGCCACTTCTTAACCTCGTCCCTGCGGGCGCCTCCTCTGTCAGGGACCTTCATGTGAGAGGCCCCCACCCGAGCACCAGGCCCGGGCCCTCTTCTCTATGTGCCCCCTGGGGGCTCTCACCCTTGCCCTTAACAGTCTGCGTGGATGGCTCCCCAGGCCTCTCAGAGCTCTAGAATGGGCAGTCTAACCGCCTACTCCGCCCTCCCCTTGAACGTCTCACCAGCATGTCCAACTTCACGTGTGCAGTCACAAGCCTGCTCCCCCCAGCACCCCCCAGGTCAGTGACGGAACCAGATGTCGAGGCTGCTCCAGTTGGAGACCTGAGGACATCCCAGGGGAGCGGAGTATTCTCCTTCCTCACTCCCAGTCCGGTCTGTCACCGGGTCCCCACGCTTCTACTTGCAGAACTGAGCCTGAATGGGCCCCCTCCCCTCCAGCTCCCAGTTTCCATCACTGCTCACTTGTGGCCCGAGCCGCGGCATTGCCTCACCACCTCCCTGCTCCCCGCTTGCCCCCGACCCAAGGTCTGCGCTCTCCACGAAGGCCAGGGCAAGGTTCGCGCCTCAGACACTGGGTCCTGTGGTTCCCCGGCTTCATTCGGCCTTGGATGCTCTAGCATTTCACATCTGGCCAAGTCCATGCTCTCTACACCAGCCCCTGACATCCTGCACTGACCTGGGCCCGCCTTCTTCTGTGAGGTTTTGTCTCATTTCCACCTTCTCGGCCCATTTGGGTCTTTAATGCCTCATACTAGCTCTTCCAGACTTCAGGGCCTTCAGGAGACCGTGTGCTCTGCCTGGAACGTTCTCTGTCACTTTTGTTTTTACAGAGGCTCTTAAATGGATTCCTAACCCTGCCTTTTAGGCGCTCCTGCTCTGGGACCCCGGCACGGGGCCCTGCAGGTCGTGACTTCTCGGCCCATTTGGGTCTTTAATGCCTCATACTAGCTCTTCCAGACTTCAGGGCCTTCAGGAGACCGTGTGCTCTGCCTGGAACGTTCTCTGTCACTTTTGTTTTTACAGAGGCTCTTAAATGGATTCCTAACCCTGCCTTTTAGGCGCTCCTGCTCTGGGACCCCAGCACGGGGCCCTGCAGGTCGTGAGTTCCCGTGCTCACCCAGCTGCATGTGGGCTGAACACCTGGAATCCTGCCTGATATGGGGACACAGCGAGGGCCTGGGGTCGCTCAGCTGCTGTTCCTAGAGCTGCACACCTCAATGGCCACAGAATCCTCTTCTGTAAAATGGGGGTGTGCCAACTGCCCGGAAAGGAGCTCGTAGGGAATAATCAGAGCCAGCAATTACAGAGTCCTGACTGCCTGCCACACTGCTAAGCATCTTACAGGCATCTCACTTCATCTTACAGCAACTCTCTGGGGTAGGAAGCATTACTACTTCTGTCCTACGCAGGAGGAAGCTGAGGTACTGAGAGGCTAAGTACTTGCCCAAGGTCATATCATCCACTGAGTGTGGAGGAGGAGGGAGCCTGTACTAGGAAGCACAGAAATGAGTTAGCGTCAGTCCTGGCAGGCAGGAAGGATTCATTGAAAACTGTCCACTCCCCTTTCTCCCCTTTTTTCTCCTCTATCCCCCACCTCATAACAAGGCATTTCTGAAGGAAGGAAAAGAAAGCAATGAAGTCCTAGGAAAGCATTTTGCAATGCTGGCGAAAGCATATACCCAGATGCACTTTACCCAGGCTTAAGCGAAATTCTGTTGAGGATGTTTGACTGTGAATGTAAAATCTTATGAATCTATCTGGTGACGTTGGGTTGATTCTCTGAACTCTGCCACAACAAATTCTAATTTTTGTCATCTAACTTTGGTGAAACAAGTATTGGGGGTAGACATTTAAAAAACCCTCGCCCACTCTGCCACCGTGTCCCCCCCTGTGGCTAGGCAGCGTTAGCACTTCATGGAGGGCTGGGGTTGGGCGTTTGGGATGGTGGTACAAGCTCTTCAAACCACGGGAGTCTGTGCTTCTATGGAGCCTTGGGAAAGAAGCAGAATATTGCCCAACGATATTACTGCTTGGAGACTGAGTCTCCCCGGCTCTCCTGTGGTTTGCTCGTTATCTATACCTGGTGAGGGTTCCGCTAAAACACAAAGTTCCCAGAGGCCAGCAATCCCGGCTGGAACGTGGAAGGAGGACCGGAAGGTGAAGTGAGATCACTTCCCAGCAGGCTGGCCAGAGCTCCAGCAGCTGGACTGAGCTCCAGCTCTGCCGATGCCAGGCTGGGTGCCTCTGGGCAAGGTTCTTGTCTCTCCAACCTCAGGGGTCTCAAGTGTAGAAGGAAGGGGTAATCTGGGTATCCCTGTGGTGTTTTTGAAACATATCTGCAAGTTCTTTGACATTTCTCTCATCAAGAGGTGGAGTGTAATTTGTATCCTTGTGAATGAGCTGGTTGTCGTGACTTGCCTCTAACTAACAGAGTACAAGAGAAGTGATGACATGTGACTTCCAAGATGGGGTTAGAAGAAGTGTCACAGCTGCCATCTGGCTCCCTCTTGGGACACTTGTCTTGGGAGCTTTGAGCTGCGTGTAGGAAATCTGAGGCTGCCACGTTTTGGGGATGCCCAAACCAGTCACATGGAAAGGTCCTGGGGTGGCCATGGAGGGAGATACAGCAGGCGGCCCCAAGCCGGCTCCTCCAGGCTCCGACACCAGCCACTACCTGCGATGCATGGGAGATTCAAGCCAGAACTGTCCAGCTGGGCGGTCCCCAAATTCCTGACCCACAGGAAAAAGCATGAAAGGTAACACGTCACTGCTGCCGTTTTAAACCACTGAATATTGGCAGCGGAGTGTTATGTGGCAGTGGGTAAACAGGGTGAGTTCTAATGTGACTTCCAGCTTGGGGTCTATCTACAGTACCTCTAAAAGCCTAAAGAAAACATGCCCCAAAGCCATGGTGGAGAATGAAAAGAAGCAAGATATTATCTCTATAATATGGACTCCATCTATTCATGTAACAAAACATTACTGATCACTCAGCATGTACCAGGCTTGGGACTGGGTGCCACAGATACAAAAGCAGCGAGACACCAGGGGCTCGGGAGGGACAGTCAAGGTCTAGTTAGGGAGGTTGACTCAAACACCGGTAATTCTTAACCAGGGAGGAGGGGCAGGGGCACACATACCAGAAATCCAAAATCACCAGTGAACCACAGCTTCAAACTATCACTTCTGCCTCCCCTGGGGATTCTGACAGTGCCCCAGACGGGGATGGGTGAGTGTTTTGTAGTCGATGACCACTGCCCATATCAGCCTCTGTTCCTGATGGAAGGTGTCATGGCCCACAGACGTGATGAGAGAGGAGAGACTTTAGGGACTGATTCTGTATAGGAATCTTTTAAAACTTTAAGAATCTTTGAAAAGCTTGGCTGCTAGGAGGTGTAACAATAGCATGTACAAGGCAGAGCGGGCTCAGAAACCAGCCACTTATACACAGTCACTAACTTTAAAGATATGACCCCCTCTCCTATTTATTGCTCACTGGGCACTGGGGATTCAGCAGGGAATAGCACAGACTCTCTGCCCTCATGAAGATCACGATCTGCTGGAGTGACTCATACTAACAAGCAAACAGAATAACCATCAGGGGTAACAGTGCCTCGGAGAAAGCTAGAGGAGGGCGAGGGGCCAGGGGTCTCTCAGAGTAGACAGGGAGGCCCTCTGGGAGAGGGACATGGGTACAGAGACTTGGGGGGGATACCAGGTAAGTGTGCCAGGCAGAGGGAACAGCGTGCAAGAGGCGGGACCTGCCTGGAGTCCAGCAAGAGGACAAGGAGGCCGCAGGGCTGGTGCACAGTGAGTGGGGGAGAGAAGGCTGAGGGTGGCCGGGGCTTTCCAGGGCCTTGGAGGATAAGGGCTGACCTGGAGTTTTGCTCTGATTTTGACTTCCCCCCTTTCAGGGCCATTCCCAGATGAATGCTTTAAAGCTCCCTTCCACACCAGTTCTCAGAGTCTCCTCCCCGCGCCCGCCCCCCCCCTCCC